>CM033641.1:126726610-127320304 GCA_019512145.1 Engystomops pustulosus | reverse complement strand
AAAGAGGCCAGCAATGCGGTCAATATACAAGTATAAATATATGCTCATACGACCTGTTCACACGTGGCAGATTTCTGGAACTCGAGTGTCCCTTCTTCAGCTGGTTCCTCAGCACCTTGCTGTAACACAGGGATCAGCTGCCACCCAAAGCCAGCCGCAACATATCCACGGGACTGCTTGTAATTTCAGAAGCGCTCCGTTTGCACAGCTGACTCCCAGGCCTGGCGGTCGGTTTCTCCACAGTCGCCCTCCGCTAACACTGCTCTCACCAGGTTCCGGGGTTGGAGGAAGCCAGCGTGTCTCCTCAGTTTGCAGCCCCCACAGCTCTGCTATGTTCGGTGCCTATCTAGGCGCCGGGTTGGCTTCCACCTTCACCGCAGCTTGCGTCCCCCGCAGCTCTGCTCACACCAGTGCTCCGAGGTCCGCGCTGAACAGCTGATTCCCCCTGAGCTGCTCTCACCAGACTCTGGAGTTGAAGAAGAAACAGCGAGCCCGCATGTCCCCTCAGTTTAAAACGCCTGCAGCTCTTCTCTCTTCGGGACTTGTCTAGGCACCGGGGTTGACTTCCACCTTCACCTTCACCACACCTCGCGGCTCTGCTCACACCGGTGCCCCGAGGTCTGCGCTGAACAGCTGATTTCCCCTGCACCGCTCTCACCGGGCTCCGGAGGTCACAGCCGATCAGCTAATCAAAGATGTGCTGTGGGTGTCTCGGCTGTCTACCTTTACAAGGCCATAGACCGGCTCCCCATAGCCTCGGCGCCAAAGCCCTTCGGAGTCATCCTCTCATGCGTGGGGTATCAGGAACCGGCATTTTTCCCCGGTGTCAAGAGGAGGGAGTCTCTCGTGCACGCACTAGCCGTGCATCACCATCGGGCGCCGCCCCGGAAGTCTAGGTAAGGTCTATCTTAAAGGTTTTTAATGGGCAGGTTATTGGGACAGTCTCCGAGCCCTCGTGTCCCCTCTTCTCCTGCGACAATGGGACAGCCCCAGCAGTGACACGGCACCTGTGCAGCACACATTAAGGGGGTGGCGGCTGCTTACTATTGTCATACGTCCCTGACGTGTATGAACGCTGTGCTACATGACTGAGGGAAAGCTTCAGTTACATGGAGGGCAGGCAGTGCCGCATACAGTACACACGGGAGTGTTATCTGATAACACCCTGTGGGAATGTCCTGCGGGGGAGAGGAGGCGCTGCCAGCCGCGGTGTAACCGATGTTATCCACTACAAGGATGGGCACATTGTTGTTCAAAATAGCATGTGAAGAACAATATATATGTGTGTGAAGAACACATTGCAGATGTTTAAATACATCTGCAATGTGTTCTTCACACATATATATTGTTCTTCACATGCTATTTTGTTCGCACCGTTCCGCGCGTATCTCCCGACAAGTAAGCAGATGTGCCGAACATCTGCAATCTATTCTGCACTGTGTTCTGCACTGTGTTTTTATCTTAAATGATCCTGTGGTCACTGTGTTCACTGTGTACAATGATTTTATTCTATTCTTCACTGTTCTTCATTGTGTTTTTTTAATTAAATGCTCGATCGCGAGCAGGGGAAATAATGTTATTCTGGTCACCTAGCAACCCTTACGTTTAAAACGCATTGCACTCGCATTGCACTTGCAATGATTGCGAGTGCAATGCGTTCTTGATGCATCTCCATAGACTTGAATGGGGCGTGAAAAATGCGCGTGACCCGCAAAAATAGAGCATGCTGCGATTTTGACGCGCGTGCAAACGAACGCAAGCACGCGCGTTAAAAACCACGCTAATGGAGAAAGACCCATTGAATACAATGGGACAGAGTGCAATGCGAGTTCTGAGCGTCAAATGCACGCGCAGAACTCGCGCGTGAAAAACGCCAGTGGAGAAGGGGCCTAAGTGAGTGAGATAGAGAGACAGCCAGTGAGTGAGAGACAGACAGGAGTAACATAACAGTAAGACAAGCAGCAATCATAATGTCAACATTAACCCCTAGGCGCACCAGGACGTTATAGTACGTCCCCGGGGCTAGATGCTTAGCGCACGGGGACGTTCTATAACGTCCTGCTTCTGGCACCGGCTCACGAACGGAGCCGGTACCAGAAGCAGCGGCTGTCAGCTGTCTAGTACAGCTGACAGCCTGCGCTAACACCCGCGATCGGAGCCGGGTCTGGCTGTAAACTGTCTGAGCATGCGCAAGCTTGCTCAGACAGTTTACACTGCTCTACAATAAAATAGTATTGTAGAGCAGTGTATTGAACTTAAACCAGTGATCAGAGCATCACTGGTTCAAGTTCAAGTATGTATAAGTAAAAATATGCAAAAACACTTAACACTACACATTATAATAAATAAAAAATGAATACATAAAAATATAAGCCCCTAAAATGTCACTTTCCCATAAAAAAACTTAATAAAGTATAAAAAACATAAAAACACAAAAAACCCCCGCATATTTGGTATTGCCGCGTCCGTAACAATCTGCATAATAAAACAGAATTGTTACTGGACCCGCACGGTAAACGCCGGAGGAAAAAAACGCAAAAAACATTCCGAAAAAAGATAATTTTTAATTAATACCCTATGCTTCACAAGCATCTCCATTGGACACACATTTAAAAATCAGCAGTTTATTAACTGTAAAAGTGTGGGAGTGGTGTATCTTCTGACCTGCGACTGTGGTATACAGTACGTGGGGAAAACAATCAGGGAATTTCGTGTTAGAATCTGTGAACACATCAGGGATGTAAAGCATGCCACTGATACCCCCAATTTCCAGACATGTCTGGGATAAACATCGGGGTGATCATACATGCATCAGATTTCAAGGCATTGAGCTTGTGCTACCTCTCTGCAGAGGTGGCGATTTTGACAGGATTGTCACACAACGAGAGGCACGGTGGATATATGTGATGAATACAGAGAAACCAAATGGCCTGAATGATTCAGTCAATTTTGCATGTTTCATCTAGATGCCTATATATGGTCAATAGGACCGCAATCGGGTCCCCGTATAAACGATGCTGTCATGGCAATTACATACTCCGATCAGGTGAAGGTCCTCCTATTGGCTGCAGTATGGCGAGCCTCCAGTACACGTCATACCTTGTTGATGTTCGTGGATTGGTGGTGAGCCGGGCAGTACCGCCCTGATGGGGAGGGGCCTAACCTTTAAAAGAACCGCCAGTCTGCGCGCGGCGTTAACGGCCGCCACAGTGCCGATACGTTCAGACATGGATGTATGAACAAAATAGATAGTCCATGTTGCCTTAAGCCTAAACTTAGTATCCAAAAGCCTCTGATGACGCATGGGCCGGAATTTGGTCCGTGTAGAAACGCGTCAGGCAGGGATTAGGCGCATATGGGACTGAGCCAGTCTGAATACTGCTCAGCCAAGAATATCTGGCTAGGGTTGTGCAGGCATGATGTGATGCTGTGATGAATGAATGCTCAGCTGATATTTGACCAATGTCTGAGTCATGTACTGACCCTATTTAACTTAGTCTCGTACAACCTACATGCAAAGTAGAACAGTTTGAATACAATTCATTATAATTGTTCTAGAGAGTATGTACGAGAGCCTGAATTTTGAATTAAATGTGTTGTTTAGGTTATATTAGGCCCACTTTTTAACGGAATTCATAATAAAAATTGATTTTAAGCGTTCTTTATATTCAGGCAGAAATGGCCAGAATCCAAGGCAAAAATATATCTATCCTAACTCATATTAAAAAAATCTATCTATCTCATATCCATCCATCTGTCTATCTACCTAGCATATCTTCTATAATATCATCAATCACTCATACATCTATCAACCTATCATACCATCTATGGCAGAGATTTATCAGATGCGTCTGAGGTAAAACTGTAATTTAATTTAAAAACTTTAATTTTATAATCAGCCGTAGGAAAAAGAAAGCTGAGCTCTTACAGTTTTACCTCAGATACCTTCTGATAAATCTTCACCTTGAACCATCTATCAATCATACTATTTATCTATATCTCATATTTATCTGTCTTATATCTATCTATCCTACCTCACATCATAAAATATTTCTATCTATATCTTCTATAATGCCATCTATCTATCTCATATCTATCTAACATCCATCCATCCATCTTTCTATTTATCTATCCTACCTCCTATCAAAATATATATCTATCTATCATATCTTCTAAAATACAATCCACCTTCATATATATATATATATATATATATATATATATATATATGCAACACCCTCGCCGATGCAAGGCAGAGCTGTGTTTGCGAATACGTCCCACCATGTAGCTTGCAGCCTGTGAAGGGTCTGATCAGCCCCACAGCATGTCACTACATTACACAGATAAGCACTGCAGAGTAAGGCAGGAGTTAATTGTTTTTTGTGTGATGTCATATGTGTCAGCCAAACACATGTGTTACACTCTGTTTCTGTGAGCTGAGATGTAATTGGAGGAGTAGCTACCACCTGACCAGTGGGAGTAACAAAACCCCTGGTCAGGAAACTTCTAGAGTTCAGTCAGACCCAGGAGTCTGCAGAAGCAGAAGACTGGAGTTAATCCAGTGAAGTCAGTCTTAGGCTAGAGCTGACACAGCTCAGTTCAGCTAAGCAAGTCTGTGCAGCCAGCACACCAGACAAGAGCAGATGAGCCCAGCTCCCTGCATGAGTGTAGTGAGTTAGTGAGTGAGGAAAGGAATATCATCCTACCTTCAAGGGTGATATCTGAAGCAACCCAGGACACGCTGAAGCTTCCTACTAGGACACGGCTATCCCCCAGCCTGCCATTGCATCCAGGCTGATGACCCATCCTGTGGCTCCCTCCAACTACATCTCCAGCATTCCTCCATTTCTTGCTACGGTTCCTGTCGGTTCCAATAAAGAACTGTAAGTTGTTTTTGTTCAACGTCTGCTTCCGTCTGGTCCCTGCTACTACGGCTGTCACCATCACAGGCACCCTATCTACCACACAGAGACTCATACTCTAGACACCAAAGGGTTGCCCAGGGAGAACCGCTATAGCAGCCTCTCCCTCATCATTTCTTGCCAACACCACCCTGCTGGAGACCTGCCAGGCTGTAGGACAGCCTTCCAGTTCTCCATACCAAGCACCGTGACACTAGCGCGCCTAGGCCGCAACCGCCAGCCACTCAGGTACTGCAGGCCCCGGCTGACTCCAGGCACCAAGAAAAGGCTAGGCCCCGGTGGGGGATGTTGCAAGTGGCGTCACGAACAGGATTGATACTTCTGTGCCTTATTCTGGCACTATAGACTGTCCTTTATTACAAAGACTGTGCTGCCTAACCCTGCTGCCATTCGGGTTTAGGCCCAAGTGATTGTGTGCATTTCATTGAACTGTGCTACTGCTGCCACGTGCTGTCAAGCTCCGCTCCAGCACTCAAGAAGTTAAACCCTGCAAAGAACTTTGTCAGCTCTGCTACATCCGGCGCGCCCGCGCCTGAAGCATTTTACCTCAGAGGCTGTGGCGCAGCAAGTATTTCCAGCCCACCAAAACTTTGCACTGGCGGGAAATCCAGATGACTGACCAAGCTCCACCCACGCGCGAATGGCGCGAACCCCGCCTCCTGTGGCGCAGGGGAATATAGAGCCCGCCACAGCTCTTGGCGGGAAAGACTTGGACTCCTCCCTCTGGAACGAAGCGGACTTCCTGCCCCGCCTCAACGAAACGCCAGACCTAGTGTGGACTTTGCGCAGTGAGGTCAACACCATGTGGGGTCCTCGGCCATTCCCCTCCGTGGAACAACCTGAGTTCCTGGAAGCTCTAGAGACCGTGATTGTGGTCTCTGCTCAGCCGGTCCGGAGGCCCTTCGCTGGGCACCGGCTGCATCGTGGACTGACCCAAGCCTCCGTCATGAGGACGTACCTCCAGTCAGTGACGGAGCGCCAAGCACCACCCGGGCGGTTCCTGTTGCCTCTCCCGTCTACCATGCTGGTACCGCGGGCCCACATGGAGGCGCCACGTGGGAAGTCCCCGACTACTGTCGAGCCAGCGCCTGGGCCTACTGCTGCTGTACCACCTGCACCGAGGCCTACTGCTGCTGCCGACCAGCCTGCCATACCTGCTGCTGTGGTTCCTGACCCTCCGGCTGCTCCCGCTCAAGTTCCGGCACCCGCCCGGCCGTCTGTGAGGCCAGAGCCTGTCCTGGAGAGACCAGCTGCAGCAGCGGCACCCCCGCAACCTCGGGGCCGAGGTTAGGCCCTCTGCCGGCATCTCCGAGACGCTGTCTCGGAACAGCGACGCCTCGAGAAGGAGGCCCAGCGGTTTATGGCAGGCCGATCCAAGGAGGGCGCTTGGGTCAAGAAAAACCGGACTACCGGGATGGTCCGCTACTTTGACCGCCAACGGAGTTACGGCTTCGCTACCCAGGACTACACCAGACAGGAGGTCTTTATTCCCCGCCGGTCCGTCAAGAGGCCTGACTTGCCAGAGAGGCTCCATAACCTGAAGCCCGGGGAGTATATCGAATTCTCCCTCCAGGAAGGACCCCGCGAACCATGGGCGGGTGGTGTGATCCGAGTCCCAGACCCTGATGAGGACCGCTACCAGTCCTGTGAGGACCTCTACGAGGACGACGAGTGGCCGGAGTCTCCAAACTCTTCTTCATCCTCGGCGGTGAGTCCCTAGGCGGTGACCCATGTGAATGCCCCATCCACGGTCATCGTGAGTACAGGCCCCATTGCCATCCACGGGCCGGGCATGATTCAGGGAGCCACCCCCACCGTCTCCCCTGCAGGGAGAGCTGCCGGATCCCGCGATTCATCCATGGGGGAAGATGTCCCGTCTGGTGGGCCTTATCCAAAGGCTCCAACTAGACCTCCATCTCCACCTGCCGGCTACCAGTGGGGTGATGACCCGGCCCCAGAAGAACTGGAGCTGGAAGGAGCCGCGGCGCTGCCGCAGGTTCCCATCTTTTTATTTCTGGACCCTTCCTTGGTCCCCGGCTCTGTTGAGCCCCCGGCTGGAACAGCCGACACCCCGGGCGACAGCGCCCCTCCCCCTGAATGTCAGGAGGATGCTGCTGAGCCTGCAGTACCTGCGACTGCCTGCGGGTGTCCCCAGCCACCTTCTACTTCCGCTGAGGATACACAGGATCCCCTGCTGATTCCGGATCCTGTCCCTGCTGAAACCAGCGAAGATGCTGATTAACCCCTGATGGGCTGTAGCCCTCTTCAGGTACTGTGCCTATTGTACATATGATTTATTTCTTCTGCAATCCCAGTTGGGCTGAGCGCCTCTATCCCTAAAGAGCCAGAAACTTTCCTGAGATTCTTCCCCTATTTACTTATCTCAGTCAAGAGACATACCTTGAACTGCCCACTGTCATGTGCTATGATAGCACCCCTTCCTCTGCACAGCAGAGATTCCTACAAAGGACTCTGTCCCTCTACACATAGAGGAGACCCTTTCCTTATTTCCTGCACTTTTACCCACATCAAGGGCTGTACCCAGAATATGGACTTTGCTATTAAAGACCTTCTGAGAGACTTTTGCCAACTCCAAGGAAAAGTTGCTATTGACTTCTTGTATTGCACTCTTTATGCCTTTTCCTTTTCAGGTAAAGAGACATTTACTATCCTGCTACCCTGAGTAGCCTAGCTATGTAACGTTTGTAACGTCATGTTTAAGATGTGTACCCATTGGGCTCCTAAGCCAATGTGAGTTTACAAAAATATGATTGCACACTGTCATTTTATGCCAGTAGTTTTTACTAACCTTTTATAGGCTTTTCAGGTTGTAGTGTGGCTGTGTCGGACCGTCTCTATGTAAACCCTGACCGCTATCTTATGTCTCAAACCGAAGCTTCGTAAGTGGGGGTAGTCCGTAAACTGCGGGTCCTTAGGGGACGGGGGGTGTTAAAGAGTTAGCACCTGGATGCCACTCATACAAGGGTAAGAATGTCAGTCGGCAGGTACTTGTATATTGTACAATGTCTTATTGTGTCACATATGCCAATGTAATGCAAATATACACTATATAATTGTCTCTAGGGAAGAAGTGTTTATGTAACAAATTTACAGGCCCTGGTGCAAGGAGTGGATTACAGTACATGACACCACACCTTTCCTACTGTACAGTTTGGTTTAATGGTGTCAGCAACCAACTGTCGTACTTCACACACATATGTCCTCGTCTTAGTCCGACACCAACCCAGCTGCCTGTCCCCAGGACCATGGGCGGTTTGTCCCTACAGATCATGTAGCCTGCACTTCACCGAAGTGCCTCTCTTTGTAATCTACCTCTACCGGCCATTGCTTGCACGGACCCACCAGAGGTTCCCCGCTGCTGGCCAGCGGTTGGTCCTCTGCGCCCCAACCAGTCTGTAGTCGAGCCGAGGGCGGCTCTTTTATTTGCCCCGGGGGTAAGCAACACCCTCGCCGATGCAAGGCAGAGCTGTGTTTGCGAATACGTCCCACCATGTAGCTTGCAGCCTGTGAAGGGTCTGATCAGCCCCACAGCATGTCACTACATTACACAGATAAGCACTGCAGAGTAAGGCAGGAGTTAATTGGTTTTTGTGTGATGTCATATGTGTCAGCCAAACACATGTGTTACACTCTGTTTCTGTGAGCTGAGATGTAATTGGAGCAGTAGCCACCACCTGACCAGTGGGAGTAACAAAACCCCTGGTCAGGAAACTTCTAGAGTTCAGTCAGACCCAGGAGTCTGCAGAAGCAGAAGAAGACTGGAATTAATCCAGTGAAGTCAGTCTTAGGCTAGAGCTGACACAGCTCAGTTCAGCTAAGCAAGTCTGTGCAGCCAGCACACCAGACAAGAGCAGGTGAGCCCAGCTCCCTGCCTGAGTGTAGTGAGTTAGTGAGTGAGGAAAGGGATATTATCCTACCTTCAAGGGTGATATCTGAAGCAACCCAGGACACGCTGAAGCTTCCTACTAGGACACAGCTATCTCCCAGCCTGCCATTGCATCCAGGCTTATGATCCATCCTGTGGCTCCCTCCAACTACATCTCCAGCATTCCTCCATTCTGTTAAGGCAGTTCCAATAAAGAACTGTAAGTTGTTTTTGTTCAACGTCTGCCTCCGTCTGGTCCCTGCTACTACGGCTGTCACCATCACAGGCACCCTATCCACCACGCAACCGCCAGCCACTCAGGTACTGCGGGCCCCCGGCTGACTCCAGGCCCCAAGAAAAGGCTAGGCCCCGGTGGAGGATGTTGCATATATATGTATACACTCACCGGCCACTTTATTAGGTACACCATGCTAGTAACGGGTTGGACCCCCTTTTGCCTTCAGAACTGCCTCAATTCTTCGTGGCATAGATTCAACAAGGTACTGGAAGCATCCCTCAGAGATTTTGGTCCATATTGACATGATGGCATCACACAGTTGCCACAGATTTGTCGGCTGCACATCCATGATGCGAATCTCCCGTTCCACCACATCCCAAATATGCTCTATTGGATTGAGATCTGGTGACTGTGGAGGCCATTTGAGTACAGTGAACTCATTGTCATGTTCAAGAAACCAGTCTGAGATGATTCCAGCTTTATGACATGGCGCATTATCCTGCTGAAAGTAGCCATCAGATGTTGGGTACATTGTGGTCATAAAGGGATGGACATGGTCAGCAACAATACTCAGGTAGGCTGTGGCGTTGCAACGATGCCAAGTACCAAGTCTTTGGTACCAAGGGGCCCAAAGAGTGCCAAGAAAATATTCCCCACACCATGACACCACCACCACCAGCCTGAACCGTTGATACAAGGCAGGATGGATCCATGCTTTCATGTTGTTGACGCCAAATTCTGACCCTACCATCCGAATGTCGCAGCAGAAATCGAGACTCATCAGACCAGGCAACGTTTTTCCAATCTTCTACTGTCCAATTTCGATGAGATTGTGCAAATTGTAGCCTCAGTTTCCTGTTCTTAGCTGAAAGGAGTGGCACCCGGTGTGGTCTTCTGCTGCTGTAGCCCATCTGCCTCAAAGTTCGACATACTGTGCGTTCAGAGATGCTCTTCTGCCTACCTTGGTTGTAACGGGTGGCGATTTGGGTCACTGTTGCCTTTCTATCAGCTCGAACCAGTCTGCCCATTCTCCTCTGACCTCTGGCATCAACAAGGCATTTCCGCCCACAGAGCCATTTCGGACCATTCTCTGTAAACCCTAGAGATGGTTGTGCGCAAAAATCCCAGTGGATCAGCAGTTTCTGAAATACTCAGACCAGCCCTTCTGGCACCAACAACCATGCCACGTTCAAAGGCACTCAAATCACCTTTCTTCCCCATACTGATGCTCGGTTTGAACTGCAGGAGATTGTCTTGACCATGTCTACATGCCTAAATGCACTGAGTTGCCGCCATGTGATTGTCTGATTACAAATTAAGTGTTAACGAGCAGTTGGACAGGTGTACCTAATAAAGTGGCCGGTGAGTGTATACTGCCATACTACAGTATGCAAGTATATGGGAATTTTCCTCCTCATGTATTACAATGTGCTGATCGCACATTTAAGCCACCAGAGATCAGCGAGTTAACACCAACCGCAGTGTTACCTGTAACTCGGTATTCTCTATTGGTAAGTAGACCAAAGTAAAAGGAGGCAGCGAGATTGATCACTAACTTTAATTCACAATGGAGGGGATTCAAGGAAGTTATAGAGAAACATTGAAAGATATGGCAAAAATATTATATTCAAAAAACTTCCCAGCAAACCATGAGGTATATTTTTATTTCTATAAATCTATACATATAAATATCTCCCAAATATTATTTAGTCACAGCTTCCTGCAGTGCAGGGCTGAAGTCCCTGATGTTGGGAGCAGAAGAACAGTTACTATATATACCTTCAGGTACTTTACTGGCAGTAATGCAATTCAGTAAGTGTTTTACTGCTCTTGTTGGGCATCAGGGAATGTGTAAAAACAATATCCAGTGCTATATATGTGTGCCAAATAATACTGACTCCAGTTCAGTAGAAGAGCATTTGCTGGATTACATACTCCCTGGATCGATCACTTGCTGGGAGCAGTGACTGGAGCGTGTTCTGGGCAGTTTTCTGACAAGATTTACAAACAATGCAACACACACACATATGTGTCAAATTTCTGACTGGATTGGTTCTATGTATATTGAGCTGGGCAATGGTGCTGGTGAGAAATTAGTTTATGTGCCATTTGTTTTATTATTTTAAGTGAACAAGGCTCTTAGCAGCACAGGAGTGAGCTCACCTAGATGGTTTGTGGGGAGCAGACAGGAGCAGGATTTAGGCTGGGAGAATCTACACTGAAACTCTGCCAGGATTTATTTCAGTGCTTGCACTGTGGCTGGGGACAGGAAGGCAGCAGTGGAGAGTGGAGAAAGGGGGCGTGGCTAATATGTAAATTCTCACTCCGTCTTCAACACTGAGACTATGGAGAGAGTATAGCAACAGCTATCTGAGAGACTGCTGAGAGAGGCCGATAACAGGGAGAAAACTACTGTATACAGGTGCAAAGAGCAAGATTAGGGTAACCAATCCAATTATAAAAAGGCTTTAAATTCCATGTCCTACAACATATAGAAAGTTTTTTTTAAAATGACGGTTACTCTTTAAGTCTCCCCTTTGAAATGTACCAGGGACTTGGTATTGGATAAAATCTGACCAATTAGGTCCTCACTAAAAGAGAACTTAAAAAAGTCCACTGGTCTGAGCCCTGCTATGTGTCTCTGCGTATCCTAGGACTGCCAGTGAAATCAAGGACCAGAGTGGCATAGTTAGTGGGAGTCACCCATGTGGGGTCAGAAGTCCCAGGCACTTCAGCACTACTCCGAAGGCGCCTTCTCGGGGGATCCTCTGAGTCACTTTGGGAGGACGAGGTGGACAAATAAAACAGACACTTGTCCTCACTAGCAGACTTTGTATCAGAGGCCATATAACTATATACCTCTGCAGAATGCCTACTCTTCCACGCTACTACTACTACTCCTCCACGCTACTACTTCTAATAGATGGCTAGTGTGGGGGATATGGAAAACGGACAATGGGGGCTGGGGTAATTGTGTGTTTTACCATACAGTAAAGGAACAGATCACTAGCCCAACTCTCTCCAACACCACCAAATACAAAATTGCAATGTTGGAGAGTGTGGGTCTAGTAAAATCTGCCCCCCAGCGTGACAGATTTGACTGGCCAATGGCTGCGATCAACGTCAAAGGACCAATCAGATGACGACATCTCCCACTGATGTGTCACCCTGTTTCGCAACAGAGTAATGTCTCAAATTCAGGATGCACTTGCGTCCTATATATCAGATGCTGAGGGCTAAGTCACTGCTCTCAGTATCCGATATATCGGACGTGGAGCGTGCACAGGTTAACCAAGTCAGTTACTAGGGTGATCAGACTGCCTGAATATCTGAGGATACAGAGATAAACGGTTTATGTAGGAGGCATCACATTACATAGGTACTTCATACATTCAGTCTTTACTGAGTCTCTTATATGCCATGGACCTACCTCCCGTGATTTTCCAGCCTCGAGAGCCAGGCCCTCAGTCTTTCCATTTTTTCACTGCCTAATATCAGATCTGCCACTCCCCGCTTCTCTAAGTAAAGTCTTACCAGGTAGTCCTGTAATTCTCCACTGTAGGGTGAGGGGATGCCGTGGCAGACTCATGAGTTCCTCAGCTGCTATGTTTCTCTCTAACATCTCCACCATCTGGTCAGCATTTTTGGGGTCTCCATGGCTCACCCATTTGCACAAGGATACAGAAAAGGACCTCAAGTACTGGTCCATTACAATTCGTTCCACGATCTAATTACCTATCAGAATCTCCAACAGCAACCACTTATTGCTCAGGCGGATGAGGTTGCGCATCAGAGAAAGTGGAGGTTTGTCCATGCTGTAGACCCAGTTGTGCACACATTTTACCAGGACAGAGATGGTAACTCCAAGATGAATTGGGATCTCCTTTTTGAGATTATGATAGTTCATTGCATTCCAATTTTCCAGGTCAAAGTATGCCTTCTGGGGTTCACGTGAAAGGAAAAGTGCTTTAAGTATTGTCCACTGTTCCTTTGGCCATCCCTCTAGCTCATCCGTTTTTTTTTCATACATGATCATGCAGGCTTCCACATTGTCTGCTGCTATCATCTTCTGTAGAAAGTGGCATGCCCCTATGAAGGTATGAGTAGCCTCAGGATTACCCTAGATTTGTCCAGCAACACTGGTCAGTTTCTGCATAATTTCTTTTAAGGTCTCCCAATCTTTTCTTTGCTCCTCCTTTGCAGCCTCCAGTTGGGCTTGTTTCCTCAAGCGCCATTTGCCAGTCTGGCCAATGACTATACATCGGGCTCTCCTGACTATAAAGAGTCTACTGCAAAACCTCCCAAATAATTCACATCAACAAAGCTCACACTTGTTTTCCCGGGGTAGAGTGAGACGAGTGTGTCTGAACTCCTCTCCTTATTGGACAGATAGAGTTTGCCGTACGGAGACAGCCAATTAAGTCTGCCTTGTAGGCATGTGGAGACTTATAGCCATTAACGCTGATAACGCTGATATGCAAATAAGCTTTCATGTATAAGAAAAGGAAAACTATGCCTTGTTTGACATCCAGCTTGACCTACAATAAGTCTTATGACATGATGTGGGATTAAAACCAAACCAGTAAAAAAACCAAACCAGTACATCCAGGGCCGCATCTGCCATGAGGAGAGATTTTCTCAGGCGGCAGAATGCGGATCCCTTTAAAGAGCAGCGAATTTGCCGCTCTAAAGTGGGTGATTCGGGCGCCCATTAACGCCCGAATCGCCCACCAGCCAAATTCCGTTCTAAGCAGTGACACAGGAATCATGACGTCACGCCACCTGTGTCACTGAGCTGCGGGAAGACGGGAGCCGCGTGCCGAGGGTGCAGCTGCCTGCAGATGAGCATGATTTTATTATTTTTCAAGTACTTTCATTAATTAAATGTGGCTGATAAGTGGGTGGGGAGGTGTCATGTTACGTACTGTATGTATTTTATGGGGCTAGAAAACATTTAATACTGGGGGTGGGGAGAATGCTTTATATATCATATGGGCCCATAATTATTTTATACTGGGGGGGGAATGCTATATATATCATATCGGGCCATAATTATTTTATACTGGGGTGGGGTGCTATATCTCTCATATGGGGCCATAATTATTTTATACAGGGGGGGGATGCTATATATATTATTTGGGGCTATAATTATTTTATACTGGGGGGGGGGATGCTATATATATTATTTGGGCCTATAATTATTTTATACTGGGGGGATGCTATATATATTATTTGTTGCTATAATTATTTTATACTGGGGGGATGCTATATATATTATTTGTGGCTATAATTATTTTATACTGGGGGGGATGCTATATATATCATAGTATATAAGGCTGGAAGGAGACGCAAGTCCATCAAGTCCAACCTTCAAGAATTAAATAAATGTTTTATCCCCATAACCCGTGATATTTTTTCTCTCCAGAAAGTCATCCAGGCCTCTCTTGAACATGTACATAGAGTCGGCCATAACAACCTCCTGCGGCAGAGAGTTCCACAGTCTCACTGCTCTTACAGTAAAGAACCTTTGTCTATGGTGATGGTAAAATCGCCTCTCCTCTAGGCGTAGAGGATGCCCCCTTGTCCTGGTCACAGGCCTAGGTATAAAAAGATCTTTGGAGAGATCCTTGTACTGTCCGTTCAGGTATTTGTACATTGTAATGAGGTCTCCCCTCAGTCGTCTTTTTTCTAAACTGAATAATCCCAAATTTTGTAATCTGTCAGTGTATTCTAATCCCCCCATTCCCCTAATAATCCTGGTTGCTCTCCTCTGCACCCGTTCCAGCTCTATTATATCCTTTTTATACACTGGTGCCCAAAACTGTACACAATATTCCATGTGTGGTCTGACCAGGGATTTGTATAAGGGCAAAACTATGTCTTTATCATGAGAATCTATTCCTCTCTTGATACATCCCATTATTTTATTTGCTTTAGCAGCAGCCGCCTGGCTCTGGTCACTAAAATTAAGTTTACCATCCACCAAGTCCTTTTCAGCTTCAGTTTTACTAAGTAATTGACCGTTTAGAACATAATTATACTTTTTGTTTCCATGGCCCAAGTGCATAACTTTACATTTATCTACATTATTTGGAACTATAATTATTTTATACTGGGGGTGATGCTATATAAATTATTTGGGGCTATAATTATTTTATACTAGGGGGGATGCTATATATATTATTTGGGGCTATAATTATTTTATACTGGGGGGGATGCTATATATATTATTTGGAACTATAATTATTTTATACTGGGGGTGATGCTATATATATTTGTCATGCACCTGTCCAGCAACCGCGCAACCACAACCAGGCTTGGCGCTAGCTGTCAGACTAGGTAGGTGGTGGCGAACTCACCCTGCGACGTCCCTGCGGACTAAGGCCCTGCCTAAAGCAGATAAACCGCCCTGGTAAGGGCGAACCCACTATCAGGAACCTAACTGATGGTCCCTGAGTGACCCTACAAGATGACAGGGAAAACCTACTTTGTCTGGCAGCTGCTGGATGGTGGAGCGGACAGGTAACCGGGATACTGATATAGGTCAGTGTTCACACTGGTAACAGAAACCGACACTAGACAGACAGGAAGGTGGGGTCACACAAGGAGATAAACGATACTGAGGGACAAACAACAGATACAGACAGACAAGCGGAGTCAAACAAACCGGGTCAAAACCAAGATGGCGGCAAAGGTACAGATTCGTATAGCAAATAGAATGGTCAGTAGGCAAAGCAGAAGTCAGTACACAGAATAGCCAGAAACACAATAGCAAGAGCACTAGATACACAGAAAGACTGCAATAACGAGCACCAAATGAAGGGGCTGAGCAGAATATAAGGCAGTAATGGACACTGCCTCCAGCTCTGACTGGCTCAGCCGTCCATCACTCAAACCGCAGCTGCAGGCAAAACGAGTTCAGAGGCACACCCAGCTTTCCCAGGATCAGAAATGCAGCTGTCAATCACAGGCAGCTCTGGGTGTGGTTTCCCAGCAAGAAGCCTGAAACCTGATCTCATCAGTACAATTTGCGAGTCATGACAATATTATTTGGGGCTATAATTATTTTATACTAGGGGGGATGCTATATATATTATTTGGGTCTAGAATTATTTTATACAGGGGGGGATGCTATATATATTATTTGGGGCTATAATTATTTTATACTAGGGGGGATGCTATATATATTATTTGGGGCTATGATTGTTTTATACTGGGGGGGGGGGGTGTTGTATATATTATATGGGGCCAAAATAATTTTATACTGGGGGGCTGTGTTACAGGGGAACATTATTCATAACTGGACCCTCTGCTCTATTATTATATATATTACATATAGTGTAAATGGATACAGTATATACTGAAAGCAGCCACTGATATTCTGTGGTGAGATGTCAGTGTGTACTGAAGCCATTGGGTCATTAACATATCAAAAGGCTTTGAACAGTAAGAAGCCACCATGAACCAGGTGTGAGATTCCCTGCACACACTGGGGTCTATCCTGAGAGGGTCTTAGGGTGGAGTTATAAGGGGGTGGGCAGGGACTACACAAAAGGATATTTAAGGTGGAAGAAGCAGAAATCAAGCTCTCTTGCTTCCTGGCCCCCACCTGGACGACTAGCACTTAAGGAACTTAACCCCTAGGCGCACCTGGACGTTATAGTACGTCCCCGGGGCTAGATGCTTAGCGCACGGGGACGTTCTATAACGTCCTGCTTCTGGCACCGGCTCACGAACGGAGCCGGTACCAGAAGCAGCGGCTGTCAGCTGTCTAGTACAGCTGACAGCCTGCGCTAACACCCGCGATCGGAGCCGGCTCCGATCGCGGGTGTTAACCCCTTACACGCCGCAGTCAAACATGACCGCGGCGTGTAACGGTGTTAGCGCTGTGGATCGGATCCCCCGTGCCGCTTACCGGGGGATCCGATCCTCTTCCGGGCAGCTCCGAGGACTGGCATGTGCCCCGGAGCTGCCCGGTCTCCATGGCAGCCAGACCCCTTCCGGGTCTGGCTGTAAACTGTCTGAGCATGCGCAAGCTTGCTCAGACAGTTTACACTGCTCTACAATAAAATAGTATTGTAGAGCAGTGTATTGAACTTAAACCAGTGATCAGAGCATCACTGGTTTAAGTTCAAGTATGTATAAGTAAAAATATGCAAAAACAGTTAACACTACACATTATAATAAATAAAAAATTAATACATAAAAATATAAGCCCCTAAAATGTCACTTTCCCATAAAAAAACTTAATAAAGTATAAAAAACATAAAAACACAAAAAAACCCCGCATATTTGGTATTGCCGCGTCCGTAACAATCTGCATAATAAAACAGAATCGTTACTGGACCCGCACGGTAAACGCCGGAGGAAAAAAACGCAAAAAACATTCCGAAAAAAGATAATTTTTAATTAATACCCTATAAAAAATGCTCTAAAAAGTGATTTAAAAAATGTTATGCACTCCAAAATAAGCCCACTAAAAAGAACAACTGTTCTCGCAAAAAATAAGCCCCTAACAAGATTTATCTGCCAAAAAATAAAAAAGTTATGCATATAAAAAGATGGTGATGCTAAAATGAATAAGATTTTCTCCAAATTAGTTTTTATTCAGTACAATTGAATAAAATACACAAAACCCCCACATATTTGGTATCCCTGCGTCCGTAACAATCTGTATAATAAAACAGAATCGTTATTAGATCCGCAAAGTGAACCCCGTAAAAAACAACCTAAAAAAACTCTCTCTGCTAAAGATGATTTTTTATTAATGCCCTTTAAAAATGCTCTAAAAAAGTGATTTTAAAAAGTTACGCAATCTAAAATAAGACCACTAAAAAGAGCTATCATTCTTGCAAAAAATAAGCCCTTAAACAGATTTTTGAGGTGAAAAATAAAAAAGTTATGCATATGAAAGACGGTGATGCTAAAATTAACAACAATTTTGCCAAATTACTTTTTATACAGTAAAAATGGGAAAAAATAAAAAAATATATATAAATGAAGTATTTTCATAAACGTGGCGACCCAAAGAATAAAAATAATATACTATTTTCATGGTATGGTTAACGGCCAAAAAAAAAAAACACATAAAAATTTTCCTAAAAATTGATGATTTTCATTTCCTCCACCAACAAAGAGTTAATTAAATCTCACCAATTAGCTATAGATGCCCCAAAATTATGTATTAGAAAAGTGCATCTCATGTGGCAAAAGAAATAAGCCCCTATAGGTGCACAATAAAAAAAAGAAAAAAATTATAGCCTGTACAATGTGACATAGCAAATCTGATTTGGATGGCGCCTCCTTCCCTTCTATGCCCGGCCGTGCGCCCATACAGCAGGTTACCACCACATGTAGGGTATCGGTGTACTCGGGAGAAATTGCGTATCAAACTTTGTGGAGCCTTTTTTCATTTTATCCATTAGAAATGTAAAATTTTCCACCCAAAATGAGTGTATTGTGAAAAAATATTACAATTTGCAGACTCCACCTCCATTTTGTTTTAACCCCTATAAAACACGTAAAGGGTTAACAAACTTCTTAAAAGTGGTTTTTCATATGTTGAGGGGTGTAGTTTCCACAATGGGGTAATTTACGAGTCTCGCTATTATTTAGGCCTCTCAGTGTCAATTAGAAGTTGAGCAGGTCCATCTAAATACAGGTTTTGGCGATTTTACAAAAAATGTGAAAAATGGCACCCAAATTCTGAGCCTCATAACATTCTAGTAAAATATGTGGAATCTTAAAAAACCATGCCAACATAAAGCAGACATTTGGGAAATGTAAGTTATGAATTTATTTGGGTGCTATGACTTTCTGAATCAAAAGTAGAGAATTTAGAACGTTGAAAATAAAGAATTTTTCAAAATTTTTGCCAAATTTTGTTTTTTTTCATAACTAAACGCAAAAGATTTCATCCAAATTTTTAAACTAATTTGAAGTACAATGTGTCACGAGAAAACAATCTCAAAATCCCCTGGATATCTCACAGCGTTCCCACGCTATAACCACTTATAGTGACACAGGCCAGATTTGAAAAATGGGGCTGCGTCCTTTAGGCCAAAAGATGCTGTGTCCCGTAGGGGTTAAAGGGAACCCGTCACCACTATTTTCACAAATACAGCTAGTGGCAGGTTCCTATAGAGCTCCTGCTTGTAGCTAAAAGTAGTTCCCCTCAGATCCCCATAAAATCAGTTATAATCTTGCCGGGGGGGGGGGGCCAGCTTAGTGATACACTGGAATCCCATATACAGCCCCCAGCTTAGTAATATACTGTATCCCATCACCCTACAGCCCCACATAGTAATATACTGTACCCCATATACATCATACAGCTTAGTAATATACTGTATCCCATACACACCCCCCAAACTATAAATATACTGTATCCCTATACACAGCCCCCCAGCTTAGTAATATACTGTATCCCATATACAGCCCCAGCTAGTAATATACTGTATCCCATATACAGCCTCCCCAGCTTAGTAATATATGTACCCCATATTTAGCATCCAGCTAGTAATATACTGTACCCCATAACAGCATCCAGCTTAGAAATGTACTGTATCCCATATACAGCCCCCTCCCAGCTCGGTAATATACTGTACCCCATATACAGCCTCCAGCTCAGTAATTACTTTACCCCATATACAGCCTCCAGCCAGTAATATGCTGAAATCTGGCCCCATATAAATATAAAGCTCCCCCCTGGAGAAAAGAATCTGGCCTCATATAAATATATACAGCCTGATAAAGGGGGTTGGGGATTGGGTTTCCTCAGTTCTCTTGGTTCAGTGGTTCTGTCCAGCCCCTTAGTCTGTGCTATTTACATAAGCACCTAATCCAGTCCTTCATATATCACAAGAATAACATACAACCCTCGCAGATATACAAAAAGACTTTACTACAACATACATGTGCACAAGTAACTACATAAAATACAATACAATACATAGAGAACACAACTACAACACAAACCTTTTTCCTGGCCCTCTTTTGGACCCAGTATGTGTAGTATATACATATATTCTAACACTACAGCACTCCTGGATATACCCTAAGCAGAAGTCACATCCAGTACCTGACCGCATATACATGTACTATAGAGACTCATGCACAATAGCATCTATATTTCTACTCCTCCAATACACGTCAGGGCAGAGATCCACGTTGAATGGTACGGCTATAGGTTATACATATAGTTACGCTAATATAACACACTCACTGTAAACACTTAGCTATGTATATAGGTAAAACACTAACCCTGATATTTATAGGTACACCGTATAAGTCCTACTATATTATAGTACTATTATATTACTCTTAAAGTTATATACTACACAGAAAGCACACACAATATATGACCTGGTTCCTTAAAGAAATACAGGTAGTGACAGGTTCCTATAGAGCTCTAGTAACTACTGACACCCTGCTTGTAGCTAAAAATATTCCCCTGAGATTCCCAGTGTATTCAACTTATAGTTTTATACTGTAACTAAGCATGGCTACAGCGAGTCCAGGTGGGCGTGGCCTCCTCAGGCTGAATCCAGCAGCTTCTCCCCATCCTATCTCTGTATACTGCTATAATCATGTGACCAGGGTGACTCATCGCAGGTCCTATAGCTTTTGTAGCATTAGAACTGTACACTAAGCATATTTCATGAAATCACAGCATATTTTATCACATGAAATCCAGCAGCCTGCATGGAGAGGAGTAAAGTCCATGGAGACTGCTGTGATTGTTTTATGTGGGTCAGATATGTACATGGGGTACAGTTTTCATATTAGTAGCTCAAGGACCTTTGATGATGTCACTCTGGTCACATGACAAACCCCTTCTGCACTGTGTTCTGCACTGTGTTTTTACCTTAAATGATCCTGTGGTCACTGTGTTCACTGTGTTCACTGTTTTTTTTCTATTCTTCACTGTTCTTCATTGTGTTTTTTTAATTAAATGATCGTTCGCGAGCAGGGGAAATACTGTTATACTGGTCACCTAGCAACCCTTACGTTTAAAACGCATTGCACTCGCATTGCACTTGCAATGATTGCGAGTGCAATGCGTTCTTGATGCATCTCCATAGACTTGAATGGGGCGTGAAAATTGCGCGTGACTCGCAAAAATAGAGCATGCTGCGTTTTTGACGCGCGTGCAAACGAACGCAAGCACGCGCGTTGAAAACCACGCAAATGGAGAAAGACCCATTGAATACAATGGGACAGAGTGCAATGCGAGTTCTGAGCGTCAAATGCACGCGCAGAACTCGCGCGTGAAAAACGCCAGTGGAGAAGGGGCCTTACTCTGCCAGTCATTGTAATGAGTCTTGCCTCGAGCAGACCTTGGGCTATACAGCAGACATGGAATCCCTTCCACCTGTCCCTCTGCAAATACTATTGACTGTGGCACCTAACAGTTTAAGGCTGTATTCACACAACCGTTGGGGGACAGATATAAGTTCCCTATAGGCCGGCAATGGGCGCACAGAGCAGTATGGTGCTGCACGCATAAACAGAGAGGGGAGGGATCCTCCTCTCCTCCAAACGCATGTCCGCCTGGCCGATATACGTTTGTGTAAATGCATCCTAAGTCAGAGTTTTTGCCAATCTAGGTAGAGGTAGCAGGAGCAGGATATGGGATTTGCTGACAGTGCATCTATAACATCACCATAACTAAAGTTTTCTGCTTTCCCAGTAAAGACATTTAAATAGAATAGCATAGAGTTGTCTGATAGCTAGGGTCATGACTGCTGGGACCCCCGATGATCACAAGAACAGGAGCTTGCAAGACCTTTGGAGTGTCTTATACAAATGTAGCATTAGTGAATATGCTCCACCTGAACTACATTCACTTTTATGGGGCAGTAGGACATAGTTGTCCCAAAATGGCCATAGAAGTAAAAGGAGTATGCAGATGGGACTCATTAGGACACAAGAGTAAATTTAAGTAAAAATTTCAAAAACTTCCATAAGTAACATTAGTAAATTTGCCATAATGAAAAAAACGTATATTTAACAGCGGTTTTTAACATGGTATATTTACAATATCGTAATATAAAAAAAATGTGGTACATTGCTAATTTGGTACATTGTTCAGAGTCTTTCCATATATTGTACTTGTGCCTTTTATTGAAGATAAAGACTAGAGTAGAGTATTCTTAATGCATCAGATACATGTGGGAGGGAACATGTAAGCAGTGTTTGAAGAACGTGTAGAGTAATCATTATGCATCAATGACACATTCACATATTGGGCAACCGCACACGATATATAAAGGCTTAGAGCAAATTACTTTTACACTTAGATAATCAGTAAGCTGATGCTTTGAGCATCTGGACACGAGTGGGTGAACATTGCTTACTTTACTCCTTCTTCAGATTTGACAATTACTTGCACAACCAGTTTTACCAATGCTTTAACTGAAGAACAGGTACTGCAATTTTTCAAAGCTCATCTTCTGCGATTCTTGGAAATGTTCCTGTGTAACCACAAGCGGTTTAGATATTTTCACTTTCATAGGCTTCTTTTTTTGGCACTTTTAACATTGTCTGGCACAATTTTGATAAAACACATGTTTAATCCCTGCACCATTGAAGACCTTCAAAATCCAGTGGACAATGCGAGGAAGCAATATTGTAGACGTGAACTTTATGGCTTTCTCAGGTTAAGACCCCAAGCACAAGGTGAGCTCAACTGTTCAAAGATTATAAGCGGGGATTCTGATGCAATAAAACAGGGGCTAGAAACCAATGCTGCATCAAAGGGAAAATACATCCCCTTAAATGAGAAAGATTTTGTGAACATAACTTCTGACTGCACGAACTTTAAAGAAGTCAGAAAGTATGTCACTCTTCCAATGAGCAAGGAGGAAGAGAACTTTCCGATTGCTTATTCCATGGTAGTTCATACAAAAATTGATATGTTTGAGCGTCTTTTAAGAGCTATTTATGCCCCTCAAAATATTTATTGTGTCCATGTGGATGAAAAGTCTACAGAACAGTTCAAGGCTGCAGTAAGGGCCATTGCTTCGTGCTTTGATAATGTGTTTGTGGCATCTAAATTGGTTAAAGTGGTCTATGCCTCATGGTCCAGAGTACAGGCTGACTTCAACTGCATGGAAGATTTGCTGCAAAGCAAAGTGCAATGGAGATACTTGCTAAATACTTGTGGGACAGACTTTCCATTGAAGACTAATGCTGAGATTGTGAGAGTTCTGAAAACATTAAATGGAAAAAACACTATGGAATCTGAGTCGCCAACAGAATTTAAAAGGAAACGTTGGGAACACCGTTATGAAGTCGGGGATCATATTTCAGAGACCAAGACTAAAAAATCACCTCCACCAATAACAAGTCCCATGTTTACTGGAAATGCCTATATTGTGGTGTCCCGTGACTTTGTAGAATACATATTTAAAGACCCACAGGCACAAAATCTTATAGACTGGGCAAAAGATACCTATAGTCCTGATGAACATCTCTGGGCCACATTAAACCGAATGCCTGGCGTTCCAGGGTCCTCTCCTTATAATAACAAATATCAAATGTCAGACATGAATTCATTGGCTAGAATGGTAAAGTGGTCATATGATGAAGGAGAAGTAAATAAAGGAGCCCCCTACCCTCCATGCACAGGAATCCATAGAAGGGCTGTATGTGTATATGGTACAGGAGATCTGAGCTGGATACTGAAGCAGCATCATTTGTTGGCAAACAAGTTTGATCCAGAAGTCGATGATGTTGCTATACATTGCTTAGAGGAATACTTAAGACATAGAACTGTTTTTTATATGTAATTTTGACAATTTCAATATTTAAATTTAAATTTCAGTACATATCAGACAAACTATCTAACAAAAAGAGTGAATAAGTGCTTATTTCCCTGTTTGCTGCAAGAAAGAAGAGACATGCTACGTATATCATATGTTTCCTGTATTAGAGAGACAAATATTGCACCTTATTTGTACCATTTAGTCCTCATGTGTAATCTTGGGTGACTCTCACATACATTATTTATTCATGAAGACATACTACAAGATCTTACATTTTGTTTTGTACTTTGAATGGTCCCTTTGGAGTATGGAAAGTCATATTGTAATTCATGTGTAAGTATTGTGATTCAATATCTTTATTAAATGTTTTTCCTATAAGTGTAGTCTTGTTCATGTTTTATTCAAGCTTTCCTATATAAAGCAGTTTCATTATATGTGACATAAGGTGTTGTCTAATACCATGAAACCCCTCCAGGGGACCACACCCTCTGATAATGAGGTTTCACTGTATTTATGGGGCCTTTTGTTTCTAGCACAACAAAAGATATAGGAGTTAAGAAGGATTGAGCACTTACTTTCTGTAGCCATTCTCAGACTAACAAGTCAGAGACAGCAGTAGCCTGCTCCTCTCTCCCCCTTCAGACAACATGCACACTCAGCCAAGCTTTCCTATGTAAGGGGAAGCTTCAGTGTCCCTGGACAGTTTACTTTTATATAAATATAAATGGGAAGATGAAGCCTGCACTTCTTCATGGAATGCTGCCTTTGTAAACTTTGATCACTAATTCTGTTGCATGAAGAGGTCAAAATAATGTTATCTGGAAATTATTCTCCTCATAAAAACACTCCCAAGTTATAAAACAACACAAGGATGTTAGGACAAATCCTTGATAAATTCCTACTTTGCTGGGAAAGAAATTGTTCCCATGATGACTGAATAGACAAGGAAATAACAAAGAATATTGCTACTGTATATAGAACATTTCACAATGAAGATATGAATCATCTGTCTTATTAACAATGTATTTATGTCCACCTATGTGTTAATAAGATGTATCAGCATCAAGCATAAAACACTCCTCAAGAGAGGCTGTCTGCTATATACTGTCTGTGTAATCAACAATTATAGAAGTCTCAGTTATTGTATTTCAAAAGTCTCGGAAAAATGAGTTAATGATTCCATTTTATAGACAAACATAAAAGATGTGAAATCTACATGCCAAAAAATAGTAACTATATCTGGGGGGCATGTGCTGGACTGCTAAAAAATAGTGCAATGTGAAAATATATAGTATACATCAGTTTATATATGTGAAACAAGAATGGTATCAAGTTCGATTTAGACAAACTCGAGAAGTATCAGACACTGGCAAAAGGCTAAATCTTTGAGCACTAACCAATACTCACTTAACACTAATAAAAAAACAAGCTATATGTATATTATTACCAGCCTTTGTATGAATAACTCGTTCTGCCTTCCTTTTGACTGTATGTAATGAAAAATTTTCTTTGAATAAAAAGTTATATTAAAAAAAACTGCATTAAAAAGGGATTTTTATGAATTAAGCATCAAATCTGGTTTTACATTGTAATAATCTAACAATCATTAGCAAATATCCTTTTCTATTGAGCTGTTCCATAAAAGAATATTATTTGTAATTTTCTATAATAGAACATAAAAGCCCAATATTCTTTTTTTGCTTGTATTCTCAGATATTGCAGGATTATTACAAGAACAGGAACATGCAATATGCTGAGGGACATAGTTTGGATGTCTCCAGAGATAATGTTAATAATGTGTGCTTCCTGGTGTAGCAGGTTCTTCTAGTCTTTTCAGAAGCAGTACAGTTCTGCAAGTCAATTTAGTACTGATAGGGTTTTCTTTCCCCTGTAATGATGGCTCTTACTGATGCCCCATTTATTGTGTCAGGCCAGGGACAAACAGGGCACAATCACAGCAGGCATTCCAATTTTTCTCTGGAACCAGTTAAGGCTTTTTCCAGCTTCAACATGTCGTAGAAACTTAATACTTTATGGCAACATGTGCGGTAATGGACTGTGGTAATCTTCTTATATGTGTTATCCATGGCCTCCTACCTTCGAAAATCAACTTTTAAAATTATTCTAATGAGCCAGAAGGACTGCATATTAACAGGATGTTATACTGTCTTCCCCTGTTTCCTCGGCACTTCCCCCTTTCCTCTGCCTGAAGTCATGTCATACAGTGGAAGGGAGAAGTGCTCCAGTGCAACATCCTGTGAAGCTACCCCACTGTCGTGCTCTGGTAATGCCTTGCACTCTTTCTGCTACTTAGCATAGTTGATTTTGAAATGAAAGAGAAAGTGGATTACAAATATAATAAGAATACCATAATCAAAGTTCCTGGATCTATAAGTAACTATAAATGTACATAGCTTTTGCAGCTTTATTGGGTACTTTATTTTACTTACACATAAAAAATAAGGTATGCTTATCCACAGTGTTATACCTCACTACCGCTAGGTATATACTGTATCAATAGGAAGTGCCCCCAGAAATGTTCATGATAGTATGTTTGTATAGGGTATGGTGCCGCAGTATTTACATCCTACTTGTGGTAAATGCAGGACCTGAGCATACCTACAAACAATGGGGCCCATTTACTTACCCAGCTGACGGAGTTCATCCCAAGTGCATTGTCCAACTGGAATGCACTGTGCCGCGATTCACTAAGATTGTGCGCCCGATATCCTGCATGCGTCGCTTACCTGCACAGGTCCTCCGGAGTCCACCATCTTCTTCCCGATGAATGTAAGCACTTGATCTTGCGACAAAATATGAATGTCAAATCCCGCGCTCAGTCCGAATCAGTCGGATCGTCCGACAGCCTGCCCCCGACTTCTGTTGCATGAATGTCGAAATCCAATCGCATGCAACACAATCTCCTGCTAGATAGCTGGCACAGCAGCTCAAAACCCGAAAATGTCGGGAAGTCCGACGGAAATGCGATCTGCTGACCCTTAGTGAATAAGGCCCATAGTCTGATATTATTGGAACATATAGATATTAGTAAGATTATACACTCATCACACTATGGTACTGTATTTCAAAGCCTTATACTTTGTCATTTTTGTACTGTTATTCTTGATTAAAAATAAATACTGAAAAAAAAATATTTGCTGATGATACTAAGCTTTGTAAAGTAACTACCATTGGCGATAATATAACATTACAGAGAGAATTGTGGAAACTGGAGTCTTGGTCTGACAAATGGCACATGAGGTTAAATGTAGATAAATGTAACGAAAGGAAAATTCTAATTATGCTATAAAACAGACTTTTGAGTATTGGTGGATAGTAAACTTAATCTTAGTGATCGGTGCCAGACTCCTGCTGCTAAAGCAAATACAATTATGGGGTGTATCAAGAGAGGCATAGATTCTCATAGTTTTGCCTTTATAAAAATCACTGGTCAGACCACAAATGGTCTAAGGGTTGCGCTACTCACTTTCGTAGGATTTTGCACCTTTTTCGGCCCTTGTACGGCTTGGACAGGTATTTAACAGGTGTCCGCACTGGCATTGTGTGGGACGTGATCGGTTTCTGGTGCAGCTATGCTGGCTTCCATGCGACACAAATTGGGGGGCGCGCCATCGAACGATCAAACTGACTCGGACTGAGCACGGGATTAAACATTCAAATTGTGTCGCAAGACAATGCACTTACATGGACCAGGAAGAAGAAGGTGAACTCCGTCGGATCTGAGCGGGAAAGCAACACATGCAGGATATCGGGCACATGATCTTAGTGAATCACGGCAGCGTGCATTCTCGTTGGACAATACACTTTCGTGAACTCCGTGAAGAACTAGAACAGGTGCAGTGGAGAGCAACCTAGATTATAAGAGTACTGGGCGTACTAGAATACAATGCTAGTGTCACGGGTGCTCCCGCAATCCATGTCGCGGATCGTGGCTTCACCCTTGCCTCGCTGTGTCCCCGTTCCCCTGTCAGACTTACCTATCCTGGGTCCTGGCTGTGCTCCGGATCCCGGTGTTCAGGCCGCACGCCTCCTGCCTTCCAGGCGCTGACTTCTCTGAACTTAAAGGGCCAGCGTCCTTCCCATTGGCGCTGGTCACTTCCGGGTTTCCTATATAACCTGGCGGCTCCTTTCACTCCCCGCCGGATCTTCAAGTTTTCTGAAGTGAAAGCCTTCCGTGTGTTCCCGAGGTCCCGTTCCTGTGTGTTTCCTGAGGTCCCGTTTCCTGTGCGTTTCCAGACGCCTCCGTGTTCCTGTGCGTTTCCTCACGTATCCTGTGGTCCGCGTCCGGTGGTCCGTATCCTGTGGTCCGTGTCCAGTGGTCTGTATCCTGTGGTCCATGTCCGGTGGTCCATATCCTGTGGTCCGTGTCCGGTGATCCGTATCCTGTGGTCCGTATACTGTGGTCCGTCTCCTGTGGTCCGTCTCCTGGGGTCCGTATCTTGTGGTCCATATCCTGTGGTCTGTTCCTGTACGACAGCTCCTGCTGTGCCGTCCAGGGTTCCAGACCAGTGGTGACCTCCTGCCTTCCTGTGCTTATGCCGTGCCTTCCAGGGTTCCAGCCCTGCTGTGTCTTCACTCCGTACCAGCGTTACCAGTGATCCTCTGCGTTCCTGCTGTCATCTCAGGTTGTGACTGTTTCCTGCATTAGTTACCTTGGCTACCCCCGAGGTGGCCCAGAGGGTCCACAGACTCTTCCCAAAGAAACTCTCAGACGGTTTCCCCCTCGCGTTACTAAGCTTGGGGTTATTCAGCTTAGAAAAAAAAATGACAAAAAAGATGAAGGCGAGACATCATTACAATGTACAAATACCGGAATGGACAGTACAGAGATATCTCCAAAGATCTTTTTTATATTTAAGCATGTGGCCATACCAAAGGGGTATCCTCTACGCCTCGAGGAGAGGCCTTCTACCATATAGAAGCTGTAGACTATGATGTCTACCATATACCACTGTAGACTATGTGAGCAGTGAAACTTTGTAACTCTCTCCCGCAAAATGCTGTAATGGCTGATAATTTGAACATGTTCAAGAGGGGCCTGGATGCCTTTCTGGAGAGCAATGATATCACCTTGTATGAACTTTTTGTAAGTAGTTTCTGTTGATCCAAGGAGATATACTGAGCACCTTTTAAGGGGCTGGGAAGAAATTATTCCCTGCTTTGTGACGTTTGCTATAAGCCTTGCAAGGTTTTTGCTTTCTTCTCGAACAATACTGTATAATTTAATAGGTTGTACTTGATAGATTGATGTTTTTTTACTAACCTTATTTACTATGATACGCCAAGTCCTGCCTATAGCTAGTATAAGGGCAAGAACTCCATGACCGGGCAAGGCCCCCTTCACGCTCCTTTGGCATGGAGTTGGTATAGCAGGAAAATAGTCACAAATCCTGGCTATGTATGAAGAATTGTGACTATTCTGGTGTACAAGCTATGATAAATGTGCCCACATATGTGTTTTATTCAACTTTTGCTTAATGTGTTTGATGATGCATTTTACCTAATGCACTTCAAAAGGCAATGAACATGCATCATATGAATGCCACCTAAGGTCTGTCATTTTGAACATTGCCTTACATGGTATAACATAATATGCCTAGTAGGATTTTATCATCAATTCCATAGTTCCTCTATCCTTATTTATACATATTTATTAATTATAGCTGTGGCAACAAATACTATAAACCCCTCTGTGAATACTGTAATAAAAAAAGAGAAGAAATACTACGTTATTAAGTTAAATTTGCTACATTATAAAGGAGTGAATGATGTGCACAATGAAGTCTGTGTAGCAGTTCGCGAATTTATTAGTGTGTAAACTGATACAGTAAAATTACATATTATACAAATGCTTCAAAAATAAATCCTCAAATATACTGTGTTAATTTAATAAGTCATAGACATACTGTCCTAACAAAATTAAGTAATTTAAAACGCTTTTCCTATACACTGTGGGGCAGATTTATCAAGCTGTCTGAAAGTCAGAATATTTCTAGTTGCCCATGGCAACCAATCACAGCTGAGCTTTCATTCTACCATTGCTCATGAATATTTTAAAGGGGAGCTGTGATTGGTTGCCATGAACAACTGGAAATATTCTGACTTTCAGTCAGCTTTATAAATCTGCCCCTATATTTTACAAACCTTAGTTGGAAAAAATAAAATGTTATGGCTTTTGAAATGTGAAGTCGTCAGTGGGGCAGGCTGGCTGTATACAGGGGGGGGGGAGGCTGGCTTCATACTGCGAGGCAGAATGTTAGTTATATTCTTGTACATAGGGGGCAGTATTATAGTAGTTATATTCTTGTACATAGGGCGCAGTAGTATAGTAGTTATATTCTTGTACACAGGGGCAATATTATAGTAGTTATATTCTTGTACATAGGGGGCAGTATTATAGTAGTTATATTCTTGTAAATAGGAGGCAGTATTATAGTAGTTATATTCTTGTACATAGGGGGCAGTATTATAGTAGTTATATTCTTGTACATAGGAGGCAGAATTATAGTAGTTATATTCCTGTACATAGGGGCAGTATTATAGTAGTTATATTCTTGTACATAGGGGCAGTATTATAGTAGTTATATTCTTGTACACAGGGGCAGTATTATAGTAGTTATATACGTGTACATAAAATGCAGTATTATAATATATTTAGTTAGTTACATTCTTGTTTATTGGAGAAGGTATTGTAGTAGTCTTTTTTGTGTGTGTGTGTGTATATATATATATATATATATATATATAGGCAGTATTAAGTTGTGTTCTGTAAAAGGAAGGCAGTACAAGTCTCTTTTGCTACTAATTATGCATGCTTACTGCCTGCTAACATAGCCACCCACTCTCTGGTCCCTGCTTATAGATGAGCGCTTCCCTTACAGACACTCACACTCACAAGACTGCCTTAATAGAATATTTTAAAACTTGATTTTACTTTGGAATGAAGTCATTTCAGCACTATTCAAGGTATGTCCCGGAATCCGGGACAGCACACCCGCGAGTAAGTGTGTTTGGTTGAAATCTTGTCTTCCCCAGTGGTGGAATTCCTATAAATTTCCATCTATAGATAAGCCTAAGCTATTGTGACAAAAACAGTATGAGCAGAGACAACGCCAGTGGAGGTCAGGCGGAAGAAAAGCGGTGTGTTCGCTGGTGGAATCCTTCCAGACCCCGCTTTTATTGGAGAACACTCCCATTCCCATTTTCCGTCAATGTGCCTCATAATGAATTAGTGAATCTTCCAGTCCCAGCCCCTCCCTCTAATAACCCCGCCCCTATCAGATCCGGGACTGACGCGACGTCACCGTCTCTTTAAATAGCGGCCCGGCGTGAGGAGGAGAAGCGCGCTGAGGCACAGCACTTGTTGGCTGGGTGAGAGAAGGGCGGCTTGGGGGACACGGAGTTGACCTGTACGGCCGAGCAGTAGGCTCCGTTATTGGGTTTTGTGGGTGCCGTAGACTCTGGCGCTTGTATCCCTGGCATGGCGGAGCTGGCTGTATATGAGAAGCATTGCTTTGTCTAACTTTCAGCCTTACTTTCTATGTGGTCTTGATTTGTCCGCAGGTGAATTATCAGCTTCTTCTCCTGGCATCATGTCGGCAAGCGAAATGGATAACACTGCCCAAGTGGAGGAGACCCCGGATCAACAGGTGAAGTGGGGTGACTGGACTCTGGATTGCAGGGGCGCCCGCTTATCTCCATTGGCGGCTGTATGCGCAATAACTCATGGACTTCGTGCAGGCAGCGGCTTGTCCTTTGCATCTTAAAAGAACACCATGTGCAGTGCAACTATCGCCAAAGAGCAGGGATGTATCTTACCATCAGGGCAGTGCCACTGGCTCAATCTAAGGGGGATTTTTTTCACATATGGTGGGGTTTCCATCCTGGATTATGGGCAAAATATCGGCAGCCTACAGAAATTGATAAAGATTAAAAAGGAAACAAAACTAATTAAAAGGGAATCTGTTGCCAGCTTTTACAGCACTAAACTAAAAGAATCCCTCGGAGTATGGGTATGAGTGATCCTTACTAGTATCAACTCCCCTTTATTTTGGAACTCTCATGTACCATTATGTATAAAGAATCCTTTATTTTTTTTTTTCTCTCTAAAGCAGGAACTTTAGTTGCTGGAAGATCATGAATTCATGTACCCTTATGTTGGGCTTTATAGTGTACAGAACCTTGATGTTTTAATCATATTAAAATAGATGTTACCGTAGGGCTCTGTTTAACTTAAATGCTGTTTGGTGGCTCAAAGCACATGGAATACTGCCCAATGTTTGGTGTAAAAAATTTTTTTTATTTTATTTTTTTTTTAAAGCTTGCAGCAGGAATGTGGGGGAGAAGTGTAGTGGGGTTAAGTATGTGTGATGTCTCCTGGAGCACTTGAATTAGTTACAGGCATAGTTCTAGGTCAGCGATGGCGAACCTTTTAGAGACCGAGTGCCCACACTACAACCAAGACCCACTTTTTTATCGCAAAGTGCCAACACGGAAATTTAACTTGTGATTTATACTTCTTGCTCTGTCACAGCTTTCATTGATACCAGCCCCCAGATGACACCAATAATGCAGAAAATAGGAGAAATTTGGATGATCAGTGTAGCTTCCCTCCAGGGTCCCATAAACAGGAAAAATTGTCAGGGCCGGAGCTACAATGATAATCCAGATCTGTCCACACCTTCCCACACCTCCAGTAGTCCCAGGTAGAACTGGAACTGGAGATACCTGGAGTCCTCTCTGGTGATGGCCTGGGTGCCCACAGAAAGGGCTCTGAGTGCCACCTCTGGCACCCGTGCCATAGGTTCGCCATCACTGTTCTAGGTACTGAACTGACTTTTTGCCCTCTAAAAGCTGTCTGAAACAATTACAGACCATGCAGTGGCTCATCTGTATGTGCTTGTCTCCTGAAAGATGAGGCTAAAAGACTGTTTACTTATCCACCTCTGCTCCCTTTGAAGTATTTGGGTACCCTGGGTGTTGTGATCTAGGCATGAGCACTTGGGGAAGGAAGTATCAGTGAATGAGCTGTTTTGTCACTTTTCCCTACAGCAAGTGGATATTTGTTTAAAGCTCATCTGTAAAAACTCTTAGCACTGATCTCTCAACAGGGGAAATCCTCTTTAATCATGGCTAATTTCAAGCAGAATTCAAAAATATATACACATCTGGTCTTTGTTTGTCCTTAGCTGTTTGCAGCAGTGTATACTAGGATCAAATTACTAAGGCTTGGCACCAGGTTCTGAGCCTTGTGATGGGTAACACAAGTGCTTGTCTTCTGGGGACAAGGTCTTCTAATGGAAGCTTGGCACAAATGCTACAATATATATAACTTTATTAGAAAATTATCTGCCTCGACATGTTTTTATTTCATTCTTCTTTTTGGTTTTATTGCTAGTATTTGTGCCTCTTCTGCAAGGTAATTAATGATGATTGGAGGGAGTGACCTGTATACTTCACCATTCAGTTTGGGAAATTACAAAGGGCTTATGTTCTTATTGTTCCCTGCCGATTTCATCTCGCTGGCTATCTGAAGCACCATTGTGTTTTTTTTTTTATGCCTGCCTCTCCCTAGTTCTATAATGGCGTTATGCTAAAGGGACTGTCCACTTTCAGCAGATTGATATTATTTGGGTAACAAGTTGTACAATTTTCCAATAGAATTTCTGTATCGATGTCTCATGGTTTTCTAGATCTGTGCTTGCTGTCCTTTTATATAAAGCTTCTGTTTACTTCCAGTATATAGAAATCTGCCCATCACAAGAACATGGGCATATTTCTACCCATGGGAAGTAAACAGAACTTTTTATAGGACTGCATGTCAGTAACTAGAAATGTCTAGTTGATTGTATAAATCTTCTGGCAAGTTTTCCTCTCCTGATCAGAAAATGAATTTGCTTATCCATAACAGAATGTGGTAGAACGTGTAACACAACTGCCCCTTGTCAGCTCTGCATGCAGTGTGGTGAGTGCCGTCTACAACAGTACAAAGGATAGTCATCCATACATCCGCAACGTTTGTGATGTTGCTGAGAAGGGAGCAAAAACCTTAACTGATGTTGCAGTAACTGGATCAAAGCCTCTTATAAGCATTCTGGAGCCACAGAGTAAGTCTCTAAAGTATAAAATGTCTATCTGACTAATTTGTCTGAACATATTAAAGGCCTATAGCTATATTGAGAAAAAAGTGGATTGTGGTGTAAGATTCTTGTATCATCCATTAAATGGATACTATTTTCCATGCAATTGGGTACTGTAAGGTAATTCCAAAAGTGCATTCTCCATTCAGACTTCTTAGAAGGGTATTTCAACAGGGTGCTAAATGGCATATGAACAGCTTGGTAAGTGGTGTAAAATGTCACTATCGCCATTAATGAAGAATTTGCAGTGTGGGGAGCTGTGTAACCATCTTGCAGCAATTAGTTATTACATGCTGCACACCTTTGTCCATCACATGATTAGGGTACAGTTTTCTCCACTGCAAGTAAGGCTATGTTCACACGTTTTGTCTTGATTGTATTTCAAAATGCAATCCAATTGGAATGGGGAGGAGCTTGGCCTAATCACATATGCATTTCAATCAAAAAATTGATAACAAGCACCAGTTTTGTATGTAAACCATGCAGAATACTAGGCATTTGTTACCAAACCTCTGTTTAAAAAAATAAATAAAATAAAGCTGTGCTGTGCTCCTGTAAAATGGGTGCATGGCACACAGAGCTAGACTGCTTCTGGCCACACGATGCCACTGTAGAACTTGTATACAAAAATTAGTTTGCTGAAACTGGTCAAGATTTTTAATGTAAAAATTCAAGTTGTTCCCTTTTATATTTAGTTGCCACAGCTAATGAACTTGCTTGCAAAGGTTTGGACAAACTGGAATCCACATTGCCTATTCTTCAGCAGCCAACTGAAAAGGTAAGATATTTTACATTGGCTGTAGTGGGTTGCTTGCAGTGCCTCCTGTATGGCCAGTGTTGTGAAATTATCTCAGTGAAATAATGTGCTGTGATGGCAGTTACACATCAATACTATAACAGAGCAGGATGGTCTGTTAGATCGTCACTGGGAGCAGAGCAGAAGGGGGAGTAGTTGCTGAACTAAAGGATCATGGGACTTGCAGTTTCCAGTGGTAGCCCTCTTGGTGATTCCACCTACTTTAGAGAGGCCATAATTTTGTGAATCATAAAATCAAACTATTTTAGCTCTATTTTGACAAATGAGTATAACAAGTCAATGTCAATCATTTATATCATCATGGGCTTTTGTATCGCTTTTCATAATTTCAGAATACCCCTTTAGCAGGTTAACTTTCAACTGCAGTTACAGGTGGGTGTCGGCTGTAATATACAGCTGACACCTGTCATGTATGGAGAGGGCTCAACCTGTGAGCTCTCTCCATGCAGCACCAGGATGTAATGGTACCTAATAGTGCACATAAAGGTTACTCCACTGGAGTGGTGGAAATGGGCCTGTATACACCTAATAGTTAGTTACCACATACACTATTCATTGTTCATTTAAGATGGTTTTATAGAAATTTCCTTATTTTTGAGAACGGCATTTTCTTTCAAAGTGACCCATAACTTTTCAGCAGTAGTATATATGTCTGCTAAAGGAATCTGCTTCAATGCATTTACTCAGCTGTATTTCCAACAATTGGCAAAACTGGTTCTAAGGTTTCCTGAGGTTAAAAAGGACCATAGAATGTTGGGTGTGTTTATTGGGTTAGTGTGCTATGGGGGTAAAGAGATTTGCATAAGCCTTTAATGTGATACTTTTCTGTGCAGGTGGTATCTAATACAAAAGACCTGGTGACTGGCGCACGTGATGCAGTTGTTGGAGTTGTGACCAATACAGTTACTGGTGCCCGGGACACTGTTACGGGTGCAGTGTCTGGTATAATGGGTTTGGCTACTGGTGCTGTACAGGGTGGTGTGGGTGTAACTAGGTCTGTAGTCTCAACAGTGATGGACACCCAAGTGGGACAGTTTGTTACCAGCAGCCTGGATACAGTCTTGGGAAAATCAGAAGAGTGGGTTGATCACTACCTTCCTATGACAGATGAAGAGCTGTGTGAGTACCTTGGTTTTAACACTTTTGCTGCTCCTACCTTAAAGGGAACTTAACTTTTGTCTAAAAATAAATACATCCTGACTCGCTACTCCAGGGTGCCAGGTAAGCTTACAAGGAGGCATATGAGTCACGGTCTCTGCATAGTGCTGCAGGAAAATGTGAAAATCTGGAGACTGCCTCACTGCGTTGCAGTTTAAATTGCATTGCAATGAGTTTTGATGCAGTTTCATAAATTTTACAGGTAAAATGCCATTATAGCCTTTAAGAGTTTGAGACAATTTATCAAAAGGTGTGGCTTTGACCAAAATGTGTGCACTTTCAATGCAAAGCCTTCTGAAGACAAACTGCTAGATAGTCTTGCACTACAATAGATTTCATTCAGTATCTGCATAGGGTCTCATACTTAAGAGTTCTGTTCATGTGGCCATGTCTGCCTGTACAGTACGAGCTACAATCTTTGCACAGCCATGTACATGAGGCCTAAGACTGTCGAGTCTAATGGTGAAATGTGTAATGTTTTAAGGGCAAAGGTGTGGGATTTATTAAATGTCAAAGTACAGGCAGTCCCCGGGTTACATACAAGATAGGGACTGTAGGTTTGTTCTTAAGTTGAATTTGTATGTAAGTCGAAACTGTATATTTTATCATTGTAGTTCCCGACAATTTTTTTTTTTTGCCCCAGTGACAATTGGAGTTTCAAATTTTTTTGCTGTAATAGGACCAAGAATTATCAATAAAGCTTCATTGCAGACAATTTTAAGCTGATTATTGCAATCTGGGACCATTTTAAAGCATCCAGAGAGCTTCACCAGAGGTCACAGTGGGCAGAGGGGTCCGTCTGTAACTATGGGTTGTCTGTAAGTCGGGTGTCCTTAAGTAGGGGACCGCCTGTACTGTAATCTTCCAGGTTTTGTAGATAAACATTGTTTTGCCATGGGTCCATTGACACGCTTACACATACTAAAGCATTTATTCCACTTTGCTCAAAATTCCCTAACAAGGGGATGTGACATTGCATATTTAGTTCTTCAGCTGAAAATATTAGAGTAAATAATTTAATGCAGGATGGGGCAAAGAGACTTGTGGTGGTTCTCCGATCAACCTTTAGATGTTTCCATGGGCAACTAGCTGGAAGCTTACAAGGCACCAAATATTATTTCCTTTGGGCTCTAGTTCATAGACTTTGTAGTGGTATTGGTATATATTTCCCATAATGTCTTCATGGAGTATAGCTTCTAAGCTTAAATATATATTAAATTTCATAGCTCAGCTTGCTGCAACTGTAGAGGGATTCGAAGTGGCACCAATTCAGCAACAAAGGGACCAGCAGAGTTACTATGTCCGTTTAGGCTCTTTGTCTTCTCGTCTCCGTCATCGTGCATACCAGCATTCTTTGGGCAAGGTGAGGAATGCCCAGATGAGCACTATGGAAACTCTAGCACAGCTGCACCAAACTATTGACCTGGTATGACTCAAATATTTGGCTCCAACTGTTTCCTACTTGCTTCTGTTTTAATGCATTGTGCTTAGTTTGCATGAGAACCATTCCCTTTCTAAACCTATTTTTTTTTCTTAAGTTGGAGATGGTTAAGCAGAGTGTCCATGGAGGGCAAGAGAAACTGAACCAGCTGTGGTTGGACTGGAGTCATAAACAGTCAGAGAATGGATCTGTAGATGGTGAAAAAGAACATGCCGAGGTAAAACATTGTTTCCTTTACCAATTTTTGTTAATAAATGGCTTCCTCTTGATTTAGGAAAATGATAAGATCTGTTCCAGTTGTCTTTCTACCTAGTCTTTAAGTCCTAAATGTGTTTGGCAATAACACTGTTGTATATATTTGCTAAAACTGTCAGGTGGGCTGGTCTTCTCTGAATGCATTGTTGGTTATCAACCAAATGCATAGTGTTAACTCCTGTTACAAGAGAATACCATAAACTAACAGACTATAGAATTTCTTCATGCTCTTCCAAATCTTTAGGGCTAATATGTAATTTTGTCTTGACAGCCATTGGATTCCCGTGTGTTAACCATGACTCGTTCATTGACGAAGCAAATACAAACTACTTGCTTTACTCTGGTATCTGGAGCACAGGGCCTGCCAGCTAACATTCAAGACCGAATGCAACAACTACGGCAAACTGCTCAAGACCTGCATTCTTCCTTCTCTTCTGCTCACTCACTTGGAGATATTTCTTCAGGTATTCTGACACAGAGCAGAGAACAAGCCACAAAAGTCCATGACTATGTGAATGAGCTCTTAAGTTTTGTAGTTGTAAACACCCCCTTAACGTGGTTGGTGGGCCCTTTTGCACCTCAGCTGGTTGAACGCCCAGAAGACCCTGAAGATGAGCCTGCAAAGGTGCAATGAGTGAATATGAAACCCCAGATGTTTGCACTTATCTTTGAAGGAGATGACTTGTGGTGTGTATCTCCGAGTTACTTTTGAGCTAGTCCATTGGTAATTAACACATTTTGTACTTTAATTGTACTAAAATTTATAAAACTTGCTCTGCAATCAGTCATTCTGAATTTGTTGTTCTTGTGCACAACCCAAGCTTCAAGTCTCTTCTGAATTGGTCTAAAAACATTACAATATAAAATATGTAAAGATTAAGAATAAGGGCAGTACATTTTTTTTACTCCACCAAAACTGGATTCTAACTAATGAATAGAGAAAAATGATAACTTGGTGGTGGGTTTAGCAATTGTTGCAAACTAAGGCTACATTAGCACTGCCATTGCCCACCATACTGTGAGCACTGTTCACCCTGCCCCTCTCCATAGAGGAACATGGTGCACGGTGCCGTATGCCGAGAAAAGATGGGACATGTCCTATCTTTTCAGGGGGTATGGAATGCTACGGTGCCGCACGTGTGCTGCAACATACCGCTCCCGCAGAGGGCCATGCACCAATTGCAATCTATGGGGGGGGTATGTCTATAGGCCCCACCCCATATGGCAGTGTGAATGTAGCTTAAAAAATTACTTGTGTTCACCTTCTGTTCCCTATCGACTTTAAAATACATCCATTCACACAAGTGTAATGGAATTATTCCAATAATTGATGATGGGAAGGGAACTTGCAAAAGATTGGTAAGAACTGAGCCTGACTTGGAAGTTATGAGCCTTTCTGTTAAACTTTAAATGTAAGTAATGTAAACTAGATAATTTATCCCATGGTGTACTTTGGATTGGAATTCTTTTGGAGCATTCTATTGAATTACATTGCTTACTAGATAACCACGTTGTGCTATACATTAGTATTGCAGAGTATTAGCATGAACAAGCAATCAGATTGCATGTTAGTGAAAAATATTCAATAAATACATTATTTCTTCCACCTTGGTACATGAAGAAATGCCCCAAATCCCCATTAACACATGAAATGACATGAGGTCAAAATCCCTACACAATCCCCACATGGTATCACCATGTAACAACCCGTCGAATAAAAAAAATAAATAATTGAACCTGCACAATTAATGCCGTAAAAACACAATTTTTTTTTTTTTACCTATTTGGGATTAAATAAGTAAGTGATCAAAAAACATATGTACTCCAGAATGATACTGTTACAAAAATGATAGATTTTTGCCCCTCATTAGGCATTTATTTCGTAAAACATAAAAAATATTCAAGTCTGGTATCCCTGTAATCCTCTTGAACCATATAACATCCAAATTTGACCATTCTAAATTTCGCCTCCATTTTGATTTAATATGAAGATCTCAAGAGGTTAACAACCTTCATAAAAGCTGTTTCTGATAGAGGGTGCAGGTTTGAAAATGGGTTGATTAATATAGGTGGTTTTTGATGCTAAATATGTAAAATTTCAGTATCCCAAAAATGGTAAATTCCAAAAATATGGAAAATCAATATTCAATTTGTAAGCCGCCTGACATCAATTATTTTATACAAAAATGATAATGTAAAATAGACATATGGGAAATGTTATTCAGCAACTTATTTAGGTGGTGAATCGATCTGCCTGACAGCAATTTTTGTCAAATTGAAAATGTTTCAAATTTTATTTACAAAAGGAAAGTTTTATCAGCCAACATTTTACCGCTAAAGTGAAGTACATGTGAGGACAATCTCAATCGCTTTGATAAGTGTTCAAAAGTTAACCATATAAAGTGACACGTCAGAATACAAAATATGGGGCTGATCCTTATTCCCATCTGGGCATTCACATTTAATTCACTTGCCATATGTAAGCATTTCTTCAATTGGATATTTAAAAAAAAAAAAATGATCCTGTGTGAAGAGAATTTCTCATAAATGTAGCCATGTTGTCCCTTAAAGACTATTTGGCTTCCCCAGATACGACCACCTCACATTTTGCCAGCAGTGGCCAGACAGGTGCTATAAAGTTCTGCCTGACCATCTGGCTTCAGCAATCATTACCACAGGACGGCTGTAGTAAATGCAGTGACTCCCAGATACCATATTTCATATACCAAAACCTTTTTGTTTCTTTGTGCAATCACTTCACCGGAGGTGGTTGTATCCAAGAACACAATTCCCCCCCCCCCCAAGGGACCATATGACTACATTTATGAAAAATTATCTTCACACGGGTGAATTTATTTTCTTAATATCTAATTGAAGAAATGTGTGTGTGTGTAAAATATATATCTCAGATTAATGAAACAATGTGGATGCCCAGGCAAGACTACCCCTTTAAGCTATAAACTGGCTATGTCCTTAAAGGAAACCTACCACTTGTAGTGGCAGGTTTCCGATGGAAATACTGGGCACCAGCTCAGGGTGAGCTGGTGCCGGAGCTTATTTTAGTTAGGGTTTCAACAGTGGATCGCGGTTAAAACACTTTTTAAACGTTATAGCCGGCGCAGGCAGGTACGCGCTCGGCGCTATATGTGCACGCGGCTCTCATTCACTTCCTATGTAGCCGCGCGCACGGTAAGCGCCGAGCGCGTACCTCTGCGCCGGCTGTAACGTTTAAAAAGTGTTTTAAACCGCGATACCGTGGGTTTAAACACATAACTAAATAAGCTCCAGCACCAGCTCACCCTGAGCTGGTGCCCGGTATCGCCATCGGAAACCTGCCACTACAAGTGGTAGGTTTCCTTTAAGGGGTTAAAATAGTCTGACAGCTCTTTCAATACAAATAAAGTTATGACTTTTCTACAAATGCAATTCTCGACACTTGTAAGTCTGTAAAATTGGCCACATTAACAATAAATTGGGTATCGTGGTGATCCATAGAATAAACAACCTATTTTTATGCTATGGTACATACCTAGAAATCCAAAACGGAATGGATTTTCCTTTTTCGCTAGACCCTTGGGATCATCCCCCCCCCCCCCCCAAAAAAAAGAAATTCTTGTGCTAGTGAATGTTCTGCATAAGCTTTGCCAACCAGATTAATACGGATTGCTCCATTTTGGCCAAAGAACTACTTTTCCTTCATTTGAGATCTTCTATTCCAGGATATAAAATGCCTGTCATGAGGTCCTTAGTTGTATGGATCCTGAAAGGGTCCTACTAAAAACTAAGTCACTGATAGGAAACCAATAGGAACAGTAGGAAACCAGTGCATAAAGCCATTTACTTGAAGATCCAAAAAATTATATTTTTGGGGGGACATGTATCACATCTATTGCATTTTTATTTATTTTTTTTGTGTGCAACTTTTTGTGACTTTTCACAGTTTGGAACACTGCTCAAATCTGCACCAAAAAAAGTCTCAAAGTTGCTGCTTTCAGGATTTAGTGCGGTGTTGTAAATATCTTTTGAAGCCCAGATGTTCAACTTGTGAGACTTTTTGGCCCTGAAATTGTCCTATTCTTGCAACTAATAAGTCCCAAAACAGAGCTAGACCCAGACTTACTTTTGGGAGCTACTATTTGAGACTAGACTCACTTATGCAACCTTTTAAACAGGCAACTCATCACATGCATCAAAGGGGAAAAATTTAAGATGCAATATAAGTAGGCCAACTTCAGGAAAATTCAAAAAGTGGACACTGAAAAACTGATACATTTACCCCCTGGTGTGGCAAAAAATTGCTCAAATTCCTACAAACAGACTTTTGTAAGGGGTTAAAACCAAACACTCTGAAAGTCCAAGTATCCGCTGAGTATCGATTTTGGTTCTACTTGAGCAAAACATCCCTGGATTAACAGAATTATTAGCACGGGGAAACAGGCCGTGCTAAGTTGCGCAGGCGCGCGTGTGCCGGAGAGCTCGGTGACGTCACCGGCTCTCCAGCACTTTAGAATCCGGCGCACGCACGGGCACGCGCATGGTGCGCCGTGCCCAAGTGCGGTGCGCCGAGTTATAAGTTAATATAACTTATAAAACGGCGATAGGGGCTTTGTTCCCCTAACAAAAATATGATCTGGCACCAGCTCACCCTGAGCTGGTGCCATGTATATGTGTCTAAACCTACCACTTGTAAGTGGTAGGTTTCCTTTAAACCTATACATAAAATAGATATTGGATATCTTACACTCAATGTATTTTCTAATTGCCAATACATCAGCATGTATATTAGGGGACCTTCAACCCCTATCATATAAATAACCCTTTCTCTGTGTTTTTAAATGCTAGGATTGTCTTAAAATTTGATCCTTTGTTTCTCCCCATGGTTTTACAATTTCATAGGAGCAAGAAGATCATACTCTCTTCTTTTTGTGCAGATCTGAGAAATCAATGGAATTATTTTTAGTTATCCAGTACTTCAACATTACTAAAAAGCAGAGGAAAGATTCAAATGTTCGAATAAGTGAAAGCTACCAATTTACAAATCAAAGCACATTCTACCAGAGTTTTAGCAGCACCATGGGCAGAAAATAGAGGTGCCTCTTTGGAGCAGCCACACGGTCCAATCCATTAACCTTTGCATGACATTACCGTCTAGACATCATGTCATCAGGAGCATTATCCAGGCAGTGCTCCCTCCCTAAGTAATTTGCTAAATCTCCAGGTGGAGATGTCATGGGGGCGCAATGGAAAATAATTCGACTTGCTTCTAACACAGTTTATGATATGAGAGCAACCTCTAGTTGGAGTTGTCATGGTGGATTCAAAGAAACCAAATTACCAGTAAGATTAATTCCTTTTTTTCTCCACCCAAAAAGACTTGGAGCCTGTCACCACATTTTCACAAATACAGCTAGTGATAAGTTCCTATAGAGCCATTTTAACTGACAACCTTTTTAGATAAAAATGATTTCCCTTACATCTCCATAATTCAACTTTATCTTATGTTGCCTGGCATTTGTGGGGGAATGTCCTGCTTGGCCAGCCCATACCATTTACACCTTTCCATGTCCCATGCCACTTCTCAGCATTTAACCCCTTAACGCCGCAGCCCTTTTTCGTTTTTGCGTTTTAATTTTTCACTCCCCACCTACAAAAATCTAATTATTTTTCCATGTACAGAGCTGTGTGATGGCTTATTTTCTGCCATCACAAATTACACTTCAAAATGTTGGTATTTAATATTCCATGCTGTGTACTGGGAAGCGTGAAAAAAATTCCAAATGCAGTGAAATTTGTAAAAAAAAAAAAACCCTGCGTTTGTGCCGTATTCTTGTGGGCTTGGATTTTACGGATTTCACTGTACGCCCCAAATGACATGTCTACTTTATTCTGTGGGTCGGTACGATAACATTATAAAACCTATATAAATTTGTTTTCATACATTTAAAAAAATTAAAACCTCCTGTACGAAAATTTTTTGGGGGATTTTGCCATCTTCTGGCGCTAATAACTTTTTTATACTTTGGGGTATGTAGCTGTGGGTGGTGTAGTTTTTTGCTGATTTTGATGACGTTTACAATGTTATCATTTTTAGGACTGTGCAACCTTTTGATCACTTTTTATAGAATTTTTAATTTTTTTTAAAATGGCAAAAAAGTGCCATTTTCGACCTTGGCGCAATTTTACGGGGTTAAACGTGGTGAAAATCCATTATCATATTTTTATAGATCGGGCATTTTGTTTATGATTTTTGCTGTTTATATCAGTTCTAGGGAAAGGGGGGATTTGAGTTTTTAGGTTTTTTTATTATTATTTTTTTTAACTTTTTTAATTTTAATTTTTACTATATTTCAGACTTCCTAGGGTACATTAACCCTAGGTTAGATCCTATCATATACTGCCATACTACAGTTTGGCAGTATATGGGGATTTTACTGCTCATACATTACAATGTGCTGATGCAGCTTAGCCGGCGGCGATCAGCCTGAAAACACCTGGAATCGGTGCTGGCACTGATCGCGGGTGTTACCGGTAAGCCTTTGCTGCAATTTGCAGCAAAGACTTACCGGCTATGGAGAGGGCTCTGCCCGCAAGCCCTCTCCATGCACCGGGACCCGGCATGCGACGTAATACTACGTCACATGTCGGTAAGGGGTTAATGTGACCAAAGTGATGTCATCTAAGGTCCTTTACCCAGTTACAGTAGCAAATTCTAGCCCATATATGGAATTGATCACATGGCAGTATCATGGCATGATCACAGTGTGCCTCCATAAACTTCTACTCCTCTCCATGGAGGCTGATGTGATTTCATGTGATCAGATACATTCATCGGGTAGACTATGCAAATGTAACATGGCCTTAGATGACATCACCGTGGTTACATGCTATGAAGTGGCCACCTCCCTCTCTCAGCATGAATTCAGACCTCTCGTGTGACCTCAGAGGGAGGAGGAAAGGGCGTGCATAATTAGGAGCCCAGAGCGCCGGACTTGTCCCTGCGCTCCATGCTGCTAATTATAACTTTCTATTCTAGGTGATCCCGGTGCGTTAAGATTAGCGACTGACGGATGAGTATTAATGAGTTTTTTATGTGTTTTTTTAGGTGGTTGGTTTCCTTTAAAGAAACATGACAGTATTTGTTGCTCTTTATACAATAAATACAATATGGTTTTCTAATATTTGCTTCTTTCAATTGTGACTGTTTTTCTTTACAGTTTTGATGAGACTATGAGTAGAAATAACTATTAAACAAGCTTCAATTTGTATGAATTTCAGAAAATTTGTTTTACAAGGAGCATTACACTGTTTCAACACGATTATACTAAAGCTGAAGGGCAAAAATTACAGAAGAATAGAAATATGTTGTAGCTTCAAAGTGTCATAGGAAATGAACCCTGTATTGAAAACCTAAGCCAAAGGTATTCCTTACAAGGACATTTGGCTACATGTCACCATTTCTTGTTCTAAAGGCAGAGTGGAAGTAATCAGTTTTATTATAAGTAGTACTTTACTATGGAGAAGCACTAATACAGTTAAAGGGGTTTTCCCACCTAAGTTGCTGATCTGTTGTTGCCTTAGTGATAAGACCCTCGCATATCACGAAAACGGGAGGTCCAATGGTCCTTACCCCATATGGAATAGCCCTTCCTGCCTCCATTTATTACGGATCCTTGGAGAAGCTTATGGCTGTGATAGCAAAATATATCTTCCAATATTTGTGCATGTATTCAATAGTTGCACTTAACCCCTTAACAACCAGACCCTTTTTTGTTTTTGCATTTTTATTTTGCACTCCCCACCTTCAAAAGAGCTGTGTGAGGGCTTGTTTTCCATGACGTCCCCCAAGACGGCCCACCTGGAGGATTACCCCTTGACCTCTGCAGGGACAGGAACAAGAGAGGTTAAATGTCCCTCCCCCTGCATCCCTCTCCAGTGTTCTTCCTGTCCCTACACAGGTCAGAGGGAAGAGAGGGTCTCTCTCCTTCTCATCTCCTTAGGGGGGTGGGAGCGGAGGGGGACGCCATGGAGGCGCGGTACCTGGTACTAAGATCCTCTCTGGGCCTCGATCGGATTCCTTCCTGGCTGACATCAAGGAGAGGCGTTAGGTGCAATTCCTAATATAATCTATAATCTATCCCCTGTACATCCTGGTATTTTCTTCTCACACCTAGGAGAAAAAGGAAAAAGATAAGAAAGAGGAAAGAAAGGATGATAAGTCAAAAACTAAGACTCTTCAATCCCGTAGATGCAACATGTGTTTTAACAAACTTCCAGAATCCTATAAGAAACCGATGTGCAAGGATTGTGTGGATAACATCATGCGCGAGGAAAAAGCATCCTTCATGGATGAGATGAGATCTATGTTTAAATCAGAAGTAAAAAGCACAGTTGCATCCCTGTTTTCTGAAGGACTTCCTCAAAAAAGGTTCAAACCCTCTGAACCCAATCCGGAGGAGATAGATTCAGATCCTGAAGGGGCTTCCTGTTCCTACCAAGGTGGTGAGGAGGAGCAGCTAGAGATTCAGGAGCAAAAAAACGACTCTAGGTTTCTCTTCCCTATAGATAACCTGTAGCTAAAGACTTCAGAAACAGACTGGTGTTTGACGACGAAAAATCTAAAATTTGGAACTCCATTCCGAAGGTGGACATCCAAGTCACGAAAGTAGTGAAAAAGACTGACCTCCCATTCAAAGATGCGACTCAGCTTAAAGACCCCATGGATTGCAAATCGGACAGTATCTTAAAGAAAACCTGGGAATCGGCAATTCTAAACCTAAAGGCTAATGTTGCAACCACGTCAGTTGCCAGAACCATGACCTGCTGGCTATATGGGTTAGAAAACCAGATTATCAGTGGAACCTCAAGAGAGAAACTCTTAGAATCTCTTCCTCTTCTGAAATTAGCCACCACCTTTATCGCAGACGCTTCGTGAGAATGTGTCAAGCTCCCCGCTAAAGAGGGAGCCCTTTCAAATGTCGCACGTAGAGCCCTCTGGCTCAAGCAGTGGTCAGGAGACTTTAGATCCAAATTAAATTTATGTGGCATACCCTTTACTGGTGAGTTCCTATTTGGTCCAGAATTGGACACGATCCTGGAGAAAGCTGCAGACAAGAAAAAAGGCTTTCCAGAACCCAAACAGAAGAGGCATTCCTTTCGTGATTCCCGAGAAATTTCCATCCTACCGAGGGAAAGGTAAACAAGGCAGATGGAGCTACCCAAAAGGGGGTAGAGGTAGAGGTTACAGTTCCTCTCAAAGTACCCAGCCCAACCCTGCCCAAAAGTAATGACGCCAGGGTGGGGGGAAGACTTTTCCCCTCTCAATGGGAAAAAAGCATAAAAAATACATGAATTCTACAAGTTGTACAGAAGGGCTACAAGATCAAACTAAACACTCCACCTCCTCAAACGTTTGTGACAACAAGAGCTTCATCTTCGCAGATGCTTCTTCTTATGTGGGAAGAAGTCCAATCTCTGTTAGTCAAAAACGTAATATCTCCTATACCACCCCATCAACAGAGGAAAGGATTCTACTCTCCCCTCTTCTTAGTTCAGAAGCCGAATGGAGCCTACAGAATGATAATAAATCTAAAAAATCTAAATACTCATATCAAATACAGGAAATTTAAGATGGAGTCCCTAAAGTCCACAACACCATTAATCCCAAAAGGTGCAGCTCTATGCACCATAGACCTGAAAGACGCGTATTACCACGTCCCAATCCACCCCATCTCTCAAAGATACCTGAGATTTGCGATCTTGTCCCCAGAAAACCAAGTGAGGCACTTTCAATTCAGAGCTTTGCCATTCGGGATCTCCTCAGCACCCAGACTATTCACCAAAATAATGGCAGAGGTGGTAGCAGTTTTAAGACTAAAAGACATACTATTGATCCCTTATTTAGACGACCTTCTTCTAATCTCCAGTTCAGAGGAAGCTCTATTATCCCAGAGGGACACGACGATAGCAGTCCTAGAACACTTAGGTTGGATAATAAATTTCGAGAAATCAAACCTTCAACCGAGCACCAAGTTAAAATTTCTAGGAATTTTACTGGTGCATCAATGCTCTCTTCTCCCAGAGGAGAAAGTCAAAAATCTTTTTTCACAGTTATCGATGTTTCAAAGTACACAGAAGTGTTCGGTCAGAGAAGCCATGGAACTCCTAGGTCTTCTCACGTCCTGTATAACCGGTGTTCCCTGGGCTCAAAACCATACAAGAGACCTTCAGAATTGGATCCTTATGTCCTGGGACAAAAATTTAAACCATCTGGAGAGGAAAACCAACATTTCCCTATGGGTAAAAAATTCCCTAAACTGGTGGAAGACAGCAGAGAATCTTACCAGGGGCTTAAAATGGAACAATTGGCCAATAACATCTATCTTGACGGACGCAAGCAAGACAGGTTGGGGAGCAAAACTTCCAGGAAGACTGGTTCAGGGCCAATGGTCTCGATCAGAAAAAAAACAGATCCTCAAACTACAAAGAATTTAAGGCGGTTTGGGAAACCCTGAAGGTCTGCTCAAAACAATTACAAGGCCAAAACCTCAAAATACTATCGGACAACACGACCACAGTAGCCTATCTCAAACACCAAGGGGGCACACAGTCCACATCTCTCCTGAAATTATCAAAAAAGATCTTTCTCTGGGCGGAAGAAAATGTCCTCTCCCTGACGGCAATCCATCTGAAAGGATCAGAAAACAGGGAACAGGGATTTCTTGAGCAGGTACACTCTAGATCCCCATGAGTGGTGCATAAACAAAGAGGTGTTCTTCCATCTAACTCAGAAATGGGGAACACCGCAAATAGATCTATTTGCCACCAGAGAAAATAGGAAAGCGGACCACTATTTCTCTTTACAGAAGAGCACTCCATACTATTTTCTAGATGCCTTCATGCAAAACTAGCTAATGCTTTCCCTCCACTTCCACTGATTTCAAGGACAGTACAAAAAATAAGACAAGAAGACCTCAAGATCATTTTGATAGTACCCTTCTGGCCAAAGAGAAGCTGGTTCCCAGCACTAAAGTATATGGCATTGGAAGAACCAGTTATTCTCCCTCAAAGGAAGGATCTCCTATATCAGGGGGCAGTTTATCATCCTAATCCAGAATCATTCCAACTCAGCCTGGATCCTGAGAAACAAATGCTAAAAGCTAAAGGTCTCTCAGAAGAAGTCATTACGACATTACAGGCAAGTAGAAAGCCAGTTACTTCAGCTATCTACCACAAAATCTGGAAAAGATTTGTCTCTTTTTGCCATCCTGAAATTCCTAATCTGTCTTCTCCTAACATACAGCAGATATTGGAGTTTCTTCAAGCAGGTTTGTCCAAAGGCCTAAAGACCAGCACGTTAAAGGTCCAAGTCTCAGCCCTCAGCGTCTTCTTTGACGTCTCTCTGGCTGACCATAGGTGGGTAAGACGGTGGGTTTCTTAAAGCATCCACTAGACTAGACTTAGTCCTAACTGTCCCATCAGGACTCCTCCCTAGGATTTATCGATAGTCCTGAACGGCCTTATACAAGGTCCCTTCGAGCCCCTAGAGAGCGCAAGTATAAAAAATATTACATTAAAAACCGCTTTCCTTGTTGCTATAACAACAGCTAGAAGGCTAGGGGAAATTCAAGCACTCTCCGTAAACGAACCCTACCTGAAAATTATGGATGATAGAATATCTTTAATGCTTGATTCTAATTTCCTTCCCAAGGTAACAACAGACTTTCATCGTAACCAGGAAATTATCCTCCCCTCCTTTTGCCAAAATCCAAAATCTTCGGGAGAAGCCAAATGGCTTTAGATGTGAGAAGAATAGTACTACACTATCTTGAAATAACGGATAGCTGGCGAAAAGATTCAAACTTATTTCTTCAGTTCCAGGGCAAGAACAGGGGGAGGAAAGCGTCAAAGATCACCATCGCCCGCTGGATTAGACAGACTATTCAGGACTGTTATACTATCCAAAGCCTAGAAGCTCCTACGAATCTTAAAGCCCATTCTACCAGAGCAGTGGCCACTTCCTGGGCAGAACGAGCAGGAGCTTCTCTGGACCAAATCTGTAAAGCTGCAACCTGGTCCAGTTCCATAACCTTTGCCAAACATTACAGACTGGACTTACATTCTGCCAAAGACTTATCATTTGGTAGAAAAGTTCTACAAATAGTAGTCCCTCCCTAAAACAATTCCCTAAGTTATCTGGTACATCTCCAGGTGGGCCGTCATGGGTGACGTCATGGAAAGCGAGAATTAGAGTCACCGGTAATTCATTTTCCACCTAGTCCACCACGACGGCCTGGAATTTTTTCCCAACCCTTACAAATGTTACTATGTGGTTTTTGTTGTATGTGGAGTAACATGCTAATAAACCTCTTGCATCCTTTCTTGGTGTAGTTATTTCGTAGAACACTGGAGAGGGATGCAGGGGGAGGGACATTTAACCTCTCTTCTTCCTGTCCCTGCAGAGGTCAAGGGGTAATCCTCCAGTCTGGCCATCATGGTGGACTAGATGGAAAACGAATTACCGGTGAGTCTAATTCTCGCTTTCTGCATAACAAATTGCACTTCATGGTGGTGGTATTTAATATTCCATGCATGTACTGGGAAGTCGGGAAAAAAGATTCCAAATGCAGTGAAATTGGTGAAAAAATGCTTTTGTGCCATTATCTTGTGGTCTTAGATTTTACGACTTTCACTGTGCGCCCCAATGACATGTCTACTTTATTCTTTGGGTCGATCCCAAGGATACCACATTTTAGAATGTTTTCATTTGCAAAAATTAAACCTGTTGTACAAAAGAAAAAAATCTTCCTTTTCCCATCTTCTGGAGCTAATAACTTTTCATACTTCAGTGTACGGAGCTGTGTGTGATTTTTTGTGACTTGATGCCGTTTTCAATGCTACCATTTTGAGGACTGTACAGCTTTTTGATCACTTTTTAAGTGGCATTTTCGGTGCTATTTTCCGCTACGAGGTTAAATGTTGGAAATAACCATTATTATATTTTGAGCTGACATTTTGGGACGCGGCGTTACCTAACATACTTATGATTTTTACTGTATATTTATATCAGTTTTAGGCAAAAGGGGGTGATTAGAAGTGTTAGGTTTTTATACTTATATACTTGGCTTATACCCGAGTATAAATACTACAATCAGACAACCTAGACAATCAGACAAATAGTAAATAAAAATAAAAGTAAAAAATATAATAAAAATTTTAATCGCCACCTTTCCCTAGAACTGATATAAATATAAACAGTAAAATTCATAACCTTGTCAGGTATCGCCACGTCCCATAATGCCCGATCTATCAAAATATAATAACAGTAATTCCTGAAGTTTAATCCTGTAACAGAAAATAGTGCCCTTTCCCGAAAATGCCACTTTCCCCAGCACCACAACGGCACCAACCAGAGACAGAGGGATCCGCCCCCAGGGACAGGAAACCTGAGCTTAAAAATCGCGCTCTTCCTATCCTGCCTCAGTGGTTTCCTTCCCTGGAAGGGATCTGAGGGCATCTGTTGTTTTTTTTTTCTTGGGATCGCTGGTTTGTGGTCCAGGACTCGCCACACAAACGGAGGCCTCCATTCCAGGGAGTTGCACCCGTTGTCGGCCGGCTCCCCCGCTGCCTGCCAGGATCGTGCGCGGCGTTGAAGGGCTGTTCAGGGCAGTTAAAGCGGGGAGCAGCGAACGCGACCGGAAGTAAAATAGTAAGTACTGTGACTCGCCACATAACCACGGGTACCAGGAGGAGCCCAAGGATTATAGTACTCCTCCTTGGGTTATACATTAATTAGTTTAAACCTTTTTTAATGTATATAAGTGGGGTTTTTTGGGTTCTAAAGCTCCAAAGAATCAAGGGGGCAGGCCCGGAAAGGGGCGCGGCCTATCATTTAAGAAAGCCCGGGCTGCAGGAGGAAAACACGCACACTCTTCCAGAATGGCAGAAAGATGTGAAGTTCCTGAGCCTTTGAGGACCTGACTCGGTAATGATGGTGGTGAGTGTTGTTTTGGGAATTATTCTACACACTTATACTGATGGTAATTTTCTAAACAAAATTTTCTAGGGAAAGGAGGTTCCCAAAAAAGCTACTAAAAAACCATCACAGGGATTATAGAATCTGTGGTAGGAAATTACCATCAAATTATGAAAAAAGCACCTGCTTGGCATGTATTGCAAAAATTATTTCTGAAGAATCCTCTTCATGGCTAGAATCACTGCGATTTGTGATTAGGGAAGAGGTACAGGTGACGGTCAAAGATATTGTTGACCAAAGGCCAACTTTAATAGAAAAGATCTTCCGGGACCTTCCTCAGCAAATCCCATGGAAATTATATCAGCGTCAGAGGAAGAGGGAGAAAAGGGAGATGCCACTTCGGTCTCAGAGGAGGAACTGTCGGGGCGTCCATTATTTTTAGCTGAAGATACAGAAGGTTTGTTAAGAATGGTCAGATCCTCTATGGATATAGAAGAGAGTATAATGTTTGAGGGATTGGCGGAGAGGAAAATACTTTTCCATCTCATAATACCATATCGGCCCTGATTGCAAAAGAATGGCAAAACCCCGATAAAAAATCGTATATTCCTAGGGCAATAAACAAAAAAGTACCTGTTTGAAGAGAATTCTACTTCTTCCTGGGGCCTTCCACCGAAGGTGGACGCCTCTATTATTAAAATCTCCCGTGGCACCTCTTTACCTTTTGAAAATATTAATTCACTAAAAGACCCTATGGATAGAAAGGCGGAAGGATTCCTTAAAAAATCATGGGAGTATTCTACTACCTCCTTCAGGCCAGCGGTAGCAGCAGCCTGTGTAGCCCGCTGAGTCTTATGGTTGGACCAGCTGGGGGGAGATATTCAGAATAAGGTTCCCAGAGAAACCCTAAAAACCTCAATAGCAAATATACAAAAAGGGAGGACGCCTTTGTGGATATTTTAAGACTTCCTGCCAGATCTGCAGCACTGTCTAACTCAGCTAGAAGGGCTCCGTGGCTAAAGAACTGGTCGAGTGATATAGCCTCCAGAAGTAAACTATGTGGCATCCCTTGTGATGGAAACTTCCTGTTTGGCCCCATACTAGACGATTTATTGGAAAAGGCAAGAGATAGGAAAAAAAGATTCCCCACTACCTATGCTCCCTATAGAATCAAATCCTTTCGGGACTTTCGTAAATCAAGGTTCCAGAGGAAAGATAGAGGAACCACACCAGGTTTTTCCAGACTGATGCAGACAAATGGGTTTTTTGTTCGGCCAACAGCAGGTGCAGTCTAGACAGGCCAATTCTCGACCACAATGACCCGAGGCCCCAGGTAGGAGGAAGATTATCCCACTTCTTTTCTGCCTGGAGACAGATCTCAAACAGCAAATGGATTCTCAGATCCATATTACAAGGGATTACACTGGACTTCAAAAACCCACCTTTTCGAAGATTCAAGATAACAAAGGTTCCATCAGGAGAAAAAGGCAGTGCAATAATGTCAGAGATGGCTGAGTTGCTTTCCAAAACAGTACTGTGTCCAGTCCCAATAGGTGGAAAAGGTCAAGGGTTTTATTCAACTGTATTTTGGGTAAAAAAATAAAACAAGTGGGGCCTTGAGAACTATAATAAATTTGAAAGAGTTAAATAGACATCTACAAGTACCAAGTTTCAAAATGGAAACGCTAAAATCGGCGGTAAATCTGTTCCAGGATGCTTTATGGCGTCAATAGGCCTCACAGACGCCTACTACCATGTAGCTATTCCTCCGGACTATCAGAAATACCTAAGGTTGCGGTTCAAATAGGAAAAAAAATAGTCCATTTCCTTTCCATTTCCATTTCCTTTTGAAATAGCCATAGCACCAAGGGTCTTTACAAAACTTGTTTCGCAGATGGCAGCCTTCATAAGGTTAGATCAGGGGCTTTTCATACCCTTTTGGTGGGTCCCGCAGAAGAAGCAGTAAGAAACCAGGTACTCAGGGTTCGGGAGGTACTAGAATTCCTGGGGTGGATAGTAAACATGGAAAAATCAGAGGTAACCCCGTCCCGTCAGAAGCTATTCCTGGGGGTTCTACTAAACTCCAGTTGCCAAAAATCCGTTCTTCCCCTAGAAAAACAAGGAAGGATAAGGGAAAAGATAGTCAGAATAAAAACGTCTTCCCAAACTTCCATCAGGGGGGTTATGTCCCTATTGGGGGGTTTAGTTGCCACCATTTCAGTAGTTACCTGGGTACAGTTTCACTTAAGAGTATTACAGAATTTTCTACTTCAGGCCTGGGACAAAAATCCAATTTCCCTAGACAAAGAAATAAGGATACCAGAGGTGGTATTAGAGTCCCTAGATTGGTGGTTAATACAGAAAAATTTTGGGAAATGTCTCCCCTGGGAAACAAATCCAGAAAAAATCATCACAAAGGATGGAAGTCCGTGGGGATGGGGAGCACATGTAGGTGGCAAGACGTTTCAGGGCCAGTGGAACACTCAGGAATCAAATTTATCCTCAAACGGCAAGGAATTACTGGCCATCCTGAAGGGATTAGAAGGGATTCCATTGCTAAAAAAGCAAAACAGTAAGATCAGGCAATACTACAGCAATTGCCTACATAAACAACAAGGGGGGACAAAGGGTCCAGACCGTATGAAAATAACCTCTCAGATATTTCAGCTAGCAGAATTTTACATAAAAGGATCAAAAAATATTCAGGCGGAATTCATAAGTCGCAGTATCATTCGCCAGGGGGGAATGGGTTCTCAAAGGAGTGATCTTCAGCATGATAACCAAGATATGGGGTCTCCTGGAGATAGATCTTTTTGCCAACAGAGAAAATCGCAGGGTAAAACATTTTTTCTCTCTAGACTACAGAGATCGTCCGTTAGCAGTAGATTCCTTCTACTGTGCCAAAATTGGGGTCGTCATCGTCTGCTGTATGCTTTTCCCCCCATGATTCTAATTCCCAGAACCCTAGGAAAGGTAAAAGGGGAAAAAAGTGAAGGTCATTGTCATTGCTTCTTTTTGGCCTCGCCGTGCTTGGTTTTCAAGTCTAATAGACATGGCAATAGCGGACCACTGGGTTCTGGCGGAGAGAAAAGACTTATTATACCAGGGTCCTATTTATCATGTGGAGGTGAAGGGTCTTCATCTCACGGCATGGCTATTGAGAGGCTGATTTTGGAAAGGAAGGGCCTTACAGGTTGAGTTATCACAACTCTTCAGAAGAGTAGAAAGTCTGTTACATATAGGATTTATTTAAGAACATGGAAGGCCTTTTTTGTCATTTATGGGTCAAAAATCATTTGATATGTATAATAGTGACTTTAGCAGCATTTTAAAGTTTTTACAATTAGGTCTAGAAAAAGGTCTAAAACCATCCACACTAAAAGTTCAAGTGTCGGCCCTAGCAGCATTCTTTGACCAGGATATAGCCAACCATCCGTGGATTGCTAGGTTCATTAAGGCTTCCGTGAGACTCTGCCCTCCCATTAGGTCTAGTTTCCCTCCTTGGGATTTATCCCTGGTCTTGAAAGCTCTATCGGGTCCTCCTTTTGAACCCTTAATAGACATTTCTTTAAAACTACTCACTTTTTAGACAGTTTTCCTAGTAGCCATTACCTTAGCTAGAAGGTTGTAGACCTCCATACTTTACTTTATTTCCAGATAGTATTGAGGCCTGATTCAAAGTTTCTTCCAAAGGTAGTGTCAAACTTACATAGGTCCCAGGAGGTAGTCCTTCCCTCTTTTTGCACAAACCCAAAATCAGATAAAGCATATTAGCAAATGAAGTAGCCAAAAAATCTGTCCCAGAAAAGATTCATGCCCATTCGACCAGACCTCTGGCCGCATCCTGGGCCGAGTTCAGACATGCCTGAACAGATATGTCGGGCTGCATGCTGGTCTACTCCCCCCCCCCCCACACACACACACCTTCTTTAAGCACTACCGGTTAGATGTGGCGGGTTCTCTTCACCTCTCTGAAAATCTCTCTGGTTGGTACTGTTATGGTGCTGGGGAAAACAGTAGTTACTCACCGGTAATAATATTTCCTCGTACCACAACGCCACCTGGTATATTCCCACCCAGGTGTTTTTTTTTCTTGCTTTTTTCTTGGTGACAGTTCAAATGGGTGTTGCCAGAGGAAAAAAAAGATGGAAATATTATATATATATATATATATATATATATATATATATATATATATACACTACACATGCATAGAAATGTTTTCTGATGTATTAACGATAAGTCTCTTCCAAGTCTCAGTAACCACTGAGGCCGGATAGGAGGAGCACTCTCTCTCTCTCTGGTTGGTGCCGTCGTAGTACGAGGAAACATCATTACCGGTGAGTAACTACTGTTTTTTTGCCATTTTGCAAAATATAAGAAATTTAATAAAAAAAAGTGATCAAAAGGCCATACAAAATGGTACCTTTGAAAACTTCATCAAAAGTCGCAAAAAATGACATCACACACAGCTCCATACACTGAAGTATGAAAACGTAATTAGGGCCAGAAGATGGCAAAATGAAGAAGAGGTTTTCATTTTTGTAAATGTATGAAAACATAAAACCCATACAACAAAATGGTGCAAATGCTTTTTTTTATCTTTTTTACTGCATTCAGAATTTTTTTCCTGCTTCTCAGCACATGGCATGGAATATTAAATAGCTTCACTATGAATTGCAATTTGTTAAGCAGAAAACATGCTCTCACACAGGTCTTTACATATATAAAAAAAATTATAGATTTTTGAAGGTGGAAGTGAAAAATGAAAATACAAAAACGAAAAAGGTTAAGGGGTAAATGACCTGTGGCAAAATAGAAGCTGAGCTGTGATTGGTTGCTAACCGCCACAGCATTCAGCAGACAAAGGCTCCTATAAATGCTAGTTAATAAGTGAATTTTGGAAAGTGCAGTGCGATTTCTTTCAACTCAAAACCGCACATGAAAGGCATAAATAGTTAACAGCCTAGAAGTCTGGACCTCGTGCTTTGTGCTCTGCAGCTGCTTATTATAACACTTTATTTTACAGCGATCCTGGTGTGTCAACATTAACCCCTAGGCGCACCAGGACGTTATAGTACGTCCCCGGGGCTAGATGCTTAGCGCACGGGGACGTTCTATAACGTCCTGCTTCTGGTACCGGCTCCGTTCGTGAGCCGGTGCCAGTTTGGAAACGTATGGATTATCCAGGGGATTTTGAGATTGTTTTCTCGTGACACATGTACTTCAAATTAGTTTAAAAATTTGGATGATATCTTTGTGTTAGTTATGAAAAAAAACTAAATTTGGCAAAAATTAGGAAAATCTTTATTTCAACGTTCTAAATTCTCTACTTTTGATGCAGATAGTCATAGCTCCCAAATAATCATAACTTACATTTCCCAAATGTCTGCTTTATGTTGGCATGGTTTTTTAAAATTCCACATATTTTACTGAATGTTATGAGGCTCAGAATTTAGGTATCTTTTTCAAATTTGTTAAAATCACCAAAACTGTTTTAGATGGACCTGCTCAACTTCTAATTGACACTGAGAGGCCTAAATAATAGCGAGACTCTAAATTACCCATTATGGAAAATACACCCCTCAACGTATGAAAAACCACTTTTAAGAAGTTTGTTAACGCTTTACGTGTTTTATAGGGTTAAACAAAATGGAGGTGCAGTCTGCAAATTGTAATATTTTTTCACAATACACTCATTTTGGGTGGAAAATTAAACATTTACAATGGATAAATGAATAAAGGCTCCCAAAAGTTTGTTACCCAATTTCTCCCGAGTACACGGATCTCTATATGTGGTGGTAACCTGCTGTATGGGCGCACGGCCGGCATGAAGGGAAGGAGGCGACATCCAGATCAGAGCTATGTCACATTGTACAGGCTATAATTTTTTTTTTTTAATGTGGACCTATAGGGCTTATTTCTTTTGCACACTGAGATGACTTTTCTGGAGTAATTTGGGGGAATCTATAGGCTAATTGGTGAGATTTATAACTCTTTGTTGGTGGAGGAAATGAAAATCATCACTTTTCAGGAAGATTTTATGGGTTTTTTTTTGCCGTTACCATACATAAAATAGTATATTATTTTTATTTATGGTCGCCACGATTACAAAAAGACCTCATTTATATAGATTTTTTATTTTTCCCATTTTTAGTGCATAAAAAAATTTGGCAAAAATGTTGTTATTTTAGCATACCGTCTTTCATATGCATAACTTTTTTATTTTCGCCTCACAAATCTGTAAGGGCTTATTTTTTGCGAGAAGGATTGTTCTTTTTAGGGGTATTATTTCAGAGTGCATAACATTTTTTTAAATCCCTTTTAGAGCATTTTTATAGGGTATTAATTGAAAATGATTTTTCTGGAGTTTTTTTGTTTTTGTTTTTTACGGGGTTAACTTTGCGGATCTAATAACGATTCTGTTTTATTAGCAGATTGTTACGGACGCAGGGATACCAAATATGTGGGGTTTTGTGTATTTTATTCAATTGTACTGAATAAAAACTAATTGGAGAAAATCTTATTCATTTAGCATCACCATCTTTTATATGCATAACTTTTTTATTTTTGGCAGATAAATCTTGTTAGTGGGCTTATTTTTGCGAGAACAGTTGTTCTTTTTAGTGGGCTTATTTTGGAGGCAAACTTTTTTAAATCACTTTTTAGAGCATTTTTTATAGGGTATTAATTAAAAATTATCTTTTTTCGGAATGTTTTTTGCGTTTTTTTCCTCCGGGTTTACCGTGGGGTCCAGTAACCAATTCTGTTTTTATGCGGAAGGGGTCTGGCTGCCATGGAGGACCGGGCAGCTCCGGGGCACATGCCAGTCCTCGGAGCTGCCCGGAAGAGGATCGGATCCCCGGTAAGCGGCACGGGGGATCCGATCCACAGCGCTAACACCCTTACACGCGCGGTCTGTTTGACCGCGGCGTGTAAGGGGTTAACACCCGCGATCGGAGCCGGCTCCGATCGCGGGGGTGTTAGCGCAGGCTGTCAGCTGTACTAGACAGCTGACAGCCGTGCTTCTGGTACCGGCTCAGTTCGTGAGCCGGTGCCAGAAGCGGACGTTATAGAACGTCCCCGTGCGCTAAGCATCTAGCCCCGCGGGACGGACTATAAACGTCCTGGTGCGCCTAGGGGTTAATGTTGACACACCAGGATCGCTGTAAAATAAAGTGTTATAATAAGCAGCTGCAGAGCACAAAGCACGAGGTCCAGACTTCTAGGCTGGTAACTTTTATTTGCCTTTTTTCATGTGCGGTTTTGAGTGAAAGAAATCGCACTGCACTTCCAAAATTCAATATTAACTAGCATTATAGGCGTTTGTCTGCTGAATGCTGTGGCGGTTAGCAACCAATCACAGCTCAGCTTCTATTTTGCCACAGGTCATTTACTTAACCTTTTTCGTTTTGTATTTTTCATTTTTCACTTCCACCTTCAAAAATCTATAATTTTTTTTTATAGTTAAAGACCTGTGTGAGAGCATGTTTTTGCTTAACAAATTGCAATTCATAGTGAAGCTATTTATTTCCATGCCATGTGCTGAGAAGCAGGAAAAAAATTTGAATGCAGTAAAAAAGATAAAAAAAGCATTTGCACCATTTTGTTGTATGGGTTTATGTTTCATACATTTACAAAAATGAAAACCTCTTCTTCATTTGCCATCTTCTGGCCCTAATTACGTTTTCATACTTCAGTGTATGGAGCGTGTGTGATGGCATTTTTTGCGGACTTTTGATGAAGTTTTCAAAGGTACCATTGTATGGCCTTTTGATCACTTTTTTTTATTAAATTTCTTATATTTTGCAAAATGGCAAAAAAACAGTAGTTACTCACCCGGTAATGATGTTTCCTCGTACTACGACGGCACCACAGCGAGGAGAGAGGAGTGCTCCTCCTTACGGCCTCAGTGGTTACTGAGACTTGGAAGAGACTTATCGTTAATACACAGAAAACATTTCTATGCATGTGTAGTGTATAATTATATATAATATATAATATATATATATATAATATAATATAATATATTTTTTTTTCCCCTGCACACCCATTTGACTGTCACCAAGAAAAAGCAAGAAAAAAAAAAACACCTGGGTGGGAATATACCAGGTGCGTTGTGGTACGAGGAAATTATTACCGGTGAGTAAACTACTGTTTCCCCAGCACCATAACAGTACCAACCAGAGAGATCAGAGAGGGGAAGGAACCGCCACATCTAACCGGTAGTGCTTAAAGAAGGTGTGTGTGTGTGGGGGGGGGGGAGTAGACCAGCATGCAGCCCGACTATCTGTTCAGGCATGTCTGAAAATCGGCCCAGGATGCGGCCAGAGGTCTGGTCGAATGGGCATGAATCTTTTCTGGGACAGATTTTTTGGCTACTTCATTTGCTAATATGCTTTATCTGATTTGGGTTTGTGCAAAAAGAGGGAAGGACTACCTCTGGGACCTATGTAAGTTTGACACTACCTTTGGAGAAACTTTGAATCAGGCCTCAATACTATCTGGAAATAAAGTAAAGTATGGAGGTCTACAACTTCTAGCTAAGGTAATGGCTACTAGGAAAACTGTCTAAAAAGTGAGTGTTTTAAGAAATGTCTATTAAGGGTTCAAAAGGAGGACCCGATAGAGCTTTCAAGACCAGGGATAAATCCAAGGAGGGAAACTAGACCTAATGGGAGGGCAGAGTCTCACGGAGCCTTAAGAACCTAGCAATCCACGGATGGTTGGCTATATCTGGTCAAAGAATGCTGTAGGGCCGACACTTGAACTTTAGTGTGGAGGTTTTAGACCTTTTCTAGACCTAATTGTAAAAACTTAAAATGCTGCTAAAGTCACTATTATACATATCAAATGATTTTTGACCATAAATGACAAAAAAGGCCTTCATGTTCTAAATATCCTATATGTAACAGACTTTCTACTCTTCTGAAGAGTTGTGATAACTCAACCTGAAGGCTTCCTTTCCAAAATCAGCTCTCAATAGCCATGCGTGAGATGAAGACCCTTCACCTCCACATGATAAATAGGACCCTGGTATAATAAGTCTTTCTCTCCGCCAGAACCAGTGGTCCGCTATTGCCATGTACTATTAGACTTGAAAACCAAGCACGGCGAGGCCAAAAAGAAGCAATGACAATGACCTTCACTTTTTCCCCTTTTACCTTTCCTAGGGTTTTGGGAATTAGATCCATGGGGGAAAAGCATACAGCAGACGATGACGACCCCAATTGGCACAGTAGAAGGAATCTAATGCTAACGGACGATTCTGTAGTCTAGAGAGAAAAAATGTTTACCTGCGATTTTCTCTGTTGGCAAAAAGATCTATCCAGGAGACCCCATATCTTGGTTATCATGCTGAAGATACTCCTTGAGAACCTTCCCCCTGGCGAATGATACTGCGACTTATGAATTCCGCCTGAATTTTTTTGATCCTTTTATGTAAAATTCTGCTAGCTGAAATATCTGAGAGGTTATTTTCATAAGTCTGGACCCTTTGTCCCCCCTTGTTGTTTATGTAGGCAATTGCTGTAGTATTGCTGATCCTACTGTTTGCTTTTTAGCAATGGAATCCCTCTAATCCCTTCAGGATGCCAGTAATTCCTTGCCGTTTGAGGATAAATTTGATTCCTGAGTGTTCCATGGCCCTGAAAGTCTTGCCACCTACATGTGCTCCCCATCCCACGGACTCCATGCTTTGTGATGATTTTTTCTGGATTTGTTTCCAGGGGAGACATTTCCCAAAATTTTTTCTGTATTAACCACCAATCTAGGGACTCTAATACCACTCTGGTATCCTTATTCTTTGTCTAGGGAAATTGGATTTTTGTCCCAGGCCTGAAGTAGAAAATTCTGTAATACTCTTAAGTGAAACTGTACCCAGGTAAACTACTGAAATGGTGGCAATAAACCCCCAATGGGACATAACCCCCCTGATGGAAGTTGGGAACGTTTTTATTCTGACTATCTTTTCCCTTATCCTTCCTTGTTTTTCTAGGGGAAACGGATTTTTGGCAACTGGAGTTTAGTAGAACCCCCAGGAATAGCTTCTGACGGGACGGGGTTACCTCTGATTTTTCCATGTTTACATCCACCCCAGGAATTCTAGTACCTCCCGAACCCTGAGTACCTGGTTTCGTTACTGTTCTTCTGCGTCCCCTCTGGGTTTCTTCTCTGCCGCTGACCCTCCACGTCTTGTTTCTTATGTTCTCTTTTCTCCCCCCACTCCACCTTATTCTCTCTTCCTCGTTTTTTCCTCCTCATCTTCTACTCCTTTGCACCTTGACCCTCGCCTAATCTCCCACCCTCCTCCTATTCCCTTTTCTTCCATTAACTGTTCTTTATTTCCCATTCCCCCTTTTTTCTCCGCGACCCTTACCTTTCTTTCCCTTTTTCCCCCTCTCCCATTTCCTCCTTCTACCCCCCTATCATCGCCCATCTTCCTGCTCCCCTTTTCTTTCTTTTTTGTCCCCGATCTTTGCCCCCTCTTCCTACCCTCCCGTTTAGCCCATCTTTTCGTCGTCTGTGCTGTTCGTTTTTCCCCCTCTCCGCCCCCATCCCCCCCTATGCTCCCCGACTCCATCCTTTTTCTTCTCTTTTCTCCTATTCCCATAACCCCTCTGGGACCCACCAATAAGGGTAGAAAAGCCCATGATCTAACTATGAAGGATGCCATTGCGAAACAAAGTTTTGTAAGACATGGTGCTATGGCTATTTCAAAAGGAAATGGAAATGGAAGGAAATGGACTTTTTTTTCCTATTTGAAACGAAAGCAAGAGTATTTCTGATAGTCGGAGGAATGCTACAGGGTAGTAGGCGTCTGTGAGGCCTATGACGCCATAAGCATCCGGAACAGATTTACCGCGATTTAGCGTTCCATTTTGAAACTTGGTACTTGTAGATGTCTATTAACTCTTCTCAATTTATTATAGTTCTCAAGGCCCCACTGTTTTATTTTTTACCCAAAATACAGTAAAAAACCCTTGACCTTTCCACCTATTGGGGACTGCTATAACCACTTATAGTGACACAGGTCAGATTTGAAGAATGGGGCCGCGTCCTTAAGGCCAAAATAGGCTGTGTCCCCTAGGGGTTAAAGAAGACAGCTATAGGTAAGTATGTGTAGTTTAGTTTTGCTTTAAAATAGCGGTAGATTTCCTTTAATATCGTAAATTTTTCTTAAACAGATTCATTAAAAATAAAATCTTTGCATGGCCATAATCTGACACCTGTAACTTTTTCATGTGGGCTTGATCCAAAGGTTCAGCTGGTACACAATGTCACAAAGATAAACAGCGCTTTAAATTCCCAGGATAATGTTTACTGAGTTACAAAAGGAAGTGAGACCTGAGGAAATGTGCAACAGTGTATAACAGAAAAGAATTACAGAGAAATATTTAACGGAGTATTACAGCAAACACTATACCCCTAGTTCCCACATGATGACTTGGGTACAAGTTCTTCAAGAACACGTCTTTTCTGGATCGGTCCCTAAGTATTACGCAATACTATTTGTAATCCACTTAAGACAGGCCAATTTCTCCAGTAATAAAGTGCCAGTGCAAGAGTCCCTTATGTAATTTGTTTATCAGTACGCGATCTCTGTAGATGCGACCAAGCCGTAGTTATAAGTCCTTGAGGTCTTTCTTTCTCTCTGCTTACAAGACTTTTCCTGCAGTCAGCTCAGCTCAGACCTCCATCCAGCACAGAGCCCTCTACAACTGCCCCAGCGCAGAAAAACAACCGCTATTATTCTAACGGACTCTTTTTCACCAAAACCTGAGTCCCTGTTGAGTGATGATGCAATATTTTATCTTCAATGCAGGGTCTCAAAACTGCAATCCCAGTGCCCTGCCTGCCTTGTAGGAGTCTACAATGTCCCAGTAATTTCCTACAATAAGTCTTTACGACCCAGAACAATAATTACAGTTACACGCATTAATACCTTAAGGACATGGCTCATTTTCACCTTTAGCACACAGCACAATTTTTCAAAACTTCTTGTGTGCAGTTATAACTTTGGAACACTTTATCTTGCCAAGTTTATTTTCAGACTGTTTTTTCATGACATGTACGTCACAATAATGCTATATTTTAGTTGAAATTTTTTGCACTTATTTATAAAAGGAAATATGGAAATTTGGTGACAATTTCAGATGTCTAAGTGTTATGCTTGTCATCCAGTTAGTCTTACCGCCCATATTGGTTGCTAACTAACATTAACCATATAAATTTTTATGTTATTTTATTTTATTAGGACGTTAGGAGGCTTACAGTTCGAACAGCGATTTCCAAATTTTTAAGTAAATTGCAGATTCAATTTTGAGGTCAATTTATCTTCTTAAGGGTTTTGTAAAGTTCTATTTATGAGAACCCATTTATGAGAACCCATGTAGAGAGCTTTGTTGGGGTTTGTTTTATGCATAACAAATTGCATTTCATAGTGACGGTATTCAATATTCCATGCCGTGTACTGGGAAGCGGCAAAAAAATTGCAAATCCAGGGAAATTGTGCCGTATTAGTGTGGGCTTGGATTTTACGTCTTTCACTGGGTGCCCCAAATGGTGTCTGCTTTATTCCTCCGGTCGGTGCTATCACGGGGATACCAAATTTGTACAGGTTTCATAATGTTTTCATAGATTTACAAAAGTGAAAACCTCCTGCACAAAAAAAATATTTTTTACTTTGCCATCTTCTGACGCTAATAACTTTTTTATACTGTGGTGTACGGAGCTGTGGGTGGTGTAATTTTTTGCTACTTTTGATGTTTTGAATTTCAATGCTTCTATTTTTAGGACTGTATGGCCTTTCGATCACTTTTTATAGAATTTTTTATATTTTTCAAAATGGCAAAAAAGTGCCATTTTCAACTTTGACCACTATTTTCTGTTACGGGGGGTAAACGCAGTGAAAAAACGTTATTATACTTTGATAGATCGGGCATTTTGGGATGCGGCAATACCTAACTTGTTTATCATTTCTACTGTTTATTTATATTTATATAACTTCTAGGAAAGGGGGGGGGGTGATTAGAATTTTTAGGTTTTTTAATAAAATTAAAACTATAATGAAACTTTTTTAAATTATTATTTTTACTATTTTTCATACCCTAGGTTGTCTGATTGATCCTACTGTATGGCAGTAGATGGGGATTTTCCTCCTCATTCATTTCAATCGGTTAAAACAAGACAGCTTTGGGTTTTCAGAAGACCCGAGACTGTCATGGCAACCGATTGCCGCCCCCCCCCCCCCCCCGAGGAAGTCACGGGAAGCGACAATCTTAACCTTCTTTTTGAAGCTGCTTCATTGGAGCACAGAACGGAAGGAGCCCCATTGAGCTTATAACGGGGAGTTTTTGATGATGTTGGTTTCAGGTGCCATTGTGCCACATTTTGAAGTTCCTGAGGTCCTCGAACAGTGACACCCCCCCCTATGAATTATTTTTTTTTTGGAAACTACACCACCCAGAGTATTTATATTTTATATGTTTATATTGAGCTTTTTATCACCACAAATCTTTTTCCAAGAAAACCTTGCTTTGGCCCCTAAATTTTTATTTTTAGAAGGGGTTAGACGTTGCTAGATGTTGCTCCTCAGAGTGCTCAGTAAACCAGATGTGTATCTGAATGGCCAGAGAGATTAGATCACTCAGTTTAGACGGAACATCCCATGCAGACAGAGCGTCATTGATCTGACCCAACAGTCCCTTTTAAAAAGTCGCAAGCAAGGCCGCCTCATTTCAATCCAGCACGGAGGCTAAGGTACGGAACTGGACTGCGTAATCTCCCACAGATGAGTCTCCTTGACTTAGTTTCAGGAGTGCGGTGTCAGCTGAAGATGCTCGAGCAGGTTCCTCAAAGACAGACCGGAACTCAGCAAAGAAGGAGGTAATGTCAGCTATAACTGGGTTCTTTCTGTCCCAGAGGGGAGTAGCCCATGCCAAGGCTTTCCTGGAGAGAAGGCTGATCACGAACGCCACCTTAGTCCGTTCTGTGGCAAACTGTGAATCATCAGCTCGATATGCAGGGAGCACTGAGTAATGGAGCCCCTACATGCCTTGGCCTCACCATCATATTTGGAGGGCATGGATAGACGCAGCCTGGGCTCAGCAGTAGATGATGCAGCCGTAGAAACATGAGTTACTGCAGGGACTGGACACAGGTGCTTGGTAGCCACCAACTGCTGCAAGGTGGCGGTGAGTTGTGCGAGTTGTTGTCCTTGTGCGACAATCTGTTACGAATGCTGTTCCACAAAGGTGCTATGGTCAGCCATTTCGCCCTAGGAGTCGTGGATGCGCGTGCACTGCTGACGGATCGAGACAGGAGCCAGGACGGGTAAGGTGCACGCATGACATGCTGGCAGGGGCAGAGGAGCACGGGTGAGTCCACAACCCACGATAGGGGTTGCGGGACCATCCATGACAAGATTTTGATAAGCCTTTGCCTTCTGCTCCTTTTGGTTTGCAGGGGTGAGGCTCTATAGTTTGCTTGACACTTCGGGTCTCAATTTAGAAATACATATCATTCATCCTTTTTTGACCATTTTTGTCAGTTTTTCCTAATTATCTTAATAGGTTGTAAGATAACAGCTTGTAAGCAGCCAACTGCATGGTAAATAGTCAAAAACGGATGCGTTTTTTTAAACGGACTGAAAACGCATGCTTATAAACGAACCAAAAGCGCCATGTGTGGCATCACCCTAAGTGAGAAGTTACAGGGTCGTGTCTAGGGAAAACTGAAATTGTGTACACCAGGACTGATAGAGACAGGTTGGACTTATATCTGTGAAATGCTGCATTTTTATTAATAACTGTGAATTAGAGAATGTGTTATTTTTTAAGCGCCGGTTTAAAAGTTTAAACATTGTGTGGTAATTTTTTTTTGTTATTATTATTATTATATTAGGAAATATGAATGTATTTTTATAAATATGTGCTAATAATTTTTGAGTATGTGTGTTTTTACTTTATATATCCCCCTTGGGGTCATAAAAGACCCCTGGAGGACATGTTCCCTTTTTTATTTATTAAAATTTTACATTATTCTTTTTTTTTTCCTCAAGTTTTCCCCTGTAACTGGGGCACCCAGCAGCTCAGGTTAACTCCTTTAGACCGGGCGGGCATGTGACCTCCGAGTCTATAGAGCGGTGCTGCTCCTCTATGCATCGCACTACTTCAGCACGATGCTGTGAGGAGCGGAGAAGGGACAAGCGGTAATAGACCGCATCTCCCTTCTCCCTAGGGCAGTGATGGCTAACCTATGGCACTGCTGCCAGAGGCGGCACTCAGAGCCCTTTCTGTGGGCACTCAGGCCATCAACAGAGATGACTCCAGGTATCTTCCTGCAGTCCCAGACAGCCCAGGACTTGCTGTGCACACAGCTATTTTAAAGTGACAGCTCTACCTGGGACTATTTTCTGCTTTATTGGTGCCTCAGAGTGCTGGTATCAATGAAAACTGTGACAGAGAAGAGTATAAATCACAAATTAAATTTCTGTGTTGGCACTTTGCAATAAATAAGCGGGTCTTTGTTGTAGTTTGGGCACGCGGTCTCTAAAAGGTTTGCCATCACTGCCCTAGGGTCTGTGGGTGTCTCCGTCTAAAGATAAAGGTAGTTTTTTCTTAGTTGTGTGTTTTTATGGGGTTTTACTGTTATTTTGTTATCTCAAACTCACTTGAAAGCTGAGTAGGTCCCTCTAAACATAGGTTTTGGAGATTTTCATAAATATTTGAAGTATTGCACCCACAATTGTAAACATCCTAGAAAAATGAAAGGAAGCATAAAAAACCACGCCAATAAAAAATATACATTCGTGAAACATTACTTATGAAGTTATGCGGATCTGCCTGAAAAGCAGAGAATTTAAAACTTTGAAAATGGGAATAAAAAAAAAAATCTTGCCAAATTTCATTTTTTTCTTAACTAAACACAAAAGGTATCATCCAAATTTTTCAATTAATTTGAAGTCCATTGTTTCACAGGGATATGTTAAAAAGCGTTCCAAAGTTATAACCTCTTATAGTGATATAAGATGGATATAAAAAACAGGCTTGGTTCTGAAGCACTAAAATGGTCTAGTACCGAAGGGGTTCAATAACTGGGAACAGAGCTTTTCCGATCCCCAGTGTTAGTGGGGCTGGGCCCAATGTCCTGCCATCTTCTGATGCAGCACCATAGAAAGGCATTGCATCAGAAGAAGTACCTTTAATGGCCACTTTAAAAACATGAAATGACAGTTGTCGAAGTGTTAACTGCAGTGTGGTCAGTTGTAGAGTGAGAAATATATATATGATAAATGCGGGGAGTACAAAGTGTGAGTTTCATTGTAAGGTATATATTTGATAAATAAGTGGAGCATAATATGGTCAGTTGTGATAGTAAGGGTATATACAGTATGATGCGGGGGCACAGTTAGATCAGTTGTGGTGTCAGATATATGTTGGGGGAACAGTGTGGTCAGTTGCGGTGTATGCAATATATTTGATGTATGCAATTAATATGATGTCAGTTGTGGTATGAGGGGTATATACAATATGTGAGGCAGGAGGGTTGCAGAGTATGTGAGGAGTATATATATTCTTTAGGGTTCATTCACACGGCCACATATATGTCCCATTGATGGCAATGGCCGCCCAGTGTGTGGCACCGTTCTGCGCCATACACCAGGAAAAGATAGAGCATGCTTGTTTGGTATCCTTGTTGTATCCTTCCCTGGTGGACCGCACACCTCTATAGATCCTCTGATAAAAATAGGTCACTATTCAGATCGGTATCCTCTCGTTTTTGATCTTCTTTTCATGCCTTTTATCCTGATCATGGATCACTGGAAGGAATACGCGCCTGGATAGCGTAGTATGTCTAAACAGTTAAAAATGTATTTCAAATCCAACATACTCACAAGAATAGTTAAAACATGCGCATATCATAAGTAAAAACTTCAACAAGTCCGCCCGACCCTGGGTTTCGCCTCCATGGCTTCTTCCGGGGCGTTGCTGGCGTGTACTCCACGTCCCTTTTTATATACATATTACTTATCACTCTAACATGAAATCACATTTAATATATCCCAATATACATTACAATACAATAAGACATTCCGAAATCCCCTCCTACGTGTAATATTACAAATTGATTTAATTTATCCCTCTTTATATTTGCATTTTGCTTTTTAAGCAATTCATTGATGACTGTATCATCATTTGGAAAGGCACACATAAAAAACTGGAAGAGTTCATGAAATACATTAATATTAATGAGCATAATATACATTTACATATGAGAAAGATGAATATACAGGCGGTCCCCTACTTAAGGACACCCGACTTACATACAACCCACAGTTACAGACAGACCCCTCTGAACTCTGGTGAAGCTTTCTGAATGCTTTACTATAGTCCCAGACTGCAATAATCAGCTGTAAGGTGTCTGTAATGAAGCTTTATTGATAATCCTTGGTCCCATTACAGCAAAAAATGTTTAAACTCCAATTGTCACTGGGGCCAAAAAAATTTCTTGTCTGGATCTACAATTATAAAATATACAGTTTCGACTTACATACAAATTCAACCGAGACCCCTAATTCTAATACAAAAAACTGGAGAAACCTATTGACTCGAGTATAAGCCAAGGGTGGGGAATGAAGTCGTTGAGGCGAAACCCAGGGTCGGGCGGACTTGTTGAAGTTTTTACTTATGATATGCGCATGTTTTAACTATTCTTGTGAGTATGTTGGATTTGAAATATATTTTAAATTGTTTGGACATACTACGCTATCCAGGCGCGTATTCCTTCCAGTGATCCATGATCAGGATTAAAGGCATGAAAAGAAGATCAAAAACGAAAGGATACTGATCTCAATAGTGACCTATTTTTATCAGAGGATCTATAGAGGTGTGCGGTCCACCAGGGAAGGATACAACAAGGATACCAAACAGTGATTGCTGGTGGACATTGGACTAGAAGAAATCGTATAGGAGCTCCGGTCAGAGTAAAAAAACATCAATTTTCTCTCTTGTTAGTTTTAGGTACAGTACATCTAAAACAATTGAAGTAAAAAATGACCGTGCGTGGTAGGGGGGGGGATGATTTTCGGCCCAGGGCCAATGTTTTAACCTGCTCTTTGCACTGACTAACCTACTAGTGTATGAGACATTACCGCGTGAGTATGTAATATGATTCACTGTGGTAAACTTATGTCTCCATAGTGAACAGCATGTTGCGATTTTTCATCTTTGTGCGGCCGCTGCAGTTCCTCTGGTGCGCGTTAGATGGCGTGTGACTACCACAGCGAGCAGGGAGGTGCACTTTTACTTGTGGGATACGTCTCGTTCCCAGTCAAATCCCCACCCTGTGATTTTATAGGGAGGGGAGCGAGCAGCAGGTTAAGAGTCATCTCCACACTGAGGGAGCACTGACAATGTAACCGCAGCAGTGAGGCGCCGACACTCCGCCTTCACCTCGGGGAGACAATAGCTTCCTCCCTGCGGCGCATCCTATCTGCCAGCATTGTATCGGCGGGAGACCGGCGAGCAGCACTAGGTTTCCCGGCGAAGAAGCATGTCCCCATGCCCGCGGGTGGGTGAGTGGAGGTGCCAGCGGCTGCCTGGCCCCCGTCCTGTGCGCTCCAGCCTCCTCCTCTCTCCTCCAGTCCTGAGGCGGTGCCACCATCGCTGCGCTAGGCTGTCACTATCACATGCGGGCTGTGTGCTGAATGGTGACGATGCCTGCACAACACTGACAGGCGCCCCCTCCTCGTCTTCACCATGATGGCAGCACCAAAGGATGCCTGCGACCTGAAGACTGCCAGGCTATGGAGGGACGCGGCTCTGCGCTCCAGGAAACTGCGGAGCAGCCTCCGGCAGCTCACCCTGAGCTGTGGCGACGAGAACAAGCTGATTCTCCCGGAGGACCTGGGCGATGTGGAGGTGCTGAATCTGGGCAACAACTCCCTGGAGGACGTGCCCGATGGCCTGCGGAGCCTGTCTGCGGGCAACCTGCACGTCCTGATCCTGCGCAGGAACAAGCTCCTCAGCGTACCGTCTGCCGTGTACGAGCTGGGCAGGCTCACCGAGCTGGACATGAGCCACAACCGGCTGAGCTGCCTGACAGAGGCGGTGGGGCTGCTGAGCCAGCTCAAGAAGCTCTGCCTGAGCCACAATAAGCTGCACACCTTGCCCCGGCAGATCGGCTCCCTGCTCCACCTGGAGGAGCTGGATGTCAGCTTCAACCGGATCAGCCACCTACCAGACACTATGCAGGGGCTGGTACGCCTCAGAGCCATGGACCTCGACCACAACGAGCTGGCCAGCTTCCCTCAGCAGATCCTGCAGCTACCTGCACTGGAGGAGCTGGACTTCTCTGGCAACAAGATGCTCTGCAGCAGCTGTGCCGGCTCCCTACCTGATGGCATACGGACCATGAAGCCACTGAAGATCCTGTGGCTCAGCAGCACCAGCCTGTGCTCATTGCCTGACTCTTTATGTGAGCTGACCCACTTGGAGAGCCTCATGCTAGACAACAACAACCTCTCCACTCTACCTGAGGGGTTTGGAGCTCTGCAGAAACTAAGGATGATCAACCTGTCCTCCAACTCCTTCCAGGAGTTCCCCAGGACCCTTATGCGGCTCCAGGAACTTGAGGAACTGTACTTGAGCCGGAATAAATTGACTGTGCTGCCAGAGGGCATCTCCAGCTTGTTCAGGCTGGTCACTTTGTGGTTGGACAACAACAGAATAAGGTACCTGCCAGACACTATTGTGGAGCTAGGCTTGCTAGAGGAGCTGGTATTGCAAGGTAACCAAATAGCAATTCTCCCAGATAACTTTGGGAAGCTGTCCAAAGTCAATATCTGGAAGATCAAAGACAACCCTTTAATCCAACCTCCTTATGAGGTGTGCATGAAAGGGATCCCTTACATTGCTGCTTATCAGAAAGAACTGGCCCATTCACAGCCTGCTGTCAAGCCAAGGTTAAAACTAGTCCTCACGGGTATGAAGGATGCTGGTAAGACTGTGCTGAGGCATTGCCTGACTGATGGTCAGCAAGCCAGCTGCATACTGGGAAATACAGGGATTGAGGTCACCAACTGGACAGCTGATGCTGAGCGGGGTCTGACTTTTATAGTGTACGATTTAGCTGGGGACCAGAGCTATGATATCATCAACCCGTTCTTCCTCTCCCCTGGTGCTTTATATCTGCTAGCAGTTAATCTTAAGTCCTATGTTTCTAAGCAGTTTTATACATCTGTAGGCTATTTTCTACATTTTATCAGTGCCAAGGTACCACATGCAGTTGTATGCATTGTAGGGAGTCATGCCGATTTATGTGAGGAGAGGGAAATTGAAGAGAAATGCCTTGATATCCACCACCAGATAGCTCTGCAGGAAAAGAAGGATTCCGAAACCTTGCAAAATCTGGCACAGACTGTTGATGAAGCTCTTAGCCAAGATTATGACATGCGTGCCTCTAACCCTCATGCAGCTTTCTATGGTGTCAGCGATAAGAATCTGAGGAGGAAGAAGGCCCAGTTTCAATATTTAATGAATAATCGTCTTCAGATCCTCTCCCCAGTTCTTTGTGTCAGTTGCCACAATTTTTCCAACATTAGGCGCTTGAGAGAAAAGTTGCTATCTGTGGCAGAGCACAGAGAAATTTTCCCAAATTTGCATAGAGTTCTTCCCAAATCCTGGCAAATGCTGGAAGAATTGCACTTTAAACCTCAGGAGCTGTGGCTGACCTGGTGGGACTCTGCACGTCTGGGTCTACAGGCAGGCCTTACTGAAGACAGACTGCAGAGTGCCCTGTCCTACCTACATGAGAGCGGCAAGCTACTCTACTTTGAGGACAATGCAACTCTTAAAGAGTATGTTTTTCATAATCTGACAAAACTGATTGACATTTTGAATGTCTTTTTCCAGAGGGATGCCTCTGTCCTATTACAGAAACTCATGAGTGACTCTAATGTGGATGACCTTAGGGCTACCCAATTCCATCATTATGTGGAAGGGTTTCTGCTTCATGGACTGTTGCCCACTCATGTCATTAAGTTACTTCTTAAGCCACATATCAAAACACAACAAGACTTGCAACTCATATTAGAACTTCTGGAGAAGATGGGGCTCTGTTACTGTATCAATAAACCCAAGTCCAAACCACTGAACGGGGCGACCGCTTGGTATAAGTTCCCATGCTATGTAAAGAATGAGGTGCCTCATGCAGAGGCTTGGATCAATGGTACAAACCTATCAGGACAATCTCTTGCGGTTGAGCAGCTTCAGATAGAATACAGCTTTCCATTCATATTCCCACCTGGTTTGTTTGCCCGCTTCAGTGTACAGATCAATAGTCATATAGTGCACCGTTCAGATGGTAAATTTCAGATCTTTGCCTACAGGGGAAAAGTGCCAGTTGTGGTAAGCTTTCGACCATCCAAAGGAGCCTTACAGTCAGACATTTTGTCTATTGCCAGCCATGCCTCACTGCCCAATATATGGACTGCATGGCAGGCGATAACGCCCTTGGTGGAAGAACTAAATACACTATTACAAGAATGGCCTGGCCTCTACTACACAGTCCATGTCCTATGCTCTAAGTGCCTTAAGAGGGGATCGCCAAATCCACACACCTTTCCAGGTATGATTTTGTTTGTCTTTTATAGGCAATATTGTTTACTTGTCTGATACTGACATTTTTTAGTAAAAGAGAGTTAGATAAAAGATGTAACGTTGCTGAGCTTCTCAATGTCTATTCAGTCATATAGCAATACATGTATTCTATTCCCTTGCCATGGTTACAGTGAAGGCCATCTAGTGTACACCATAGGACAGCGATGGCGAACCTTTTAGAGACTGAGTGCCCAAACTACAACAAAGACCCACTAATTTATCGCAAAGAGCCAACACAGAAATTTAATTTGTGATTTATACTCCCTTCTCTGTCACAGTTTTCATTGATACCAGCACCTGAGGACACCAATAAGGCAGAAAATAGTCCCAAGTAGAGCTGTCACTGTAAAATAGCTCTGTGCACAGCAAGTCCTGGGCTGTCTGGGACTGCAGGAAGATGCCTGGAGTCATCTCTGGTGATGGCCTGAGTGCCCACAGAATGGGCTCTGAGTGCCACCTCTGGCACCAGTGCCATAGGTTAGCCATCACTGCCATAGGAGATCATTATGTATAATACATATATACAGATGGACATAACCATGACAACAAGAATGAGAATAAGCAATGTGTTTATTTCCATTTGTAGCAAGCTGGAAACAGTGTTTAACAAAGGTTAGCTAAACAGAGAAATAAGTGTCCCCAAACACAAATACAATAACCAGGAGATATTGAAAATTCATGACTGAGTGCAACTGCTCAATTTCAACAGAGGGCTGTATGTCCGTGTCATGTCCTCACTATATACTATAGCTATGTGTCCATGTGTGCTTGGAAAAATAGCTTGTAGAGGTTCATGACCATTGGCAGGTGCTGATGCAGGTTCTAACTATGTGGTAGCAGCAGCCTGATTACTGTTTCTGGTTCCCCTCAAATTCTAGCATAAAAGGGTGAAAGGTAGGTATAACTTTTTGGGACTGCACCAATGGTGATTACTGGTATTGGTGAGGTGGACATTCACTCTTCTTTGGACTCTCTTTTCATGTCATTTTCGGTTCCTCGTCTGTTTTTGGTTGAACTCATATGTATTTTGGACTTCTGGATATGTTATATATGTGTGAGATGGTTCTATTTATATGAAATGTATTCATTTGTAGAGCAATGTACCAGATTTTATACACTTAGGCCCCTTCCACACTCGCGTTGCATTTCACGTCAGAGTTTGATCAGGGTGCGATCAGGGTTTGGTCAGTGAAAAACGCGCATTTTGCATCAGAGTGCAATCAGTTTTCAGTCAGAGTTTGTTCAGTGTCTCAGTTTTTCACGCGCGTTTTTGATGCAATTGCAATGCAATTTCAATGCGTTTTTCACTCTGTTTAATGGGTGCGTGCCACATTTCTGCCGAGTCACATTAATGTGGCTCTTGGCCTGACACCAGAATGGCCCTTTATGTGCAGAATTTTGTGGTGTGGAAGACACATTGCAGCCTCAACGCAAAACTGGCACATACACTTCATATATAGACCCAACATTGATGCGGAACATATCATCTGTATCTCTTGTTTTTGTTGTTGTATGAACTGGTCAACATTTCCACTTGGAGTAGTGTGCATGTCAGGTATATCTCCAGTAATGTTAAACTGACTATACACATAATATAAGTCAACAACACTTGGTGGAACGCATAAATGGCAGCACCCTGAATTGTGCAACAGCTAAGGGGGATGACTATATATGTATACTTTATATAACTTAACCAAGTTTGGGGACCCAAACTTGGGGTCAGGAACCTTTATGGCTGAGAGAGACAGAAGCACCAAATATTTTAAAATATAATTGGACGAGAGTCGTACAATATGTTTATATAGCCAGCCCCCCAGTATACAGCCAGCCAGCCCCCACCTGTATACAGACAGCCCACCCTTTATATTGCCAGCCAACCCCTCCCCAGTATACAGACAGCCTGACCCACCTGTGTATAGCCAAACAGCTTCCCCAGTATATAACCAGCCCTCTATACATAACCAGACAGCCCCCCCCAGCATATAGCCAACCAGCCCCCCCAGTATATAGCCAGTCTACACATGGTAGACAACTGGCTCCCTGTTGCAAGAAGTCAAGGACAGGGAGATGGCTTTATATACTACAATGCAACTAAATAGTAAAATATATGAAAATACTAAATTATTCCACAGATTTTTCATCTTATAGAAAATGGTTTTAATAGTGGTGTTAGGTATAGCTAGTTTTACTACATTTTTCAGTTTCTGTGTACAACTTTTTTGCTAAATATTGATATTCTATAACATTATGTTAAAGATTGTAAACATAACTTTGCATCTCACTTTTATGGTATTAATGCTTTGGTTTTTTCCCCCACTGACTGGTAGGCGAGCATTTCATAGACCTGCATTAGTGGCTATCACTTATATTGTGAGATTTTGTCATTTGATGTATGTTTTACAATATCTCTATTGTGACTTGAATAAGAGCCAAAAGAAAGATATTCAGCAATGTACCAGTGTGTGCGACAAAATCTGTTTGTACAGAGAATATAATAGTGTGTAATCTTCCTCCACCATAACAGTTGAGGTGAATATATGTGTATGTGGTGGGTAAGACCAGTCTGGGAATCTGCTTCAGTGAATTACTGCAAGTGCATTGTGTCCAATGAAGCCAAGATTGGCAATTATCACCTTGCGTGCACCCAATGTGCAAACGGTAATTATTAATATCTACAAATATTTTCTCAGATTTTTGACAATGACAAGAAAATTCCAATTTGATCTAAATGTAAATATAAAAACAATCAATACTATGAAACTTGTTTTTTTATACTTTAGAACGTGACGGTCAGGCAAAGAGATGATGACAGAGCTGATGTTGTTATTATTTATACAGCTTTAAGAAATGTTTAATAGTAAAAGTAAAAAGTAATAAAAAATAACAAATACATGTTCAGCATTATGGTTTAAATGAGTATGAAACCCTACAGCTGCACAGTTAGCAAAGGTTCCGCTATATAAAGTATTCACGGAGAGAAGAATGTATGCACTGCATAGAGGCCTAGATATAGGAACATCATTGGACTGTAGCACCCATGAAGCTCATTCGTACACGGATGATTTACTGTACAGCTCAAGACTAAACATTTCCTTGCTCTGGCAGTAGGCCTTTGAGATTCCTTGAATAACTTGGTGTTGGATTAAAGTCAGCTTCAGTGTGCTCACCACAGTTAAACAACTGCGTGCATGTGTCTTTTCATACCTATATAGAAAATCTGCGGGCCTTCCTTTAGAGCCCTGCCCATCTTTGTTGCTCAAATTTCTCTTGAAATGAATCAGTGGATTTATTGTAAAACATCACTGCTGCCTGTACTCTTCCTAGCTGTATTTCTGTTCCCTCTGTGTAGACCATTACCTAATGTATTACTACGATTTGTACCATATACTGTCCCCTGGAATATTCAGGGACCTAATTGAGTCTTGCGTTCCTTTCACTGACCACGTGAGATGCAGGGAAGTATGACGTGCTACTAGCTTGTAAGACTAATGCACTGACACTACCACCATTATGCAGGTATTTGTTGTAGCTTTAAGCACAGTTAACATGAAAGAATAGTTTGGTATGGACATTATCTTGTGGCTGCAGGGTTACAAGTATGTGTACACAGCGCTTTGTGCTTCTGGTGATTCTGAAAGCTCTCAGCTGAATAGACTTTTTTGATTTGACTAGTAGAGCACAAAGGAATTCCCGCTGTTTATTCTGTGGAAATGCTTCCAGGAGGAAACTTAAAGTGAACCTGCCACTCAGAATTTATTGAAGGCCATCATGTCATGGACTTTATTTTCTGCATAATAATGTCACTTTTATGAAATGATGACAATATACAGTTTATACCTGGGTATATTTTCTATTATTATTATTAAATCTTGATTGTAACAATATTTCAGGTTATAGTTGCTACATCTCTGGTGAAGTGTTGGTTAGGAACTTTTACTCTAGCATGGAAACTGTTAAGTAGTAATAAATGGTATACAGGCAGTCCCCGGGTTACATACAAGATAGGGTCCGGAGGTTTGTTCTTAAGTTGAATTTGTATGTAAGTTGAAACAGTATATTTTATAATTGTAGAACCAAAAAAAAAAAAAATTTGGCCCCAGTGACAATTAGAGTTTAAACATTTTTTGCTGTAATGGGACCAAGGATTATCCATAAAGCTTCATTACAGACACCTCACAGCTGATCATTGCAGTCTGGGACTATAGTAAAGCATCCAGAGAGCTTCACCAGAGGTCAGAGGGGTCTGTCTGTAACTATGGGTTGTCTGTAAGTCGGGTGTCCTTAAGTAGGGGACCGCCTGTATATGTAATATATCAGAGGTTTGCAAATCGCAGGGATTCCAAAATGCCAAGATTACATATGCCAGTGTGATTCTAGTATTTTTCCAAGATTTGTATGGAGAAATGAGAACTGTCCAGGCTTGAGGTAATATTAGTATTATTTCATATTCTTGCCTTGTTCTATCTTCATATTACTTTTGTTTATTTGTAAGTGCTGACCAGGGGCAAATGAGGCAGGTCGTCTTTAGGTTAGTTGCAGCAGAATTGTCTGCAGTTATCCTGCCCCGTTTTATATAACCAGCATAGTCAAAGGGATCGATACTAGTTCCACTCCGGGGCAGGACTGTGGAGTCGACCCTGTGGAGTCTGAGACGTGACCATTTTGGTGGAGTCAGAGTTATGATAAAATTGACCAATTCTGGTTCCACAAATTTTTAATAAATTGGCACCGTTTGAACAATGTTTTATGTGCTGAATATTTTTTCATAGGAATTTGGCAAAATTATGAAATGTCCTTTAAATGTCTGATCTAATAATTTAACCCATTGAATTACCTTCATTGGTTGGAGGACTGAATTGTCATACTGTTCAACTTTAAGGGGCTGCACCAGTAACCAGCACCATAGTAGCACTAAGAACCCTAATAAAGCACAAAATGCCACCACAGAAATTTTAAATACCAAAGTATAGCAACAAATACCACCCCATAAACCAACTAATACATTCAGAGAAGATAATATTAGTGGAGATCCCGGAGCACAAAATAATACTGGAGACCCCAGCAAAGATTAGGATAATATTGAAGAGACCCCAATACTGTAGACCCCCTGAGCAGACAATTAATACTCTGTTCTGGGTTCTGCTCTAGCTCATAAAACCAGCGGATTGGCAGAAGAGTGACACTTGTTTGCCAGTGTCAGAAGGGTGCTGGCCGTAACAGGGCTTGTCTGCGAGGGTTGTGAATCCTTTTATAAGCTTTTAGGTCAGATTAATGTGTCTTGCACTTGATGTACAAGTTCAGTAGTGAAGCTGCTCTACTATAGATCAGAATAATAAGGCAGTGCAAAGGAATGTACTTATTTTAAAACTGCTAGAGTGACCAGGAAAACTCCATATCAATTGTTATCAATACTTGTTTTATGATGATTTTGAGGAATAATTGGAATTAAACAGTTTTATTTCCACTGAGGTCATCCAACTAAAATATTGCCAACATATATCTTTTGCTGAGAGACAAGGAAAACTGTGGGGTTGGTGACCATTTTAGTTAGATTTGAAGTTAGGAGTCTGGCTTACTGCCTCTACAGCCATGCTGTGGGGGACTTTAGTGTGATACATATTGCTGGGGATTTGGGGTGTGTAATGCAATCTTTCAAAGATTGAACTTACAGTAGCTGCCCCCATGCAAAATTGTGGCTTAAAAGCACAGAAGAAATCTACAGTTCTCATTTGGTTTCTGCCAAGGTCAGAATGGCTGCAGAATATGTGTTGCAGACATTGCTCGGCCAAACCAGTCCATATGTCCCTGGCCTAACTAACATCTAAGAAACAAGACACTATGACAGAACCTTCCCGTAAAGAGGGAACTCCCACTAGTATGTGACATAACGAAAATATTGAGCTTAAATTCCAGCACATATGTCTGCAGCATATGGATACTACAGTGCTTGCGTCAGGGAGAAAGCTTCTGTAGTCTGCAGCTAAAGATATCATCAATAACATACGCTTCAATTTTCTGACTCATTTAATGTGATGTAGCATTAGACATTCCTACTGCACTGTTATTGACAAGTTGAGCAAATGGAGGGCTCTCAGTGTGTTCTGACCCCAGCATGGCTTCCTCAATAGATTCTGGCCTAACACTTCTTATCGTGTACACTACTTCTAGATGCATTGAGTAGAAATGTAAGAAACACTTACACAATTATGCATAATCAGTGCTTGCAAAAGAAAAAGTGTTTTTGTGATGCACACTATCCCCTATAGGAGCTGCCAAACAGTCACAGATGGATCCCACATCTAGCAATTAGTAAAAATAAAACAGTCTGACCGGAGCTCCTTGTGTGTCCTTTTATATATCCTTTGATAAATCGTTCCAAATTCTTCAGTACACTTCCACACAAACGGTATTTGGATGGGAATAGATCGCTATTCAGATAGTTTTAAGCTGCGTTTTCTTGCATCCTGTAGCCAAATAGTGTACAGCTACTATAGAAGAGATTAAAGAGAACCCGTCATGCTAAATAACCCCCCTAAACTAAATATATTTTCTTAAACTGCCATTAGAGAGCATTAGAGAGCATTGCCTCTATCCCTTCATTGTCCCTCTACATGCCTGTAAACCTAAGCAATGAGGTCCTAAAGCTGTATGCAAATGACCTGTGAAATGTCCAATGAAGCATTAGCATATTCAAGCTGTCCACCTTATTCATGAGTGGGAGGCACAGCCACACCCCAGTGCATGACTGACAGCTTGTATAATGATGTGCTTCCTGGTGCTGGCGCCCCCTGCAGCCTGTGTGTATAGGATAGATACAACAGCTCCAGGCAGCCATGTTACAGCAGAATATGTCAGATTCATGTGTAGCTGATGTCTGTGTCTCTCACCTGTGTATTAGGAGGATGCAGCATGTCAGCAGATGCAGCACACACACTATACTATACATTACACACAGACATGAGGAGAGGGGAGGGGTAACAGGAGTGACATCACTGCCTCTGACCATGTGACCAGCCTCATTTACATGATAAAAAATAGATGATTTTACAATGAATAATGTATGAAATAACTAGATAAAGGCTGGGATGGGATCCTTGTGAGCTGCTCCAACAGGTAGTAGTGACAGCACAAGTGACACAGACCTGATGACAGGTGTCCATTAAGCGGCAGATAGGGTAGTATGTTCAAATATATGGAATTTATTTTATTAAGACATACTCACAAAATAGAATAAAATCATGCGCATATAGAAACCCAGGGTTTCGCTACCACGGCTTCTTCCGGGGCGTTGTATTAGAAGCGATCAAGAGGATAGATGTTTTTCTTTTTGAATACCCAATCTATATCCTATTTTAGAATGTTAGTTAACCTCTCTTCTGTCCCAGTTACGCAGTCTCATAAGCGTCCAATCTATTTGTCCAGCTGATGCTAAATAAAAGATGCAGGAAGATACTGGCAGCTCATCAGCCAATGTAAACACTGTTGCACTGATGATAATACTTAGAAGTGAAAGAGGTTGGAACAATTTCTGTTATAATTATTCCTTCAATGTGTAATCTTCCACCAAGATCTATGTACGAAGCCTTCCTGCATGGAAATGTGTGTTCTAGGGTTGTTTAACCTGTTAAGATTATGACCCTTCTTTTGCCTGTGTAACTATCCTTACGGGCAATGGAGTATGTGAAAGCCCCCCCCCCCCTCTTGACTACTAATATATGATAAAGGATTGTGTCCCATTATAAATTTTCCTATTATTTTGCATCACGCTAAGTTTCTTCTCGCTGGTATAAAGCATGTTATGACTGTAATTTGGGGTGCGGTCTTGTGTCTTTCAATAGATAATATAATGGACACGGATGGATTATTCAGGAAACCTCAGAGGTGGTAGAAGTAATCCATGTAAACAAGTGTGTGGGTCTGGAGAGCATAGCCATGACTAAAAAGTTCAGTTTACCTTTGGTTTGTTCACAGTCATGGGCTTTATTCCTAAGCATTTTATGGACACCGGATGATCATTGGCATGTCATCATAAACAAGCAGTGATTGTTGCTCCACCTTGTAGTTTGCATCGACCTGTGTAAAAGGATGATGAAAATAAATGTTTGTTTTGTTATTTAACAAATTATGTTATTTGTTATTTATTTAGGGCCTTTTAGAAACCGATTCCATAGTTTATGGTCCCCTTTGTTCTACTGAATACATTGGCTTAACCGAATATTTTGTGACCGGTTCCTTGAATACCCCTTGAACTATAGAAGTGTACTTTGTAAAGTACCAGACTCTTTCATTTTTAAAAATATGCAGATTGGGGTCCAAGAGGTCCAATCCTGAATGTCTTCAGTTCAAATACCATTGTCAGCAGCACTTGTACCTGTAGGCAACTTGGATTCTTTGTTTTTCTGCACAGTTATTGTGATGAAAAAAACCCACTTGGCATATAGTATATAAATAGTGTAAAATATATACAGTGTGTGTGTGTGTGTATGTATGTGTGTGTGTATATGTGTGTATATATATATATATATATATATATATATATATATATATATATATATATGGACGAGTCTAAAATTCAATCAAAAAATGTAAAAAAAAAAATTATAATTAAACCTAAAAATTCTGAATCACCCTCCTTTCCCTAGAACTGATATAAATATAAACAGTAAAAATTACCGCGTCTGAAAATGCCTGATCTATTAAAATATAACGGTTTTTCACTTCATTTAACCCTGTAGACATCTCATTTGGGACGTAGAGTGAAATCCGTAAAATCCAAGCCCTCAAAAAATCTGTGCAAATGCATTTTTTCCCCAATTTCACAGCATTTTGGATTTTTTTCCCACTTCCTAGTATACGACATGGAATATTAAATACCATCATTTTGAAGTGGAATTTGTTACACAGAAAACAAGCCATCACTCACGCTCTGTACATGGAAAAATAAAAAATCTATTGATTTTTTAAGGTGGGGAGTAAAAAATGAAAATGCAAAAATGAAAAAGGGCTGCGGTGGGAAGGGGTTAAAGACCCAGATTAACAATGTTTCATTCAACTTGTGAAAATAAGTGCACTTCAGTTTTATGTTGTAAGCCTGACAGACCAGGTCTATAGGCAGTTTTAGCGCATTGTTTGCATTCTCATTCTTATTATAATGATTACAATGGAACTGCCTCAGGTTATCCATTAACCCCTTCAGGAATCATCAGAAGCAGAAAAACCTCCAGCTGGACGCAGGAAATCGGTATGTAGGTAAAATCCCAAAATTCTTTATTTAGATTAATTAAAATTGTAAAGCACAACACATTAGGAGAAAAAACATGAAAGAGATGGCACTTTTATTTTCAGCTGGGTTTCTTTTTGTAAAAGAAATATTCTCTGTCCTTCTGGCCAGCCATGGCGCTCCACTCATTTCAGGAGCATGTGGTGCACCTCCTTTCTGTTGTCCATGGCCCTTTATCTTCTCTGTCTGGCGCTCACAGAATGATGACAGTGGGCTGAGATGTACGTAGTCACAAACAAAGAACATGGTCCACTATTCCCCCAGTTCTAGTCCAACCCTCCTGCCCCCAGTTTTAGTCCCCTTTCCCCCCTCCCTGCCCTCAGTTCTGATGAGCAAAAGCGTTTGTCACCATCTAGACACTCAGCAGAAGAAAATTAGATGTCACGGTGCCCATTACATGTCCTGCCATTAGCAACCACCTAATGTTACCATTGTTTGAATTGGTGTTGTGAATGAGAAACATCCATGGGTACAGACTGGAACCAGTGGTCCAATAATATTGAGAGTACAATTTACCCTATACTCTCATCCATTTACTCTAATATAATCACTTACAAATGTTATTATATTCACACATTAATGTATTATTTGTTTCTAAAAACATCATCATCTTGGCGCAATGTTTCATTTATAAATGCAAAGTCATAAGAAGTACGGTAAATTGAAATTTCTTCTTACAGAATGTATTTCTAAAAATAACTGCACTCATTCTGATTATCAAGATAGATCCAGAAAAGTAATGGAATAGGAAAATGATTGTATGGGGAGTATTGAATAACTGTTTCACCAGAGACCATAAACTAATCCATATTTTCTTACTGACAACTCAGTTTACATGTATGTTCTTTCAGCATATCTTTTTATATTTCTTTGTAATGCATACTGCCTCTAACTAGTGCCTGTTTGCCTCCTAATGGACTTGGCTTCATATATTTAAAAACCTTCTTGAACGAGAGAGAAAGCATTTTTATGTTATATTTTCAAAACTCTTATTTTTTTTTTTTTTTTTTGCTGTTGGCAGAAACATCACACATGAGTATACACCATTCACAAGCAGCATTGTACTTTGTGTACATTAGTGTACAATATGTGTGAGGGACAAAAAGCTAAGCTAAGAGGATTTTCCTCAATTACAATTTTTTTTTACTTAGCTGTAGGATTGGGCATTTATGAGGGTTCTATTTCCCATCTATTACAGGAGTGAGAGCCCATAGTTTAACAACTATGTAAATGAAGCAGTAGTGATACAAAACCACATCCGTATTTCTATGCTCTGTAAATCTTTAAAAAAGCTTGCTGGGTAAAACTAAGTGAAGGTGTTCTCCTATTTTACATAGGAAAGTATCCATGTATACCATATATAATCGTGTATAAGCCGAGTTTTTAGCGCAAAAAAATGTGCTGAAATAATCATTTTGGCTTAAATATGAGTCAATTAAAAAAAATAAACTTACATACTCACCTTCCGGCGCCCCCGATGCTCGGCGCAGCTTCCCGATGCTCGGTGTGGCTCCCCTTCTGTCTTCTCTCTGCTTTAACAGCTGGCAGAGGCGTGGCCATGCACTCGGTCAGCCAGCGCACACTATGTATGTAAGTTTATTTTTTATGTGCTGGGAAAACTGTGGGGTGGCTTCTAAAGACGACTGACTGGGTGGTTGGCTGGCTGGCTACTAAAGGGGATTTACTGGGTGGCTGGCTGGCTACTAAAGGGGACTGGCTCACTTGCTGACTACGTAAGGGGGCTGACTACTAAAGGGGGCTAACTGTATACTTAAGGGGGCTGGCTGGCTATATACAAGGAGGCTGTGACCAATGCATTTCCTACCCTCGGCTTATAGTCAAATTAAAGGGTTTTCCCGGTTTTTGGTGGTAAAATTAGGGGCCTCGGCTTATACTCGGTCGGCTTATACTCAAGTATATACGGTATGTGTCCTTCTATTCCATCAGGGAACATCTCTTTATGAAAATCAATGGGACACATACAAGCTGGGATGAGTCAATGCTAGTGATGTCAATGTTCTGGTAAACTGAATTATTAAGATGACATTTGTATGGTAGTGAGCTTACCTAATAGAAAGGTCATGATGGTGGGGGAGCTCTGAAATGAGAACAGTCACAGAGATGGGGAACTGTGCCATGTAGACTCCTACACCAACAACTTACCTTTTGTAGCTCCCCACAAATATAGAAGAAAGCAAATGAGTAAAAACTGCTTAGAATGCAGCATCCTGTGGATGAATTACATTTACAGAAATATTAAATGGGAACCATATATCAGAGTTAGGGAACATCCACACGTCTGCAGATGGCGAGTGTGAGCTAGCTGCAGTAGTGATGTGTCGTTTGTAAATGAGCCGGCTCTCATGAGAATTGTTGTCTCAGTATGTAAACCTATAAACAAACACTGCAAAATATAAACATGTACTCAGGGATTAAATTAGCAATTCCAGGAATTTTAAGGAAATCTTCCATCAATATCAAGCATGATAAACCTGGGACACTTACTTATAAAGCCAGGCACCATGACTGTATTAATCTTATCTTGTAATCCATGGGCTCCTTCCCTCTAAAATCAACCTTTTAAAATTATGATAATGAGTCTTAGGGGACAACCATAGCCCCTCTGTGATCTGGCTTTCCAGACAGTGGCTAGTGATGATAAAGAATTGGATAGGATGGAATGACATCACTGTAGTTGACTTTGTTAATCACAACTGATTGTTGTTCATTGCATGAATAATAAATTAGTCTGGAAAAGAACATCCTGCAAGACACACATCTAAAAATACCGAACTATGCACTCCGGAATGTCCTTTATTTTATGACTGCGCTCGACCCTCTAGTTTGATATTATTTATGCTGGGTATATACTATACAATCTTGTATCCTGTTTGTTTATACTTTCAGTTGTTACAATTCCATGGTTGATTGTTTTATTTATCTCAAGGATGAGATTTGGGATTATAAGAGCCATATAAATTAATTGTAAGATCTTACAGCTATTGCTCAATAATAGTCATGAGGTAAGTTAACTAAACAAGCTTATGCAGTTCAAACTTACTATAATAACCAAAAAATATTGTGTTTTCGAGCCAAGAGCTAGCTTATTTTATTTATTTATTTTCTGTGTTGTGTTGGCTCTCTCAGTTTTCGATGCATTATAGCCTTCTAAGAAGGACAACAAAGGAGATGAAGGACAAACTCCAATTATATTTCCTTAAACTTCAGGATATGATGATCAACAACAAAAAGACAAAGCTTTATAGACTAAGACAAAAAGTCTCCATCACCACAGGCACAAGTGCTCAGCCAAGTCACGAGAGAGCAGCATTCCAAACCTTTCCTCCTATGAGCCTGATAAACATGAAATGTTCTCTCCAAAGGTATGTCCTTCTGTCCTGCAAGATCTGTGGACAAAATTAAACTTCAATGACAGTATGGAGGTATTCTTCAGAAAAATAAGACTTGGAGAATATTTCCATGACTGAGCCTGCTGACAGCACAGATTTGGAGATAGGATAGCTCAACAGCAACCCAACAAAGAGATGTAACTCAAATCTGGAACCAAGTCAACACTGGATACATACATTGACCGCTTTAGAAAAAAGTGTAAACTGAAATTGTGGAAAAGAAAGAAACAAGTCAATAATCTAACCTTGCAGGAACAAAGGGCTATTAGATAATTGAAAGCAAACCCAGATATCATCATAAAACCTGCTGACAAAAGGGGTGCAATAGTCATAATGAACACTTCTGAATATATCAAGGAAGCAGACAGCTATCCAACCCCATCCACTATAGTAAAATTGAAAGTGACCCCACAGAGGCCTACAAGAATAATTGATATAACCAAGAAGTTTTCAATGTAGATCTAAAACAAGGTCAACCTTCTAATCCAAGAGAATCCCAGGCCAGGCTGTTTCTATATGCTTTCTAAGATTCTCAAAGATGGCAGTCCAAGAAGGCCTATTATTTCTGGCATTGGCACCTTGACGGAAAGCATCTCAAGTTGGGTGGAAAATCTCCTAAAACCCCTGTCAGAAATGCTCCTAGCAACATCCAGGACACTACTGACCTTTTAAATAAACTCACGTCTGTATGCCCACTTCCTAATGGTACAATTCTGGCCACCATGGAGGTAGAATCTCTGTACACTAACATTCCCCATAAAGATGGATAGCAGCATGCCGGTCACACATGGAGAAGCACAACCTACCAACAGAACTGGTCATAGAACTCTTAAAATTTGTGCTCCCCCACAACTATTTCTCTTTTGGAGAGGATCTGTACCTAGTGTATGGGAACATCAATGGGTTCAAGGTGTGCACCACATTACACTAATCTTTTTACGTCTGAGCTGGAAGGTGCTTGCTTATCCACATGCACCACAAAACCCATGATCTACCATGATCATTATATTGATGACCTTCTGATCACCTGGACTGCAGGTGAGAAGGTCCTGCTTCAATTCTATGAGGGTGAGAACAACTTTCACCCCACCATCAATCTCTAAGCTATTCAGATAAGGAGATACACTTTCTGGATACCACAATACAAATTAACCCCTACGGGACTCAGCCTCTTTTGGCCTTAAGGACGCGGCCCCATTCTTCAAATCTAACCTGTGTCACTATAAGTGGTTATAGTTTTGGAACGCTATGAGATATCCAGGGGATTTTGAGATTGTTTGTTTTCTCGTGACATATTGTACTTCAAATTAATTTAAAAATTTGGATGAAATCTTTTGTGTTTAGTTATGAAAAAAAACAAAATTTGGAAAAAATTTGGAAAAATTCTTTATTTTCAACGTTCTAAATTCTCTACTTTTGATGCAGATAGTCATAGCTCCCAAATAAATTCATAACTTACATTTCCCAAATGTCTGCTTTATGTTGGCATGGTTTTTTAAGATTCCACATATTTTACTAGAATGTTATGAGGCTCAGAATGTAGGTATCATTTTTCACATTTTTTGTAAAATCACCAAAACCTGTATTTAGGTGGACCTGCTCAACTTCTAATTGACACTGAGAGGCCTAAATAATAGTGAGACTTGTAAATTACCCCATTGTGGAAACTACACACCTCAACGTATGAAAAAACACTTTTAAGAAGTTTGTTAACGCTTTACGTGTTTTATAGGGGTTAAAACAAAATGGAGGTGCGGTCTGCAAATTGTAATATTTTTTCACAATACACCCATTTTGGGTGGAAAATTAAACATTTACAATGGATTAAATGAATAAAGGCTCCACAAAGTTTGTTACCCAATTTCTCCCGAGTACACGGATACTCTACATGTGGTGGTAACCTGTTGTATGGGTGCACGGCCGGGCATAGAAGGGAAGGAGGCGCCATCCAGATCAGATTTGCGATGTCACATTGTACAGGCAATAATTTTTTTCTTTTTTTTAATGTGGACCTATAGGGGCTTATTTCTTTTGCCACATGAGATGCACTTTTCTGGTACGTAATTTGGGGGAATCTATAGGCTAATTGGTGAGATTTTATTAACTCTTTGTTGGTGGAGGAAATGAAAATCATCACTTTTCAGGAAGATTTTTATGGGGTTTTTTTTTTGGCTGTTTACCATACCATAAAAATAGTATATTATTTTTATTCTATGGGTCGCCACGATTACAAAAAGACCTCATTTATATAGTGTTTTTATTTTTTTCCCATTTTTACTGCATAAAAAGTAATTTGGCAAAAATGTTGTTAATTTTAGCATCACCGTCTTTCATATGCATAACTTTTTTATTTTTCGCCTCACAAATCTGTTTAAGGGCTTATTTTTTGCGAGAAGGATTGTTCTTTTTAGTGGTCTTATTTTAGAGTGCATAACATTTTTTAAATCCCTTTTTAGAGCATTTTTATAGGGTATTAATTGAAAATGATCTTTTTTCTGGAGCTTTTTTTTGTTTTGTTTTTTACGGGGTTCACTTTGCGGCTCTAATAACGATTCTGTTTTATTATGCAGATTGTTACGGACGCAGGGATACCAAATATGTGGGGGTTTTGTGTATTTTATTCAATTGTACTGAATAAAAACCAATTTGGAGAAAATCTTGTTCATTTTAGCATCACCATCTTTTCATATGCATAACTTTTTTATTTTTCGGCTGACAAATCTGTTTAGGGGCTTATTTTTTGCGAGAAGAGTTGTTCTTTTTAGTGGGCTTATTTTGGAGTGCATAACATTTTTTAAATTACTTTTTAGAGCATTTTTTTATAGGGTATTAATTAAAAATTATCTTTTTTCGGAACATTTTTGCGTTTTTTTTCTACGGCGTGTACCGTGCGGGTCCAGTAACGATTCTGTTTTATTATACAGATTGTTACGGACGCGGCAATACCAAATATTTGTGTTTTTGTGTTTTTTATACTTTATTAAGTGTTTTTATGGGAAAGTGACATTTTAGGGGCTTATATTTTTATGTATTTATTTTTTATTTATTATAATGTGTAGTGTTAAGTGTTTTTGCATATTTTTACTTATACATACTTGAACCAGTGATGCTCTGATCACTGGTTTAAGTTCAATACACTGCTCTACAATACTATTTTATTGTAGAGCAGTGTAAACTGTCTGAGCAAGCTTGCGCATGCTCAGACAGTTTACAGTCAGACCCGGAAGGGGTCTGACTGCCATGGAGACCGGGCAGCTCCGGGGCACATGCCAGTCCTCGGAGCTGCCCAGAAGTGGATCGGATCCCCCGGTAAGCGGCACGGGGGATCCGATCCACAGCGCAAACACCCTTACACGCCGCGGTCATGTTTGACCGCGGCGTGTAAGGGGTTAACACCCGCGATCGGAACCGGCTCCGATCGCGGGTGTTAGCGCAGGCTGTCAGCTGTACTAGACAGCTGACAGCCGCTGCTTCTGGTACCGGCTCCGTTCGTGAGCCGGTGCCAGAAGCAGGACGTTATAGAACGTCCCCGTGCGCTAAGCATCTAGCCCCGGGGACGTACTATAACGTCCAGGTGCGCCTAGGGGATAAAAACAACCGCTTAATCACAACAATTTACCATAAACGAACAGACAAAAAGGCCTACATGAGAAATAACAGCTTCCACTCCAAACATACCAGACAATCTATCATATACAGCCAGGCCATACGCTACAACAGTATCTGTTCAGACAAGACTAAAAGAAATATTCCCAGTCCCTCCTCTCCTTTCCTTCCAGCAACCACCAAACCTGAAACCACTTGTTGTCCGGAGTGCCCTGAGAAAATGGCACCTCACCTTGCCTGCAAAACAGGTGTAAAACGTGCCAGCACATTCGCACGGGGGACCCTGTACCTCAATCACAGCAGGTACATAAGATCAAGATCGCTGATATAACATTAAAAATTAAAGGAAGGATCTCTTGGTTACTGCTCATTTCTACAGAGAGGACCACACTATGGAAGATTTGAGTGTTACTATTTTAATGGGGCATTTCAAGACACAGAGGAAAAGAAAAGAATGGGAGTATAAATTTAATGTAGAGATTCTACACCTTACAAAATGGTCTTAACATTCATGCCACCTTCTTGACCCCCTATCTCTGACCTGGAGGCCACAAGTCGATAAGAGCCAGGGCTCTCTTGTCATGCCTCACAGGTTTTTAGTATGTTTATTGCCTTCCTTTCGTAAATAAGATGTATCATCAAATGATATAAAAAAAAAAAAAACGTTAACACAACAGATTGATAAATTCCCTGTATTTATCAATCTGTTGTGTTAAAAAGTTTTTTTTCAATATCCTTTGATGATCACTGCCTAGTGTGTAGGAAATGCTGTGAATTTTCAGTTTCATGCATAACATCATGCCTGAGGAAGAGAACTAGTATTCTCGAAAGCTCACCATCAAATATACTCAGTTATAACTTCAAAAAGGTATTGCCTGATTTCTAAACTCCTCTTCTGCTCTCCATCGCTAACATGGTACAAATGTACACTACTTAAAGTCTGCTATGCTGACAAGTGAACTATTAGTCCCTGGGTCTAATAGGTAGATTTTGAGAGAAGACTTTATTAGTCAGTCTCCTTGCTCCAATAGTATAGCAATAAGTGTCTTTGGGGGATATTTATCAGGGCCTCTGCGCCATGTCAGTGACCAAGCAGAGGGTGTGGCCAGCAGGGAGTGGGCCGGCGCGGAGCATTACTGTCCCCACGCCTCACTGCAGCCGGCGACTTTGCACAGTAAAAATTTGCTGGCTGTGATTATTTCTACACCAGGCAGGGTAAACACTGCCCAGAATGCCGAACACGAGCGGCGGTGTATGATGAATATCCCCAAATATTCCTATCCTGATGTAGGAACTGGAACCCAGCAATCATGACTATATGTATTATTGGTTACTACGGGATATCATAATATTTAACATAAAAATACTACATTAAATAATTAAAAAAAACACAAACTTTTGCTAAGCATTTCCGTTGATTTGCTACTAGATAGCACCCTAAAAAGAATCCCTGGAAGATAGTTTACATTTCTGTTGTTCATCGGACTATGGACCTTGGTCATCGTTCTGTGCCGTCTAATACAAAGCTAGTTATCAGAAATATAAGGCTGCATATCCTACTATCTCCTTAAATCAAAAAAGTAACATAAACAGTAAGCCCTTCATATTAGTGCATTCTGCTCATACTAGTTACAAAACAGTGCACAGGATAATTACTTGGTCTGCACTGAATGTCTGCTGCTTGCAAAGAGAGCATTATGAGAGGAATATTCAATATACGTCCCAGTTTTTATACCGGAGGATAGTGAATAGTTACAAACATTTCAGTAGGCATTCATTGCTGAAATTTGTGGCCAGTGGCATAACTTGAAGCTGATGGGCCCCAGTGCAAAGGTTGTGCCAGGCCCACGATTATAGTGTATGGTTTATAGCACATGGGAAAGTGACACCTTATGGGCCTCCTAAGCCTCTTGGGCCCAGTTGCGACCACACCCTCTGTACCCACTCAAGTTGCACTCACTGTTTGTGGCCACTTTTTACAATGAGAAGGGGGAATTCCTCATTTTGCAGAATTGCTCAGATTGTTCCAGTAATGGCAGAGGTATAAATAAATATATAATAATTTTTCTTCTTCTTGTTTTTGGCAGAGCAGGATATAACTTATTTAGCATAGGCTCATATTTCAAGTTGAATGATTCATACTAACACCATACAAACATAGTGGAGTTGTAGGGAAAACAAAACTTCCAGTTTGTATATCAGGGGCACATCACAGGAAGCCAGTACCACATAGCACAGTTGAGAAAGTCTGGAATAATTTACTTCCTTCTCAGAGAACATGATAACTGAAATTTGAAAAACATGTCTGCCTTCTTCCAGAAACAAAGCATTGCCCGATTGTAGCTCTACTGGTATTGCAGGTCAGCTGTATAGAATTTCATGTAGCTAATCTGTATGACCATGTATACCCATGGTCTCGTATGGTTCTGTTTATAAAACAAGGCAGCCATGTTTTTCAAATAGCATACATTCATTAAATGCCGTAGCTTCAGTTTTCTAGTCTGCTATAATATAGAATTTATATATGACTGCTACAGTTTATGGGCTGCATCGGTCATATGTCTAAAGGATGGACTAAAGATACCAGGGAGGGACCATGAAAATAACCCTTTGTCTGGACTATGACCATGGTATAGACTCTCAAATACTCATTACCACACAAATTTTTCTTTTACAAATGGAAATGGTTTTGAAAACCCTGTTAACTGTAATTTGCTTTAGCATATTTAACCTAATTATGTAGCCTATTTGCAGAGAAGGATTCCAGCATATATAGACATTGCCTGTGTTACGGGATATGGTAACTGACTCAAGTACATGGTTTCTGGATAAATAATACTTAACCCATTCACGACTGTCATTCGGCTTAATATGTCCTATTTACACATGCCCTGTGCATAAAGGATGTTTATAAATGTCATGACAGTGACCAACTTCAAACGGCCATATCTTCTGAACCCTGGCACCTATAAACACAATTTCTATACATCTATTTCCAATTGTATTTTTGAGAGTGATGTCTCTAATTCTTTTAACCATTCATACACAATCCTTATATCATATAAAAGGGGGAATTCTCCTGTTTAATATGACACCATTGTGTTAATTGTGTTTCTGGGTGCAAGGGTTCAAAAGATATAGGCGTTTCAAGTGTTCCCCCCCTCCAGCTTGACAGCTGATGGAAGAGTATAGAAGAAGCTGCAGGAAAGACTTTCACTTTCACTTTGCAAAAGTACATGCATCCTCTGCATCTGTAGCTGGACTTGGGAAAGGGTGATGGATTAATGCTTTGCATATTTATAACATATTTTGGTAAAAGTTACTACTTTTTTTTAAAAAACTTTAATCTTAAAAATGACAAAAAAGCTTTTAAACTTTTGTAGTCAATTATTGGTCTACAATAATTAAGTCTCGCATGTCATGAAAAAAAACTAAGTAAAAAATTGTTATATAAAACTTTTTCCAGAGATATCGTCCTTTTAAAGAAGCAGAACTTCAAAAATTGACCAGAACATTTAGGCACCACTGACCATCGGTCACAAAGCGGTTAATAAACAGTTGAAACATTTTCAATATTTCCAGAGAAACCAGAAGTTTATCAGCTGACCATTACTCCCGCCCCCCTTCTTATTCAATAGTCATCTGATAGAAAGAAATGCCTAGATTAACTTTCTCCCTAGATGTTTTCCTTAATGTTTCCAGGAATATTTCAGTATCTTGTGAGGCAGTGAGTTTTAGAAGTTTGAAGTTGCCTTTGAACCTAGTTATTGTCAACCTTGATCCTCTTATTATCAACATTATATGTAATCCCTCATACATACAGTCATAAATACCTTTGAACCTTGCCTTTGTGGCAGACCTGAGTCTTTGCACGTTTTTTTTCTCAAAAAGTATGAACTATGACCTGGATGTATTCCAACAGCCAAGTTGTATCACAAAGGCTGTAAGAGTACATATTTTTCTTGCATTGAAAAGTGTAACTTATATTTGCTCAAGAGAAATGCAAATATATGTGTCATTCATCTATCTCATGTTAGCTATGTGTCTAACTTACAGTCATTAACCATTACTTTCTCCATGTGTCTGTTATAGTTTAACTTGTCCTACTCTTTATGTTTTAACCCCTTAAGGACGGAGGGTTTTTCGGCTAATTTCTCGCTCTCCAACTTCAAAAATCCATAACTTTTTCATTTTTACGTGTACAGACCTGCGTGAGGGCTTATTTTGTGCGTAACAAATTTTACTTTCCCGTAATGTTATTTATTTTAACATGCCGTGTACTGCGAAGCTGAAAAAAAATTCCAAATGTGGAAAAATTGAAAAAAAACCGCACGTGCGTCACGTTCTTGTGGGCTCAGTTTTTACGACTTTCACTCTTCGCTCCAAATAATACGCCTACTTTATTCTTTGGTTCGGTGCGATCGCGGTGATACCAAATTTATATAGGTTTTATTGTGTTTTAATACATTTTCAAAAATTAAATGAATGTGTACAAAAAAGAAAAAAAAAATTTTGCCATCTTCTGACGCTAATAACTTTTTCATACTTAGGCGCCGGAAATGTGTGAGGGTCATTTTTTGCGAAATGAGGCAACGTTTCATTGCTGCCATTTTGAGGTCTGTGCACATTTTGATCATTTTTTATTTAATTTTTTATGTTATGTAAAAATGTGTAACGTCGCATTTCGGACTTTGGGCGCCATTTCCCTCCCGCCTCGGAGGTCACCGCCGCCGTAAACCGTTTTTATTTGTTAGATCGTGGCATTTTTTGGGCCGCGGCGATACTAATTGTCTGTGATTTTTACTGTTTTTTTATGTTTTATTCCGTTCTAGGGAAAGGGGGGTGATTTGAACTTTTATATTTTATTAATTTTTTTTTATTTTTAACTTTTTTTTTCTTTTTTTTCCACTATTTTTTAGACCATCTAGGGTACATTAACCCTAGATGATCAGATCGCTCCTACCATATACTTGCAATACTACAGTATTGCACATATATGGCGTTTTTTGCAGGTCATACATTACAATGAGCCACTGGCTCATTGTAACGAACCTGCATAAACCATGTAGCCTCGTGTCAAAAGAAGACCCGAGGCTACCATGGTAACCGATCGCCGCCCCCCGATGACGTTCGGGGGCGTGGCGATCGAAAAAAAGATGGCGGCGCCCGCGCGCCGCCGTCTTTTAAACGCCGCCCGCGACTTTGCGGGCGGCGTTTAGAGGGTTAATAGCCGCGATCGGTGCAAGCACCGACCGCGGTTATTAGCGGTGGGGGTTTTGTGCAAAATGCAAAAACCCCCACCTCTGTATGAAGAGGACTCAGCCCGTGAGCCCTCTTCATACATCCCTTATACCTCTGCGCCGTAGAGCTACGGCGCAGAGCGTTAAGGGGTTAAAGAACTGTAAGTGGTTTTGTAAGTAAATATAAGTAAAAGGGGTAGTCTGGGAATATAAAATATGTTTTATATGTGGCAGGGGGGTGTCTATAAAAAAACAAAAATTGTATAATCCGGCTCTCCTATTCACCCACAGCACTGCCCTTCTTCTGTTTGTATATAGAGTCCAGCGGAGCTCTGAAACTCCTGCTGTAGCAGGCGTGCATATATGGTCACTGCATCACTACTGGCCTCTGTATACAGAGACTAGCAGTGATGGTTGACTGAATTGGAGTGCATTGAGAGGTGCAGTTAACTGAATGATGGCGAGCCCAGTACGACTCTTGTAATGTATCTCAATTCAATTCCACGTGTATCGCTATCGTTGTGGGTGTTATTATAATATCTATGTATATTTTTTAATCCTTAAAATATACTATTGTTTTATGTCCAATAAAGCAAGTATTTTTTTATCCTACGGTTGAGCACCGAATGGCATTTTTGGAGTCAAGTTGCATTCAGGATTTTATATACACTAACTATACATTCAGGGGTGGATTAGCCATGTAATCTGCCAGGTAGATTGCCAGTGGGCCTACTGGTCTGGGGTCAGGCTCATCTCCCTTACACACATAGTATTGTGCCTTGGATGACATCATTCAATGCAGAAATGCATCTGTGTAACCTAAAAACTATAGGACCTGTGATAATGTCATCATGTCAAATGATCCACTAGCAGGCTTCTCTGTTGTGGAGGTAACAGGGCTGCTGTCTGTGAGGAGGGGCCACCAGATCTGAGGGGTATTGTGTAAGAAGGGGGATGGGGAGTAGTAGACATGGGGGGCTGCTACCTGAGTGAGGGAGTCGAGACCTGGGGGGCCTAGCTGTCTTTGAAGGGGGAGCAGTGTTACAGTAGTTATATTCTTTTAAATATAGTAGTATAGTAGTTATATTCTTGTACATAGGGGGCTGTAATGTAGTATGTTGTTTTTTGGGGAGGAGGTATTGTACTAGGATTTTTTTTGTATATAAAAGGCAATATTAAGTTGTGTATTGTATCCCTTCTAAAAGTGATATTGTAGTTGTATTCCTATATAGAGGAGCTTCTTCTTTCAGTTTCTTCTTTTTCTGTATTGTACATGTTGATTAAGACCATCTATCAACAGCTTTGTGTGGATTTTAACTCCACCCACATTACATGTTCACGCCTACTTCTTTTGACCCCCGCACCAGAATAGGGCCAATTTTAAAGAGATTTTCCAGGGCCACTTTAAATTCACACTTTATACTTTTCATACTATGTGCAACTTTTCACTGACCTTGCACATGCTTGGGGTTCCAGGTTAGAGTTTCTTCTCAGTAGTATCACCAGCAGCCAGAAGGAGCGTAAATATGGCTACTAGTTACACAACTTGTGTGGTAAAGTGAGCTCAGAGTCTTCTGATCTAATGGACGGGTCACTTGGCCTTTAGGCCCCTAGCTTGTGCTGCCATGTGGTTCATATTTCATGAGATTTCACTAATAATATGATAATTTTTTTCTCAGATGAAATTTTATTGTATGTGTGAATCCTGCTCAATATTGTGAATTCTTATCAATATTTGAAAGTAAATGTCACTCATTTACAGTATGCTCACTTACAGTAGCTTACACAATGCTCAGCAATATTTTGCAGGGAGCAGAGGGCATTCATCCAGAATCCAAAATTAACATATGTTAAACTATGCAAAGCTTGTTGACCTTTATACACCAACATTGTTTTCCATGTTATGGCTTATCTGAAAACTGAGGCTGACGTTACAAGCTTCGTTTGATGCTATAATTTATACTCTCAAACGAAGGTTGTCACGTCAGCCTCAGTTTTCAGATAAGCCATAACATGGAGAACAATTGTATGTACATATAGACCTATATCTAAAGGGAATACTTGGTCAACCTTCTAAAATTCAAAATATGTGGGATAGATTATTCAGAAATCTGTTCCATTGTCAAACTAGTTCTGCTGTTGGAGGAGACTTATAAATCAGCCCATAGAAACAGATCACAGCACAGTTTTGGTTTATTATAGGGCTCTTGACAAATAAAAACAACAATGAGAATGGTTGCTATGTACAAGCAAATCCTATTAGTAATGGAGATCACACAGAGAGTATCTGTATTACAGAAGTACAATTTTTCGCTCTTTAGTACATTAAAATTTATTTATATAGGGCAATCATATTCCTTAGAGCTATTGACTGATGAGGGGCCTAGTCTTTGCATCGAAACACATCTCAATACCGTCATGTTTTAAGTGTGTCTTTTAAAATGTATATAGGGTTTTTTAATCATTTTTATATCAAATAAAGTGCAATCAACCCCATGGTGAGCGCCAAATGGTATATTTTTGTGGGCCCCTTGTGGCTCATAACTTTCTAACCTTGGATACATAACTTTGTAAACATCAACTTTTGTAAAACCTTGGTATGAACACTATGATTAATTTGTAATTAACTATTCCAAGGTGTATTCCAATATGGGCACTGACATTTAATTGAATTCATGTGCCATAGATATACATTTCTTCAATTGGATATTATTAAAAAAATGTACCAGTGCGAAGATAATTTCCCATAAACGAGATCTGCTGCTGAAGTGATTGTACAAAGAAACAAATAGTTTTTACATATGAAATGTCCAGGAGTTAATGTATGTCCCACAGACGTCCTGTGGTAATGAACACTGAATCCAGGTGGTCAGGCAGGACTCAATAGCGCATGTCTGGCCACCGCTACCGGGGTGCCGATGAATTAATTTTAATGTGAATGATTGGAATAACCCTTTAATAAACAGCCTGACAGAGATTCCTTATTTTTATCTTTATAAAATAAAGCTGAGCCCTGAGTGGTTTCCAACTAGAACAAGAACAGTTTTACCTCAGACACTTCTGATAAATCCCCCAATTGTGCTTATAATCTGACAGGGTTCTGTAACATCCATGCCAAAGTCTTCCTCTGGCAGCAGGGTGTGTTAATTTTCCTTTTGTGCATCATATACGGATGACATTTGTATATCTGTGTCATTGAAATATTAGCTTTATTAAAAGTAATGCACAGTACAGAATCCGTACATATACATTCATCACAACTACTTTGTTTGCCCTGTCTTAAAGACACAGATATCTTGCAGTGTAAATTTTCATCCAGTGGGACTAGAGATATTACAAACACGGTGGAAATTAGAAACCTCAGAAACAAAAATAAACCAAGTACTGGCGACCCCCTTCACCTTCCCTTTAACCTTTCCATGTTCCAGGTCCTCATACATAGAGGCGTTAAAAATGCTGAGTAGGCCCCAGCTAATCCTGCTGCCAATTAAATGCCATTTAAATTTGGCACATGCTTGCTTTCTACTGTACAAGGGAAGTTGACACCTCTCATCGTATGCCTTCTGACAAGCTTCCAGCTTGCTGATCAGCAGCTACATCAAAGTTTAAAGAAGGAAAATGTGATTATTTACTAGGGAGCCAAAGACTATTGAGATAATTTTCTTATGGATTTTATGCAAGATTAGATACTCATAAAAAAAAATTATATTAATTATATATTATACCATTTCTAATTTACAGAATATGTTACTTAGTTAAAGGACATCTACCACCAGGATCAAGGATTGTAAACCTGTTACATGTTGGTGTGTGCCCCCTCTGGCAGGATCTGCTCTTATTTTAACTTCTTATGCCCTGGTTTTTATTTAAAAAAAAAAAAACTTTTAAAATTATGCAAACGAGCCAAAGGGGCACTGGGCTACATAGGTATTAATGTAGACTGGAACCCCTTAGGCTTATTTGCATGATTTGTTAAGCCTTTTTTTCCCTAAAAACAAGTGCCTAAGAAGCTTGAAGAAGAGGGGATCCTGCCAGATGAAGCACACACCAGTATGTCAGTGTGGTTGGTTTACAATCCTTGATCCTGGTGTTAGATGTCCTTTAAAGCAATAATTCATATGTATGGCAATTTTAGGCTAGGTTCAAATCCAGTCCAGAGGATCAGTAACCAATTCCATCAAAATGGATGCAATTATAGTCACTGGGATCTTTTGGGCTCAGTTAATGCTCATCATTTTAAACAGTATATATTTTAAAAAAGAGGAAGAAAGTTTACAGATATTAAAAATTCAGAATAAACTTGTAATATAAACAAATGGAAGTTAACCAACAGATATAATTAGGTTCTCAAAAGAATCCTGAATCAGGTGACCCCACCCTTAGTCCGAACCTTTCAACACAGACATTGGCAACCTTGGCATATGCCGGAAACCCATTTCCTTCGGCAGTGGTCCAGGAGTGCTGAACGGCTGTGGAGAAAATCATGCACCTCTGCAGACTTTCTTCACTTCAAATTTATCCTTAGAACCTATAACTCTCCCCTTCACCTCGCCAAACAGGTCTATTTCACTAATCTAAAATTCTGCTTGTCTAATAATATGGGATATGCGCTGTTTAGTGTCTTTCACCCGGTCCTGTAACAACTGTTGTATTGCAAAGAGCAGTTGCATCGATAGCTCCTTTACTGTCAGCTTGGGCTCCGAGCATATATTATCTGCTGCGTCATCATCAACCTCGTGGACAGCTCCGGCGGAGCCTGCGGCATCTTGGGACTGACCGCATCTAACATATTCTTTGAGCTTCTCCACCGTGCTGCAGCCTCTGGATTTGCTCATTTTAGCAGCACCCTGTTGGGGAGATCTTCTGAGCTTGGGGTCAGGTATGGTTGCGGCAAAATATTGGCAGAGTGATAGGGAGAAGCTGGCTTGTTCACGGAGCTCTTTCTAGTTGTGGCTGGTCATGCAAGAAGCTAGGCCACCCTCACTCCTTATTAACACCAAACATGCAGCTATCTGTAACAGGCTTGGGGCTGAAGACCTGACCACCTATTTTAAAACCAAAATTGACTGTATCCAAAAGGAATTTTTCATTCCACTAGCTCCATGTGTACCCTGACCTTGGTATCTCTCCCTGGTCTCTCTCTTCCTTTGAGCCAGTCACCGAGGAAGAACTTTCCAGACACCTTGCCGCAGCTTGCCTCACTACCAGCATCAGTTAACCCGCCCATTTACTTCTCATACAGTCCCTCGCCCTAGCAGTCACTTCTCACCTCACTATAATCTTTAACCTCCCTCTTTCTTACTGTGTCTTTCCATCTTCCTTCAAGCATGCTGTTGTTACCCTATTACTAAAAAAAAAACCCACCCTGGACCCATCCAGTGCTATTAATCTCCCTTTCATCTACAAACTTCTGAAACGCCTGGTCTACTCTCAACTAACCCGTTATCTCCTTGCTAACTCCCTCCTTGATCCCTTACAATCTGGTTTATGCACTCTGTACTGTACTGAAACTGCTCTTTCTAAAGTCTTTAATGATCTCCTGCTAGGTGACTATTCTCTCCTCATTCTCCTGGATCTCTTGGCAGTGTTTGATACTGTGGACCACCAACTCCTCCTTAGGATGCTTCACTCCATTTGTCTAAATTTTCTTCCTAACTCTCAGACCGCAATGTCAGTGACTCCTTCTCTGCATCTCTCTATTCTCTTCCAATCAATGTTGGGAGTTCCTCAGGGCTTAGTCCTAGGACCTCTTCTCTACCATCTACACTGCTCATATTGGACAAAGCATCAGCAGGTTTTCAGTGTTATTTTTATGTTGATTTAAGCTGAACATTAGTGATTTCCTCTCTGATGTCTCTAATATCATGTCTTCTCTCTACTTGAAACTTAAACTTTCCCAAACTGAACTTCTTGTCTTAATGTCATCTACTAACCATCCCAACACTGACCACTTCCTTTCTATCTGTGGTATCACCATAACTCAGAGGTAGCAGGCCCACAATTTTGGGGTTGTGCTGGACCCAGACCTCTCCTTTGCACCATATTATCACTTGCACGCTTTATCCACATGCATCTCAAAATAATTTCTGGAATTTTACTGTTTCCTCTAGTTTATGGAAGTTACTGCACTGGTTGTCCGTGTCCAGCCAAATACAGTTTTAACTCATCGCCTTTAATCACAAAGCTCTGCACACCTCCCTACTTTTTTTTCCACATTTCAGTCTATTGTCCAACTCGTGCTCTTCGGACTGCCAGGGATCTCCAGGATATCTTCCGAGCTGCACAGATTCTCTGGAATGCCCTACCCCAGACTATCAGTCTAATACCCAACCACCATAGCTTCAAACCCATCTCTTAAAGTAGGCCTTTTACATTCCCTGTTTGCGCCATCCATCTGTTACCTGCATACACCAGATACCAAGCTACAGGCTTCTCTGTAGTCTCATTGACCCTGGACCTTATATTAGATAGTGGCTGATGGCTGGTTCCAGCAGCTTTATTTATTAAATTATTTCTGTTTCCTTTAAAGAATGGCTGGACCATTATACAAGCTCTTTTTCCTCATGTGCCCTCCTTTCCTCCTCATAAATTATAAACTCTTGCGAGCAGGACCCGCAGTTCTTGTTTCATATGACTGTTTTTTGCTGTAATGTCTTATTTTTATTTGCATACTGTATGTCCTCCACAATCTGAAAAGCTCTACGGAATATGATGCCGCTATAGAAATAAAGATTATTATTATAAATGCACAATGGTGAAGTTGGATTAAGTATTAACAGATCATAATAAATGACCTGTAGAAATACATCAAAGTTTCATATATGTGTTAAGATTGAGGGGAAACACTATGATTGTGTTCTCTGCCGGACCGGATCCCGGGTTAGCACAGGGCCGGGAGATGGAAGGGTGAGCGCTCCTCGCCACTCTTTCCTCAATAGGCAGAAGAGTGGCCGTGTGCTCACCGTGCTGTAACTTAGAGCCATACAAAAATACAAAACTGGAGGCAGTGAGCTGGTCGACCAGATCACGGCCCTCATTGCGGTCGTGTGAATGATCCCTAAATATTACAGCGCAATTACAAACTAGACAGTTTTCAACCGTGCCAGATAGAAAAAGTATATAATGCTGAATAGTCAATCTAGTGTAGTTTAATACTAATCTAGCTTTGCACCTTGTAAAAGGGAGCTCAGTTTTAAATCTACATGTTAACTAACCCACTGTGGCCTTGACCCCTTTTTTTTATACAAGTCATATAAGGCACTAAAAACTGGCTACTACACTTATAATATGTGGTGCAAATAGACAGTCTTTAGGGCAAATTACTGCAGAATTCTGGAACATTTTTCTTTCATTCCACCAAAGGAGTCAGTGCTGCAGATTTTTATATATAAATGAAGTGACTTGATCGCTTGCTGTGGACACAGCAAAATGCATTTCACATCTAGCAGGAAAGATCTGTGCGGAATTCAGGGAATGCCTATTCTGTTGTTAAAATGTGGCAGATATGCACTGTGGATTTTTTAATTGAAAGTCCCCAGTAAAGTGCATGCAGAAACAAGATTTAGATTTGTGAGACATATGATGGCACGTATGTGAAAGAAAGATTTTGACAGTGAGTCTCCAGCAGCTTACTATCATATTAATGACTGCACTAGTTTGGTTCCTAAACAGTCCGGAAAGGCCCTCAGTCATGTGCCGAGGAATGCAGAGTTTGCAGTGTGATGACTTCCCAGCTCGAGAAAATGTTTCCTGGCAACTGCTGCTCCACAACAGATAAAACGGGACACACAACATCTCTAGCTGAGGAATGCATTGTAAATGAATGTTTTACCCACTACTAAATATAGACATATTGCTTCTCCTTTCAAATGATGTAGAAGCAGGCAGGGACACCATCAGTCGGGTTTATTGAGACTGCAGACAGGGGGCCAGAAGCACAGAACGCCGCACCTTCCCCCTGGTTTCCCAAATTGAGATGGCTCTATACAATACAGTGCGATGCAAGAGGTTTCTATTTCTATTTTGGGTGGTCCCAGAGTAGGAACCAACATCATCAGGGGAAAATCCAATGACCTGTTCACATATGGTATTTCCACATTTCTGAGGACTTCCTCTGACACAAGGTCTCCAAATGATTTAATGTTATCAACTTGAACGTGAAAGGGAACCTGTCACCACATTTGCACAAGTACAGCCAGTGACAGGTTCCCTTACAGCTCTATTAACTGACTGATGCCCTTCTTTTAGCTAAAAATAGTTTTGCTTATATTCACATTAATCACCTTTTATCTTATATTAACTGGCATCAGAGGGAGGCGTGTCCTGCTTGGCCGACCCCTCCCATCTAATCCTCCCCATGCCTTATGCCTCCTTATTGATCACAGTTCATGTTATGTGACCAGAGTGACATTATCTCAGGTACTTTAGCCTCTTAATAATGGAAAACTGTACCCCATGCATGTATCTGTCCACATGAAGCCACAGCAGCCTCTATGGACTTCTACTCCTCTCTATCCACCATGGAGGCTGCTGTGATATCATGTAATCGCATACAAGGTGTACAGTTTGCTATTCTTAGAAGGCTGGAGGACCTGTGATGATGTCACATGTCATGAATGTAACAAGGCACCGTGTAAAAAAATTGACACAATATTTCCCATCTGTAGATTGAGCTTTATATGTCTGTAGTTAAATATTATCAGATGGTGCCAAAGTACAAGGAGGTAGAGCAGTGATTTGAAGAGACACAGAGCTGTCAGTCAGAATAAGGGGGTGTGGGTCACTGCCAGTGTGAGAGATGAGTCAGAGATACCAGAGTTGAATCAGAAAAGCTAATTTGCATATCAGAAAACATCTGTAATTAGGGTACAGTGCCCCACTGGCAGCTAATTTTAGTTGATATGGGGAGGACTTGTAACCCTTTATCAGCAGGCATTGTTACAGGTCCTCTTTAAGCACTACTCTATACACTTATTGCCATTTGGAAGGTTTTTATCTCAGAGATCTCTCTATGTATCATTAAATTAGCCTTTTTTTTTTTTTTAAAAGCATATAATCATACAATTAAATTTAAGTAATAAAAGTGTATAAGACACAAACTAAATTATACATTTAAAGGAAATCTACCACCAGTATGAAGAATTGTAACCATGCACACTGACATACTGGTGTATGCCCCCTCTGGCAGGATCTGCTCATCTTTTAGCTTCTTATTCCCTGAGTTTTACAAAAAAAGGCTTTTTAAAATTATGTAAATGAGGGGCTTTGAGCCCCATAGGCGTTAATGGAACCCCTCATGATAATTTGCATAATTTTTAAAGCCTTTTTGTTCTTAAAAACAAGGGCATAGGAAGCTTAAAGACCTCTAATGTCCTCCAATATGAACGTCACCAGGACAACCTTTACAATCCTCCTCAAAGCCATAAAGAAGTGCCTCAAGATGCCCTGTTTGACCATGTTATAAGCCCCTGGAAACATTGAGAGGAGAGCAATCTCTGTGCAACAGGTAGTCTTCAAAGCAGTTGGGCGATCATGTAGAACGAAAACTGCCTCCCAAAATGCTTGAATGCAAGGGTACTCCCACCCCACATCTCCAGCAGAGATTAGATAACAAAGGTTTAGAAAGGTTCTAGACCATTGAGCTAGAATTATACACCTTCTCTCTTGAAGTTGACAAGAGACAGAGATCTTATGGGCAAAGACCATAGCTCTTGACCACTCCTGATCCTCAAATTGCCTTCCACAGGCCCCTTCCCATGAGTTTTGGAAGCCAATCTTAGAAACTAGATGGCGGGAGGGAGCATGGTCCACACACCAACCTTTGAAAGTAGTAAGATCTATGGAGAGAGTCGCCATGAACTTGCAGAAGCTACAGAACTGGTGTAGAGTGAGCCATCTATGCCCCTGGGGAGCCCCCCCAAATGGAACAGATCCCCAAGTGGTCAGAGACCTGGGTCAGACAGCACATGCTGAACCGGAATCAACCAGGGATTTTTAACTACCATTGACAATCAGAAATAATGGGGAATATATGGGGACAATGACCTTTATTACAAATGGTTGTCTTCATACAGTTGCTTTTGTTAGCGGCAAATCACCTGATATTTACGCAGAAATAAAATATTCTTTTGTGTCTCAGCTATAATTTTGCTATAATCACCTTACCATTTCATTTGGTTCAATAGTATTGATTTCAATATTAGATAATGCTGACAACATGTAACTCATTAAGGGGGATGTCTGGGTTTAATGAAAAACCTAACAGGCCAGGGGTGGTTAAGAAAACAAAAAAGAGCCCTCAAAAAAGCAGCCGCCCCACCTTTCCTGGGACTCGCCACACGCTGCTGATAGGGAGCCTGGTAATGTGAAATAATATTTTCTAAACTACTGATTCAGAATGTTGACATTTTTAAAAGGAGTATAGCATTGGAACCGGTCACCAGGTAAAAATTACATTCCTGGTAACAGGTTCCCATTAAGTTGCACATTCCATGGCTAGTTAAATCAAAATGTAACAAGTGGTGATTTCACCACTGTGATTCGTCACCTCTAGATCAAATTCCAGGGTTTTTTATTTTTCATTTTCCTTGAATTCTTATAACAGTGAGCTTGTAGTCTGGAAGTGTACTTGTCTGAATGTTCCAATGTATAACGTACATATTCTGGTCTAAGAAAACACATGTTTATTAGATGAATGCAATATGTTGAGCGTCGCCATTCATGGTCTCTTCACTTAGTGGAAGTCAAGTGTAATCCATAAAAATGAATAACTTGGAAAAACTTTAAAGAACAAATGCTCCATAAAAAGAACAAACTCACAATGAAGGGAAATCATTTATCTTCTGTCACAGGAAATAATGCACTCTGCTAACTGGAACATGAAGCTTCCTGTACAAAGTAGGATACCAGGTGGCTGGAAAATAAAAGAAATGACTGTAAATATTGCAGGATATTGTATGAATAAAGACCTCCGTGTATTCTGACAGCCTTAAAGAGTAGGTGAGAACTGTAATGTTTTGGTAAGGAAAGATGTATTGTAAATCTAGAAGGTGTAATATGTTTAAAACTGAACTGAAAGAAAGATTATGGTGCTTCATCAGAAATTAAAGGAAACTTACCACTTGAAGTGGCAGGTGTAAGAAGGAGATACCGAGCACCAGCTCGGGGTGAGCTGGTGCCGGAGCTTATTTTTGTTAGTGTTTTAAACCGCTGTATCGCGGTTTAAAACACTTTTTAAACTTTATAGCCGAAGCTATAAAGTGCAGGGAGGTACGCGCTCGGCGCTTACCATGCGCGCGGCTACATAGGAAGTGAAGGAGAGCCGCGCGCATGGTAAGCGCCGAGCGCGTACCTCCCTGCACTTTATAGCTTCGGCTATAAAGTTTAAAAAGTGTTTTAAACCGCGATACAGCGGTTTAAAACACTAACAAAAATAAGCTCTGGCACCAGCTCACCCTGAGCTGGTGCTCGGTATCTCCTTCTTACACCTACCACTTCAAGTGGTAGGTTTCCTTTAAGTGGCTTGTACCCAGGACTGTGGAGTTGGTTACCATTTTGGTGGAGTCAAAGGCGTGATAAAATGGACCACCTACAAAAATATCTAATAAATTAGGACAGTTTGATTAGTGCAGTATGTGGTGAATATTTTTTCATAAGAATTTCCATATGAAAAATTATGGAATGTCCTTTAAATGTTCTATTCCTGATCTAAGGATTTAGGCCAGGGGTGAACAGCCTTTATCAGTCTGAGGGCTGCGTTGTCATACTACTAACTGTTAGTGGGCTGTACTTGTAACCAGCACCCTAGATAAGTGACGGCAAACCTTTTAGACACCGAGTGCCCAAACTACAACCAAAACCCACATTTTTTTCGCAAAGTGCCATTGCCACAATTTAAGCAGTAACTTATTATTCCCTGCTCTGTCACAGGTTGAATTCTATAGACACCTGAGGACACCAATACAGTAGAAAGAAGGTGAAGACGTTTGGATCATCATTGTAGCTTCCTTCTAGGGTCCTGGGGTTCTAGGGTCCTAGGTACTGTCTGGCGAGCCCTGCCCTGGGGTGAGCCCATGTAGAGGGCTCTGAGTGCCACCTCTGGCACCCGTGCCATAGGTTCGCCACCACTGCCCTAGATGAAAAACCACAGCACAACACAAAATGCAACTTTACAAATTACGAGTATCACTGTACAACAATAAATACCACCCCAGAAACTAAATACTGCATTCAGAGCAGATAATTATACTGGAGACCCCTACAGCAGGCTAATAATGCTGGAGCCCACCCCCCAGACTGGAATGGAACTATAGGCTAGGGAACCATGCCGTAGTTAATATTTCAAAGTCAAAACACCAAGTCTTTGCTTCCTTTGAAAGCATTTTTTAACTGATTCATATGTAGTTGGAATTTTTCTAGCCCCCCCATCCCAACAATCAATGTTAATTATGTTGTGTCTCTATTGTCAGATGGGTGGTGCAGTGCATAACATAGCTTTAGGGAAGTTTCAGTACCCAATATTAAATTAGCCTCTTTGCGCCATCCTTGAGTCCACTGACTCACTGGCACTGTGACTGTAGTAATATTCTTATATTTGCTATCCATGGCCTCCTTCCTTCTACAATTAACTTATAAAATTATGCTAATGAGCCTGAGGGGCTACCCAGTGGTGGCCAGTGCAGAGTTCGCCAGACAGGACTCATGGCATCTTGCAGTCCCAGGCAGCCCAGAACCCTAGAAGGAAACTACAATGATAATCCAAACTTCTTCTCCTTCTTTCTACTGTATTGGTGTCCTCAGGGGCCTATACAATTTAAACCTGTGACAGAGCAGGGAACTTAAAATTGTCGCATTGGCACTTTGCGAAAAACACATGGGTTTTGGTTGTAGTTTGGCACTTGGTGTCTAAAAGGTTTGCCATCACTGCCCTAGGCCCTCTGTGATCTGTTACACTTTCTCACTCATCCACTTACTTTCTCAGCACTTACTTACATGAACTACCATGAATCTGCAAATCTTTTTAAAAACTAGTGAAAGCTCAAAAAACATTTCTGTAAGTATATCTCCTCAAATCCACATTAGCCATGAGCTAAAACTAGGTAATGAAGGCTTTTTATTTCATGAGGTATGTCTATGCTCTGCTGTAATCGGGGAGGGATTTGTTCCAGGTTATGCACACTTTCAACTGAGCTTCTACAAGATTGTTAAATGAATTGCTCATCTTAATAATAGGAGTTGTAGCTAGAAGGCAGTAGGGCTGACTCACAATTAAGCTTCTGCATCCATGTACTGAAAGTACCAATGCACAATCATAATGGATTTATTCAGAGCCATCCTTAGATGAGCTTCATGTGTTGCTTCCATTGTACATTGCTCTATTACACTAGTTTGGAATTAACCTTCAAGGGTGATGAAAAGTCCTCGATTGTCTATTAAGAGGTCACTGGACTTATTGTGAGGTTTCTGACATAATTGCTTACTCATCCTATTCAAGTTCACTCAGCGGAGCTGGTGGAGGGATGCAATATTGCCTGTGCTGAGCGTATACGTCGCTCAGCAGGGAGCAGGGTGGAATGATATAGCTTGCTATGTCTTTCCATCCTGCTTTTTTCGCTGGATGCAAAGTATACTGGTGAGACGGAGGGACCAACTAACCATCCGTATGCCTCTATATGATGACACTCAGTGTATGTGTTGGGAGCTTTCCCAAAGTATATGCTTAGCATATACAAAAGTTGTAATGTGAACCCACACTTAGTTCTGTACATGTTATGGCTTATCCACAAATTTTATGTTCAGGTTTTGTTGTGGAAAATTCTCCACGTAATACAGTAGTGAAGTGAATTTGATTAGCAAAAAGTAATGTAGACTATGCATTTTTTTAGTGTGCAAATTGTTATCCTAAGCGAAAATAAAAAATTGTTCATGTCACTTTTTTGTGCATCCATGTGGATTATGGCATGTGTATTTTATGAAAATGTAAAAATCTGCATCAAATCTGGACCATGATCAGGATTTAAATTGGATTTTTGCATGAAGTGACATCAGTTCAGGTGGTGAAACAAAACGGGAAACAAAAAATTCCATGCACGTAAAATTGGTATAAATCTGCATCAAAAACACAGAACAAATAACACACATCACAAAAGCACACATGAAAACCATGCGTATTTTATGCAGACTTTCTGCTTTGACAATAAGCAACATACGCAAATTGCCTTTAGGTCAGAACCAAGTTTACTGGAGAGTATTTGTGCGCATACAAATAAGCTGAGAGACAGTCCGTATTGATTCACTATTATTAATTTGTATTATTTTATTATGTAATAATTCATACTGCTCCCAAACAACACCTAAAATCATAATTTTTGGTGGGTTTTTAATGGTGTGCATCGTGCAGGTTCAATAATTATTTAATGTTATTCTATGGGTTGTTACGGACACAGTGATACTATATATGTGGGGTTTGTGTTATGATTTAGACTTTTTTTGTTTTATATGTCTCTTTATATGTTATGGGGATTATGGGCATTTTTATTGATTTATTACTTTATTTTTTATTGAAAAACTTTTTTATTATTTCCACCATGGGACATGAACAAGCAATCATCTGATGGCTTCTTTTGGCTTCAAACTGCATCTGAAAAACTGAAAGTGTGAACGCATCCACTTTTTTTCTCGCGTTTTTAAACGCGTTCAAAATAAAAGTGGGAGGGGGTTTGAACAAAACTCAATCAAAGCGTAACGTTTGAACGCCCACTGAGGCCTTGCATCACATTTTTTAATGCGTTTTGACACATTCCACAGGCTTCAGCCTTGATCACATGCTGAGGTTACTATGGGGCTCATTTACTAAGGGTCCGAATCGTGCACTTTTGTCGGGTTTCCCGACGATTTCCAATTTGCCCTGAATTGCCCCGGGATTTTGGCGCATGTGATTGGATTTTGCTGCATCGGCGCCGGCTTTCACGTGACAGAAAGCCGTGGCGAGGCTGTCGGACAACTCGACGGATTCAGAAAAAATGTGGAATTTAAAGGACACCTGCCATCAGGTCTGTGTCACTTGTCCTGTCACTACTACCTGTTGGAGCAGCTCACAAGGATCCCATCCCAGCCTTTATCTAGTTATTTCATACATTATTCATTGTAAAACCATCTATTTTTTATCATGTACATGAGGCTGGTCACATGGTCAGAGGCAGTGATGTCACCCCTGTTACCCCTCCCCTCTCCTCCCCCTGCTCATGTCTGTGTGTAATGTATAGTAAAGTATTGCTATTGTGTCTGCTGCATCCTCCTAATACACAGAGACACAGACATCAGCTACACATGAATCTGACATGTTCTGCTGTAACATGGCTGCCTGGAGCTGCTGTATCTCTCCTAAACACACACACATGCACACACAGGCTGCAGGGGGCGTGGCCACCAGCACCAGGAAGCACATCATTATACAGCCTCACATCATTATACAGGCTGTCAGTCAAGCACTGGGGGTGTGGCTGTGCCTCCCACTCATGAATAGAGTGGACAGCTTGAATATGCTAATGCTTCATTGGACATTTCACCGGTCATTTGCATACAGCTTTAGGACCTCATTGCTTAGGTTTACAGGCATGTAGAGGGACAATGAAGGGATAGAGGCAATGCTCTCTAATGGCAGTTTATGAAAATATATTTAGTTTAGGGTGGTTATTTTGCATGACGGGTTCTCTTTAAAAATAATTTGTGTTGCAAGATCAGCTTTACATGCACCGAGGAGAAGAAGGTGACCTCCGGCAGACCCCGGTGCAGCAGCGACACCTGGTGCCGACACCGGGCGCACGGACCTTAGTGAATCTCCCGGCAGACGCGAATCCTCGTCGGAGAACGCGCTGCTGGATCGCGACTGGACCGGGTAAGTAAATGAGCCCCATTGTGTTTTAGCACATGCAGTGGAAACGCAATGGGGCACATTTACTTACCCGGTCCATTCGCGATCCAGCGGCGCGTCCTCCGACGAGGATTCGGGACTTCCGGCGATGCACTAAGGTGTCGCTGCTGCGCTGAAGTCCACCGGAGTTCACTATCCTATTCCTGGTGCGGTAAGGAGGGTGGAAGGCTACATTTTTTTTTTTTTTTTTAATTCTGCGGTTTTTCCAAATCTGTTCAGTTTTCCGACGGCCACGCCCCCCCCATTTCCGTTGTATGCATGCATTTCCAGGGGCAGGTTGCATGCATTTTTACTTCCTGATTGGTGGATTGTATTAGTATTTACTAAATATGGACTTAAAAACCCGGGAACTTTTGTAAAAAGTTCGTTTTCCAGGGGCAGGTTGCACGCAATTTTACTTCCTGATTGGTGGATTGTATTAGTATTTACTAAATATGGACTTAAAAACCCGGGAACTTTTGTAAAAAAAAAAAAAAAACACACTTGTGAATTATCATCAGAACCCTGTTTTCTACAACTGCATATATCAAATGTTTATTGCAGAATGTAAGTCATTAGCTCACCTTGGTAGTGTGCATTATTAGGCTAACACTATGCATTTTATGTTTTCCTATATGCATGACTGACGGTATCCCGTCATTTGTGACGTCACTCAGTTGTACCGGCAGCGCTTAGCAACCAGTCAGTTTAGCCATGCGATACTTAATTTCTCGGCCAAGGATGCGCATGCGCCACTAGTCAGCGGATGCACCGGAATAGGATTCCTGAAATGTCTTCTCAGTGCATATAAGGTGAGCTTTCGCTCTTAGAGGTTACAGACCCCTGAGGAAGTCGAGGATAGCGACGATACGCGTGGGGAACCTCCCACCCCTACCAGTTTTTAGGTGTTTGGATGGGTATTGTTACCATTGTTTGGCCGCTCATCACCCGGGTGCTGGACCGTGTTGGGGCTCAGCCCAACTTGCCTTAGGTGCTCTGTTGATAGCAGAGCTTTTTCTCAGCAACTTTTTTTTGTACTTTTCATATCTTTTCATCACATTGGCAGCTGTGGGGGTCTTTTGGCAGACAGGCACTTACATCTTGTGGGTACATGAAATTATATTTGTGTTTCGTGGTTAACAATACTGGTTTACAATTGGGCATTCATTCCTGGTATTTTGTATTAGCTTCTACACCTATGGTTAGGGGTGGTGGATGGATTGGAGCCATTGCGCTTTGTCCATCCAGTGTGCTTTTTGTGTACTTTTGTACTTTTAATTGATTTCAACCCTTATGTAGTTGTTAGTTGATGTACTAATAAAGATTACTTTATACTATATTTTTGGTCTGTGATAGCACACTTCTTTCTCTTTCGAATTTTCACGTTGCATGCATGCCGGCGCCAATGCAACACAATCCAATCGTGTGTGCCAAAAACCCGGGGCAATTCAGGGAAAGACGGCGCAAATCGGTAATATTCAGGAAACCTGATGAAAAATAGCGATTCGGGCCCTTAGTAAATGACCCCCAGTGTAACCTTAGCATGTGATCAAGTCTGAAGCCTTTGGAATGTGTCAAAAACACATAAAAAAAGGCGACTCAACGCATTGTGTGATGCACCCTAAGGGTTTATTAGTTTATCAATCTATATGCTTATAGTCTGCATATAGTTCAGAGCACAAGATCTCACAATTAGTCTACAAGATCATGAGCTCTGACAAAAGAACATTGTTAGTAAATTAATAATGGTACTTACTAATACTTATATCAAAAGCAAATGCTATGAACATATTTTGCAGTACCAATATTTCAAATGTGTTTATTGTGTTTTTTAGGAAAAAATGCCTTGTACAAAAATCCTAATTTTTCCACTTTATTTCATTTGTTAATTTCATAAATATTTTATAACACAATCGTCTTACCACAATTGCGGGATCAAGGACAGTATATCCATTTCTGAGATCCATGGTTGACCTGGTCCAAATTCCTTTGATTTGCTGGAGTGGAATAGACTTTCTGGCCACCTGTCTGTTGTTAACTGGACATAGACCAGGAATTAATTCCTAGGAAGCCAACAAAGCTCTTCTGTTGGATAATAACTTTCCTTCTGTAATGCCCTGATCCCCTATTACAATTAGCAGCTTAGAGACTGAAATGTATCCACCTCAATGAGATAATCTCTGAGTTAGGAGATTGGGAGACTGCACTAAGCATAGATAGACTATGAAGATAATAGATACTAGAACTGGGACATTTTTCTCTTTTACCCATGCGGCTCTTTCTGCGTTTTTAAGCAGATTTTTTCTGTAGGAAACACCCTTTAGGTGCATTCTTAGTGCGTTTTTAAACACACTAAAACGAATACGTTTCTGTATGTTTACCATATGATTGGCTGGAGTGTAAGAAGCTGTATTAACTGCTTAACTTCTACTGCTTAAACATCTACAAATGAAGAATTATAACCAGCCAAACGCATAGTATTTATGCAAAAACGCATGCATTTTAAAATTTGCATGCTCAGTGTGTTATAGCTGGGTACTGCTACGAGGATCCCGGAGCTGCCATTCAATTACATTTGTTTTTGATTTGTGACATGTTTGATGCAGATACAGTACTGTATGGAAGCCACAGCGAAACACATGGACCCAAAATGTTCCTTTTGGCAAAGCAAGAGTTTGTGTCAGGCCTGAGGAAAAGCACAGTTATGTTCTGAAACCTTATAGATTGCCATACATTGCACAATGGCTATATATGGAAAAGGGCTGCAACTGAATCTTTTTTGACATGTGTGATGTGATCTCTGACCCCCCCCCCCTCTCAAGGAATTTAAAAGGGTTTGCCCATGATGTTTACACAATAAAGATCATTTTTAACCCCCTTACTTTTTAATTTTACTCAGTTTTTTATTGCTGTTTTAGGTCCTATAACTCAGTGATAGTCATTGTAAAATTCCAGAATGTGGGCGGGGACTCTCTAATCAGTCACTTCATTATTCATATGTGCTGTGAGATGCTGTCTGTTGACAGTGTGCTTTAATTATCATGGTACAGGGTTTATCTAAACCATTATTTAGCTTCTGAACATTCTACAAGCATCTGACACATAGAAAAAGAAAGATGAGACAGAGACATGAGATGGATGTAAAACGCAATGACACACTTCTGCTTGCTGGCAAGAACTGTATGTGTCTGAGCTGGTCTTGTATTGCAGATGGGGTGGGGCAGGAGGCACAGAGTACTGCAGCGTGCAGAGAAGAGAAGCTATTTATTATCAATTCTGTTTTTATTGGGAAAACATATAGAACACATAGACATACAATCTCCACTTGGCATCTAACTTTACAGCTGACAATACAATCTGGCATACCATCAGTAACATTCAGTGTTTTCCTAGTGGCCCTTTTCTTCATGTAAGGGCGACATGTTGCCCTGTCATTGTATTATAACAAGTGGAAGTGAGTCTTAGATAACATTACAGTAAGAAACAGTGCTGAACTTGCATATTTAAGATTAGAATTTTGGGAGGGACAAAGGGGGGTGGGGGTGTTCTGTATAGCAATTTTTTTTGTGCCTCTTCTTTTGTAATATGGCTTGGCGATTCTGGCTTTTGGTATTTGTGGCCGCTTTACATCCGACTTGTGCAAACTGATGTCCTGATCTTCCCTGGAGCCCTGGTGTTGTCTGTCTCAATCCCAGTGTAATCTGCCCACGGGGACCATAGCTTTGTGAACTGTTCATGTGTGTGTTTTGACGAGCTAGAAAGTTCTTCCAGCCTATATATCCGTGTTACTATGTCTGTTCACTTAACCAGCGGCGGAGTTACAGTTTGCATCCAATATAGCGGTATGAGTGTTTTTGCTGATGCTATCAAGTGTGTAACTTTTTTTTTGGTTTCAACAAAATGTTATTAAGCATAATAGTGACTTAAAATAGGTCATGGCATAACATTTGCCCCTCACAGGGGGATCTCATAGAAGTAATTTTAGAGTGATACATAGCTACTGTATTAAACAAACTGAACAAGTAAATGGGGGAGGAGGGTGGTGGAAGGCATAGGGTTGGGGAGGCTTGGATTAATCTCAGAATGGAGTTAGTACAAGATTAGTATAGGCAGTCGCTAAAGTGTGTAACTAGTTTTGAAGCCGATAGGCGTAGTCCCCCTGGGGACATATCTAAGCATACTAAAGGCATATCTATGGTCAGCTTTGGTGAGTATATAGCTCAGATTTTTTCTAGTATGGGGGCTCAGAAGGGGTTGATCGGTGGGCACGACCAACAGATGTGTTCGAAAGATCCCTTAGTGCCAGCAGTCCCCAGACAGGCGGATACACCACATTTGCAGGATTTCCGGGGTTTTGTACCAACTCGCTAGCATTTTAAAGTGGTTCTACTGCAGTCCGACGCATCCAGAGAAACCATATGGGTGTTTTAATATCCATATTTTGTCCCTGTTCGACAGTGTGATAGGCAGCTTCTCCTTCCAAGCCGATAAGTACAGGGGGTCAGTTGGTGCCTTGCAGTCGTAAAGTGTGATATCTTTGCCGAATTCGCTGCTCCCACTGCCACCGCCAATTCAAATGGGTTTAGGTGTACCATTGGTGTGCCATATTTCTTCTGCTATGTCCTACAAGTGGATTGCAGTTGCAGTGTTTTAAAGAACAGTTGTCCTGTACTCTGTAGTTTGTCCATCAGTATTGGGTCTATTGGGTTCAACGATTTCTGTAAGAGTTCCTTAACTGTCAGGTTTTCTAGAGCACCCCACCAGCTTGGCACATCACTCCATGACTGAGTTAAAGTAAATGGATAAGTCGCTTGCGGGCATCAGGGGTGAGAGGTATGGCAAAAGCTTTGTTTTAAGATTAATCTTATACCATGCTTGAAGTATATGTTTGGTAACTTCATTGGTTCCCTTCAGGGACTTGCTCCATGGTGGTGGGATCCATGCTCCTGCCTTGACTATTCTTAGTTTTAGGCCCTAATAAGGATTCCCTCCCTCCCAATTCTCTTATTTCTATCACCCTAGAGCAGTGGTTCTCAACCTGCGGGGGTCAAACAACCAAAACCGGGGGTCACCTAAAGCCATCAGAGCTGCAATTTTATAGCGTTTTTACTGCAAATCGCATGGTTTGGGGTTACCGCAACATGAGCACCTGTATTGCGGGGTCACAGCATTAGAAAGGTTGAGAACCACTGCCCTAGAGGCTTGTATTGCCCAAGGCCTCCCTTCAATTTCTTCCTAATCAGGAGTGAATGTGCTTGCCTAGTTTTTTTTTATGGGTAACATGAACAGCGGATACATTATTCTAGGGAGTATATAGGCTTTGAGGACATTTTTTCTCCCCATCCATGAAATCTTGGACCAGACATAGCCATCTAGTAGGTGCTTTACGGCCATCAAAATAGGAGAAAAATTCTACTTTTTTAAAGAGATGCTAGTCATGAGAAGATTCAGACCATAGTCAGAAGATTTGGTTGTATCTAGGAACAATCAAAATTGTAAACAGCAGGACTGATAGAGACAGGTGGTAATTATATCTGTGAAATGCTGTATTTTGGTTATTAACCGTGACCTAGAGAATGTTTTAGTTTGTTATCCTGAGTATATTTGAGAATTTTGTCTTCGTAGGAATACCCGTCTTCAGGCTTAGAAAAATACATTGCAACTGGATTTGAAATTTGTATTGCTATAATATCGTAACAAAAGCATCATTAACGTAATAATTAATATAAGCTAATACTCTTCTCTTATTTTGCAGGAGAGTTACTGACCCAGCCAAGACCAGAAGGGATAAAAGAAATAATCTGTCCTAAAAATGGCAGTGAACGAGTGAACATTGCCCTGGTTTATCCCCCTACTCCTACAGTGATCAGTCCCTGCTCCAAGTGACTTCCGAATATCCTGCTTCTCTGCTGCAGTATTTAGTAACTATGAAAGCAAAGTTATAACAGAAGGCAAATCTTATAAATCAAAGACAATCGAAGAACCCAAAAATATTTATCAAAGAATCCAGATATTATTACATTTTGGAATGCAGCAAAGGCACACCTCTTATTAAGTGAAAGACACCAATTTAACTTTAAAGCTTTAAGGTAAGTTGTTATTCTAGGTAAATAAAAGTACTTACCTTTCCTTTGCTTCCAGGTCCACCTTCACGACTTTTTTCCTGCAGCCTCTAGTGAATGACACAATAACATCTTTGTGCTTCCTGTGTCATACAGAGGGCACTGTACAGTGTCTCAGAGAAGAAGCCCCGTGGTTCTCTCCAAATAAATTGTATCTGTGTCTTTTAAAGTAAGATGAAATTTATTAGTGCAGTGAATGCCTAGAGGACTCAGGCCATGTACCAAACTCTGGCTTCTGATACAGCTGCTGCAGTGGTAGTTCTGCCATTGGTGGCCACATAGCCATAGACTTTGTTGAAATAAGCTGTAGGTTAAAATGTACATTAAAGAGGAGATATGTATGGGGGAGGGGTTTCAGCTAGTTTTAAGGATTTCATTTGTAACTTAAAAATTGTATTGGAATTCATAATAGAACCTAATAGGCCTTGATATGGTTTTGTTACCTTTAGAAATGTTTACACTTATGGTTATGATGTTTTATAGAGGTGAATCATAGGTGTGGTAAAGTAGAATATATGTAGCAAAGTGAGCTTTTATTGAGATATAATGCTACAGGCTGGAGCATGTAGAACACTATATTAAAAAGGAACACCCAGCTAAAGTTCAGGTCATGACATTATATATCTAATACCTTAAAAAAAACACATGATACTGTATATGTGATCATGGTGATTCAAAGAAAGGGTACAAGACATGTTTTATTTTCATAACTCTTGATCAAATTGCATAGTCAGGGAGTTATCGCCATCTTAAAGTAAAACTGTAAAGTATAAAGACTTTTGCCTAACTCTGCACTAAGCAAAAATAAACAATAATAGTAATCTAATTTACCATAAGCTGTGTTTAGCTGCTAGCAGATGTTTTACCTTTCCCCCCCAGGTTAATCTCCGTTTGCCATGCTTTCTGTTTGCCATGGGAAACTGTATAGTACAGTTAGAGACGACAGGAGGCTTGTTGAGATGCTCTGTAGGGCATGTAGTGATGTCACAAGTTTGTGACTCATCACATGCTTGAGGGTGCATTCACACGTTGCAGTAAATACGTTACATGAACTGAACAAGTGAATTTGATTTTGAAGGGGAAAACCTGCTCCACAAATGTCACTCACTCATTCAGTTCATGTCTTTCTCCTGTTCAATTGACAAAACTGCCCCTAATACCACCTCAAAGCTGATTGCGATGCAGTTTTAACTGCAACGTGTGACCGTACCCTCAGGCTGGCTAATTACAAACAGGCTGTCTTGCATCATTTGTGAAGTACTTAGTTTGATGCAAAGGACCTGTAGTGATGTCACAAACACGTGACTCATCACATACTTCAGATCGGCCAATTACATACATACTCTCCTCTTCTGGCTTCATTAAGATGAGCTGATGTCACAACCAGGAAGTGCCCACACACAAAATCTGAATCTAATTTTATATATACCAGATATATCTCAGGCTATGAAGAAGCCATAAGCATGATACAGATATTGTTGGAATTGGTATCAAAGTCTCTCTCCAGCTGTGCTAACACTATTTTTTGTCAGTAACTTTACAGTTACGCTTTAAGAATATTATTTATTGAATAGATGATTAACCCCTTAAGGACGGAGGGTTTTCCGGCTCATTTCTCGCTCTCCAACTTCAAAAATCCATAACTTTTTCATTTTTCCGTGTACAGACCTGTGTGAGGGCTTATTTTGTGCGTAACAAATTTTACTTTCCCGTAATGTTATTTATTTTAACATGCCGTGTACTGCGAAACTGAAAAAAAATTCCAAATGTGGAAAAATTGAAAAAAAACCGCACGTGCGTCACGTTCTTGTGGGCTCAGTTTTTACGACTTTCACTCTTCGCTCCAAATAATACGCCTACTTTATTCTTTGGTTCGGTGCGATCGCGGTGATACCAAATTTATATAGGTTTTATTGTGTTTTAATACATTTTCAAAAATTAAACGAATGTGTACAAAAAAGAAAAAAAAATTTTTGCCATCTTCTGACGCTAATAACTTTTTCATACTTTGGCGCACAGAGATGTGTGAGGGGTCATTTTTTGCGAAATGATGCGACGTTTTCATTGCTACCATTTTGAGGTCTGTGCGACATTTTGATCATTTTTTATTTCATTTTTTATGTTATGTAAAAAGGTGTAAAAGTCGCATTTCGGACATTTGGGCGCCATTTCCCGCCTCGGAGGTCACCGCCGCCTGTAACCGTTTTTATATTTTGATAGATCGGGCATTTTGGGACGCGGTGATACCTAATATGTTTGTGATTTTTACTGTTTATTATGTTTTATATCCGTTCTAGGGAAAGGGGGGTGATTTGAACTTTTAATATTTTATTAATTTTTTTTATTTTTTAAACTTTTTTTTTTCACTATCTTTTAGACCATCTAGGGTACATTAACCCTAGATGGTCAGATCGCTGCTACCATATACTGCAATACTTCTGTATTGCAATATATGGCATTTTTGCAGCACATTCATTACAATGAGCCACTGGCTCATTGTAACGAATCTGCAGCTGCCAGATAGCCTCGTGTCAAAAGAAGACACGAGGCTACCATGGCAACCGATCGCCGCCCCCCGATGACGTTCGGGGGCGTGGCGATCGGAAAAAAGATGGCGGCGCCCGTGAGCCCTCTTCATACAACCCTTATACCTCTGCGCCGTAGAGCTACGGCGCAGAGCGTTAAGGGGTTAAACTAGAATCAGTCCTTTGACCTGCTGGCCATCATAGAATCATGGATCCAGCAGGATGACTCTGCCTCCCCCAACTGCTTTGTCTTTTGGTAGCTTACACTAGTTATTTCTCTCTGCCATCTCTAAAATTATGGCCTTTCCATTCTTGAAACATAATCTTCCTACGACTAAACTTCTTGTCTTTGCACCATCTACTAACCAACCAAACCCTGACCTCTCCATCTTGGTCTGTGGGATCACTGTAACAACGTTGTAGCAGGCACGCTTTCTTGGGGTTGTGCTGGACTCCGACCTCTCCTTTGTTCCGCATTTTCTCTTGCTCGCTCTTGCCGCATGCATCTCAGAAACATCTCCAGAATCTGACCAATGTTGCTCTGATTCACTCTTGACTAAACTACTGTAACTCCCTACTAATCGGTCTTCCACTCTCTAAACTCTCCAATCTATTCTTAATGCAGGAACCAGGCTTGTCTTTTAGACCAAACGCTACACAGATGCTTCCAGTCTGTGTCATTGCACAGGTTGCCCCTCTCCTTCTGAATACAGTTTAAATTAATCACCATCATCCACAAAGCGCAGTCCCTCCCCCGCTGTAGGTTGCTTCCTTCATTAATTTATATCCAGCACCTTCCTTTCCACTATTGGGTGCTTCTCTTATTAATTTAAATCCAGGGCCTCCCACTATACAGTGTTTCCCTCATTCATTTATATTCAGCACTTTGCAGACTATGCAGTGCTTCCCTTATTAATTTATAACCAATGCCTCCCCCATACAGTGCTTCTCTCATTAATTTATATCCAGCACCCCCCCCCCACACACACACAAAGTGTCTCCCTCATTCATTTATATCCAACCCCCACTATAAAGTGCTTCCCTCATTCATTTATATCCAGTGCTTCCCTCATTAGCTTATACCCAACTCCATCCACACTATACAGTGCTTCCCTCATTCATTTATATCCAGAACTCCCCTCTATACAGTGCTTCCTTATTAACTAATATCCCGCGCCCCCCATACAATGCTTCCCTCATTAATTTATATCCAATGCCCCCCACTTCACAGTGCCTCCTTCATTCAGATATATCCAACACCCCCACTTTCCTAATTCATTTACATCCAGTGCCCCGCACACTATCCAGTGCTTTCTTCATTAATTTTTATCCAGCGCCCCACCATACTGTGCTTCCCTCACTAATTTATAGCCAGCAAGCCCCCCCCCCACCACTATAGTGAAATTCCCTAATTAATTTAAATACAGAGACCCCTCCTATTCAGTACCTCCCTTATTAATTTATACCTAGTGCCCCGCCCCCCCCACAATATAGTGCTTCCCTCATTCATTTATATCCAGGGCCCCACCACCACTATACAGTGCTTCCCTTGTTCATTTATATCCAGCACCCCTCACCCCCATTATACAGTGCTTCCTCATTAATTTATATTCACCAACATCTCACTAGAAAGTGCTTTACTGGGGCGGTTCCACATAAGGAATCCATGGGGTAAGGGGACTTTATCTGAAAATTAGAAAAGATGAGTCATATTTGCCTGAGATGAGTCAATGTTATCGGTTGCACAGTTAGCATCACTTCAGACACCCCATTTTCAGTTCTATAGTCAGGCCTAGTACCAGCAACAAGCATATGTGGGCAATTTCCGTGGGACCCAGAGCTACTGGGGGGCCTACAAAGTCAGATCTTAGTCCCCAGCAGGCTGGCAGCACCTGGTGAGAGGGCTGTATATAGTCAAACTGTCAGGGGGCTGTATATAAAATAACCGTGACAGGGCTTTTTGGGTGAGAATGATAAACTAGGGAATATTTTAAGTTTCTAAATTTGTAATGCAGCCACATGAATTCACTGCAACAGGGCCCACAGAAGTTCTGCTGCACAGGGGCCTACTGAAACCTGGAATCAGCCCTGTCTATTCTGTAAAATCTAATAAAGATAAGAATCTCATCTTTCACACCAATTTGGGGTTCTGTGATATCCAGAACCAGAGATACATACAGTTAAAAGCATAATTGGAGCGAGCTGCAGATAAAAATGCAACTCCTGCCTTTTGTTACTCAGTGTATCTCAGGTTCTGTATCTCCCAGAGCTACAACCTGGTAACAAATTCACTTTAGCACCAATGTGGTGCTTTCTGTTCAACTTGCCCACATATAAAGATTGATGTGCATCATTGTGTCCACATAGAAGGCTCCCATGAGATAAAACCTTTATATCACAGATCTCAGCTTTGTTCTCTCTCTCATCATTCACAGCAGATATCACATGATAGACTTGCCTTTAATTGATTGAAGTTTCTTTTGGGACAAATATGATTTAGGATTTTTAGTGGTTTTCTACTGTTGATATAGGAAAAGAACATATTTGTGCTGTTTTCATTTCCAACGTGTGTTTTCTCTTTTGCAGGAAACCTGAAGAATTCATTAATTTATTGCTGCATAAATGAATGGATGCACTGCATCCCTGGACACAACATTTTTTTCTCCAAGAGAATGTTTTATTTTTAATTTAAGGATGGACTTTTATGGACAATAAAGCTTATTATTGGTATTGGGCAATGTGCTTACTCCACTGTATATATCTTTAAGCTGTTATGTATCACACAAGAGAGTTGTGGGAATTACACAAATGACTATGTTATTGGCTTCTCAGGGATTTGCTTGCCATGCACTTATAAGCCATAACATGTAATGTTGTAGTATTGTAGCTATATGCTCTTTTAATGTAAAACAAAATCCACTAAAGATCACTGGTGTTTGACTTGAACAAAATTTCACAATTTTCTTTTTAAATATTCAGAACAAAAAGCACATTAAATTTTATACATCTCACAAAATCTGTTTGCTTCTGGTAACAATGTGCATTTTTTTATGTCCCGAAGGAATGTTTATAGGGACCAGATATAAAGTCATATTGTGCCGCTTTTAGAAAAGAAAAATAATAGCTATACAGACTATAAATATACGTAATAAAATTCTGCCGATTGTTTGACAGTCAAATGTATATGGTGATATCTTGTCTGTCCCCATTGACAGGATAAGGAATCAGTTTTGTTGAATTTTAAACATCCAATAACTTAATTTCCAAGGAGATTAGTTGCTCCTAGAGAAACCAGGTGAAGTTTTTTTGATTCACAGAATTAAAAAAAAAAAAGAAAAAGCACTAACTTTTCAGAAAACTTGCAAGATAACACACAATATTTTTCGAACTATAAGGCGCACCGGAGTATAAGACGCACCATCAATAAATGCCTGCTAAAACATCTAAGTTCATATATAAGGTGCACCGGATTATAAGGATGAATGACCAGCAGGTGGCAGACCTGTGCACAGTTCAAGGCAGCTGTTTGTCTAAGTACGGTTCATATATAAGGCGCACTGGACTATAAGGCGCACATTTGATTTCTGAGAAAATCAAAGGATTTTTAGTGTGCCTTATAGTCCAAAAATACGGTAATGTGTTTTATTACAGAAAATGCCTCTTTCATCACATATGTTGGCTACTTTCTTCCTAATCTGTATTTTGCTGTGAAATTTCCTGCTGGTTTAGCAAGAAAATTGCCATACAGGCCCTGATAAATCTCCCCATATGTTTCAGTTACTGGCCATTTTATGGATGGCATTGAATGAGAACACTGGAGGACATGTAATAACTGTGTTATAGGACATGACTGTAGTGTTTCCAACTAGTTGTTGGCTTCTACACACTAAAAGATTAATGTGGTGCACAGATTATATATATTTGGCACACGCAATGCCATATGAACACCAAAAATAGCAAATTAGTATGGGCGCACAGTGATAATAAATGAGGCAGAGGTTACGGATTGTGCAGGTCATTTATCCTAAACATATTTTGTAATTGTGGGACTGAGTTAATTGACATACTTGACATTATGTGCTGTGCAACATGGCAAAGTCTCCTAAGAACATAGCGGCAGATATGAAGAGACACTTATTCCCTATGCACTGACTTGTTTTAAGAGGCAGACTGGGGCTTTTGCAATGATGAATAAGGAAACAGTACGCAACTGCTGTTAATGGCAGTCGTACAGCTGATAAAGCATTATTAACCTACAGCTGGAACACCCCTCCAGATTGTCAGATGATAGCGTTATGATTCAGTTTTGAAATGGAATCAAAACACAAAGGGGCGGGCCATTGAAGATCGCATATGTGTTTCTATGCAAATGCATGTGATTGACATGGCCCGTATATATGCATATACGATTGGCCATGGCCTGCCGCCATGCACTTTGATTCCTTATCAAAACACTATTGTCTGACAGCGACCTTAGGCACATGCAGTTTTCCAGACTCACATATTAGATACTACCCCAAATACACAGATTTTCCCCTAGTTCCAGCAGTCTCATTTTATGAACCTTTTTATGAACCTTTTATGTGGCATTGTATCAAGTAGTCAATAGTCATATGTTAAGTTGAATAAATCATTGTAGAATCACTAAAACTGAAATAACCAAAAATCTGCTTTTCAGCTAGGAGTTTTTGGGTACTCAAAACCTGGAAAATTGAATTTGTCTTGTCTCCTTCGAGATGATGGTGATGGTGCCTGAATTTTTGAAGTTCAGCTACACACTTCTCTGCAAAAGCTTTACATGTCAATACAATTTTTACTTTTTGTTTTTCATGACATGTGACAATCTAATTTGATAGGATTGTTGTATTAATTACATATTTTTTTTCTACAGATGCAGAGGGTGCTTGTACTTCTGCAAAGTGAAAGTCTTTCCTGCAACTTCTTCTAAATTCTGCTTTTACCTGACAGGCTGGAGGGGGCACATTTTAAACACTTTATTTCCTGAACCCTGGCACCTAGAGAAACAATTATGAAAAACAGGAGAGTCTTCCCTTTTATGACATAAGGATTGTGTATAAATGCTTTACAGAACCGGACATACATTACATCGTAAATAGAAAGCTGCACATAAAAATTAAAAAATTATTGTACAAATTTAAGAGCGAATATCTCTGGTTTTGTGAAGCATCCATACAGTATACTAATCCATATATACTCAAGTATAAGCTGAGTTTTTCAGCGCAAAATATGTGCTGAAAAAACCCTAACTCGGCTTATACTCAATGAAAAAAGGGCAGGCACTGGCTATATACAAGGGGACTGCCTGGCTATTAACTGGGGGGCTGCTGGCTATATACTGGGGGACATAGGCTGCTGGCTATATACTGGGGGAAAGGGACTACTGGCTATATACTAGGGGGCAGGGGCTGGCTATATACTGGGGGGAGGCTGTGACCATACATTTCCCACTATTGACTTATACTTGAGTCAATAGGTTTTCCCAGTTTTTTGTGTTAAAATTAGGTGCCTCAGCTTATACTCGGGTCGGCTTATACTTGAGTATATACGGTACTATTTTTCCATATTCTCCTGTATAATATACAGAATGGTGTTTCTATGTGCCAAGGTTCAGGAGCTGCAGAGGTTTTTTTTTTTTTTTGGGCCACTGTCATGATGTTTATAAACGTACTTTTTGCATGGGACATGTGAAAATAGGACTTGTATAGCAGTAGTAAAGGGGTTAACAATTGACAGCCTGAACTACCAGCATACAACTTTTTGACAAACACAATGGGGCCCATCTACTTACCCGTCTGGAGGAGTACACAGAAAGTGCATTGTCCGGCTGGAATGCAGTCTTCTGTGATTCACTAAGATATCCTGCACCGGATATCCTGCATGTGTCGCTTCCCCGCTCAGGTCCGTCGGAGTTCACCACCTTCTTCCTGGTGCATGTAAGTGCTTGATCTTGTGACACAATTTCAGTGTTAAATCTCACGCTTAGTCTGAATCAGTTGGATCGTCACAATCGCGTGCGACACAATCCCCTGTTAAATACCTGTCACAGCGACGCAAATCCTGAAAACGCCAGAAAATCCGACTAAAGTGTGCCCATGGACCCTGTCCAGTCGCGATCCAGCGGCGCGTTCTCCGTCGAGGATTCAGGTCTTACTGCGATCCACTAAGGTAGGGCACCCGAAGTCCACCAGATGTCGCTGCTGCGCTGAATACCGCGGTTTTCCGAATCCGCCGGGTTTTCCCACGGCCACGCCCCCCGATTTCCATCGCATGCATGCCTGCGCGCCACAATCCAATCTTTCAAAATCAAAACACGCAACCACCTTCATGCAGCTTTTCAGAAAACTGTGATAAAATGCAAAATATGTACATAAATTTTTTTTACTAAAATATGTTCAAATCTAGACTACCATATGTTGTTTCCTAAAAACAGTAAGATGTGAGGATTTCTTCTATAGCCCACATGTGTATATTCACCAAAATATGATGCAGAGGGAATAATTGCTTTGTGCTTCACGAAAATCTATTATTATACAATGGTAACCCACATAAAAAACAATATACTGTATCCATAAACAAAGCTAATGAGATAACAAAGGTCACTTTTAAATGGGTGTAATAAGTCCTCATTGTAATTAACTGCGCAATAACGGAAATGTCTGCAGTTCATAAGAATTGTAGTAAGAACAGCAAAACACAGGTATAAATAATGGAGGGATGGCGTGAAATAAAAGCTTTATTCAGGAATCTGTGTGTTTTTGTGTTACATGCAACTTTTTGGACAAGTTCTGGGTTGTGGTGTTAATATGTCGTCACATTAGGCGAAGATGATTAAATGTACATTCTCTCTCTCCATTACTTAAAAAAATGATCAGTTTTTCTGTGTAAGAGAGGGTTAATGACATGAGCATTAGTTCATATTTTATTATTTTGCTACATAAATCAATATGTTTTCTACATGTTTTCTGCTCTAGTTGCCAATCAGAGCTCAACTTTCATTTTCACAAAACTGTTTGTAAAATCAAAGCTGAGCTCTAATTGGTTTCAATGGGCAACTGGAACAGTTTTACCTCAGACACTTCTGAGAAATCTCCCCTGGTAAATCTTTATTGCCCACCTTACAATATTAGTTAGCCACATACTTTTGCCACTAGTATACGTTTTTCACAGGACCTTTTTAGTCCATCAAGTGCAATAAAATTTACTTTTTTTGCTGCATTGATCAGTATCAAACCATTTCCTTTCCACAAGATTGGATCGCTGTGTGCACACCATTTATTGCAATTCCACCCACCTTAAAGGGGTGTTCCCATCTGGGCATTCACATTTAATAGAATTCATTTGCCATATGTAAATATTTCATCAATTATTAAAAAAAATGTTCCTGCGTGAAGATAATTTCTCATAAATGTTGCCATGTTGTCCCTTAGAAACCAGATAGCTTCCTCGGATACGACCACCTCACATTTTGGCAGTAGAGATGCGCTATTGAGTCCTGCCTGACCACCTGGCTTCAGTAATCATTACCACAGGACGGCTGTGCGACATGCAGTAACTCCAAGACATTTCATATACCAAAAATATTTTGTTTCTTTGTGCAATCCCTCCAGCAGAGGTGGCCGTATCCGAGGAAGCTATCTCGTTTCTAAGGGAGAACATCACTACATTTATGAGAAATTATCTTCACACAGGAACATTTTTTTTTATAACATCCAATTAAAGAAATGTTTACATATGACAAATGAATTCAATTAAATGTTAATGCCGAGATGGGAATCCCCCTTTAATAAAAAAAAAACAGTGCCTATTGAACATACTGTACAGATCAGCCCTACAAACATGTCCAATGTAAGTTAAGCACATGTACTGTAAATCCCCATTCTATGATTTCCAAAGGGGAAATCCCAAGTGCTAGCAATAGTGGTGAAGAAACCATGTTTCAATTTATACAAGCCTTATCTTATTGCAGGAGAGAACATTGGCATTTCCGCTGAAGTGGTGACGCATCTGCCTGCCTATACTGTAGCTGCACAAACATGTACCTGCCTGCCTGTTTGAATGTCTATAATGCAAAAACAAATAAACCACAACGCCAATGCTTCCCTGTATGTGTACAGGTTAACATACAAAGCTAAAGTAAAGTAAAGGAACCTAGGAAAGCGGAGTGAAATCAAAATGCCTAAGGAGGACATAAAGGTAAAAAAGGGGTTAGGAGTTTGAAGCTGAGATTAGTAGTGATAATAGACTAAGTGCTTGAATAGATTCGTATCAGGCCAGGAGAGGAAAGGTATCGTGCAGCCTTGAACAAAACCCCCCAAAAGTTCTCTACTTGTTTGATGACCACCTGAATGATAGAACCCAACTGGGCAACATGTGTAAGTATGACACATTTCTGCGGGTTTATAAAGCAAACATGGTTGGCATCATCCTATATACTCCTCACACCTGACCATCACATCCAAAACTCACCACACTGACATGTATACCCCGCACTCCTCAACTGATCACACTCCTACCCCTCATTCATACCCCTCATACCACAGCTGACCACACTGTACTCCCACACATATATGGGGGGTAGACAGTACTTCTGAACCAGTGGTTATCCAGGGGATGGACATTGAGGCAGTGAAGTCCTATAAGTACGTGGGTGTCCTCCTCACAATAAACTAGAGTGGGCAGATAACAATAAACTGGAGTGGGCAGAGGACATAAATGCACTTCACCGAAAGGGTCAGAGCAGGCTATACCTGCTGAAGGCATTCAGAGTGCAGGGTGCACGTCTTAAGGTTTATTCAACTCTATAGTGGTATCAGCCATCTTCTTTGGTGAAGTGTGTTGGGGAAGCAGCATCCCGGCTCGGGAGAGGAGCAGATTGGACAAACTGATTAGGAAAGCCAGTTCTGTCCTGGGGGGTCCTCTTGACACAGTGCAGGTGGTAGCTGAGAGGAGGACACTGTGTAAGTTGAAGTCTATTCTGGAGAATAGCTTCCATCCCATGCATGAGACTGGTGGCACTTTCAGTGACTGACTACTTCACCCCAAATGTGAGAGGGAACGTTATTTTAAGTCTTTCCTCCCTGCTGCGATTAGGCTGTTCAACAAACAAGGCCCAAACAGAAGTAACCTGTGCCTTCCAACCGTCCCTGCAGGTCCCATCCACAGACTGAATATCAGACTGCCGATTATTGCTGGTCTTTTTTTCTTGTCTTTTTATCCCTTTTTTCTTTTTGTTAATTTATCCCTAACATTATTGTTCTGTCATTGTTTGCACTGTACTCTGTATTCTCTCTGCTGCTGTAACGCTGTGTACTAGGTGTATACAGGAGCTCTGCAGCACATTATTACCCTGTAGACTATATAGGACGCAGCCCTGATCAGATGTAGTCACAGACCAAGAATACAGATCTTACATCACTCCTGATATGTCTGTCTCAGTAAATACATTCTCCATGAAATTACAATTCTAAGTCAAATTTTTCTCCAAATTCTGGATTGACCATCTGTTATTTCTCTGTATAAGTATGCATACTCAACATTGTTCAGACATTACTGAGGACACATCCTATTTGGCAACACTTCATGAGACTTTATGTAGAGACTTTATGTAGTGCTACATAACTATTGAGTGACAGCAGCAGTTCTCAAGCTTGAATGGAGCTCCTTGTGTGGCGGTGTAGTGTGGCTCCATGTATGGCTGTGTACTACAGCTGTAGCACCATGTATGGCTGTGTACTGTGTCTGTATCTCCATGTATGGCTGTGTACTGCGGCTGTATTTCCATGTATGGCTGTGTACTGATCTGTAAGCACCAGTATGGCTGTGGACTGCGGCTGTACTCCATTTTGTCTGTGTACAGTGGCTTTAGCTACCATGTCATGCTTGTTGTAACTGGGTGCTGTAGCTCCATGTTGGCTGGTGACGTGGGGCTAGCTTCATTGTCGGCTGTGTACTGACGCTGTAGCTCCATGTAACGGCGTGGTACTGGGGCGGTAAGCTCCAGAGGCGGATGTGTAGATGGTCTGTAGCTCCTTGTTTGGCTATACACTCCTGTATCTCTAAGTATGGCTGTGTACTAGGGCTGTAGCTCCATTTATGGCTGTGTACTGGGGCTGTAGCTCCATGCATGGCTGTGTACTGGGGCTGTAGCTCAATGTATGGCTGATACTGGGGCTGTAGCTCCATGTATGACGTGGTCTGCTCTGTATAGCTCCATGTTATGGCTGTGTACTGGGGCTGTACGCTCTATGTGATGTCTGTTTACTGTCGGGCTAGTAGTTTCCATGTATGGCTGTGTACTGCGGCTGTATCTCCATGTATGGCTGTGTACTGCAGCTGTAGCACCATGTATGGCTGTGTACTGCGGCTGTATCTCCATGTATGGCTGTGTACAGTGGCTGTAGCTCCATGTATGGCTGTGTACTGGGGCTGTAGCTCCATGTAAACGGCTGGTACTGGGGCGGTACTACAGGGACGGATGTGTAATTGGTCTGTACTCCTTGTTGGCTATCAACTCCTGTATCTCAAGTATGGCTGGTTACTAGGGCTGTAGCTCACATTTATGGCTGTGTACTGGGGCTGTAGCTCCATGCATGGCTGTGTACTGGGGCTGTAGCTCAATGTATGGCTGTATACTGGGGCTGTAGCTCCATGTATGACTGTGTACTGCATCTGTATAGCTCCATGTATGGCTGTGTACTGGGGCTGTACGCTATGTGATGTTTTTACTGTCGGTAGTTATGCGTTTCCATGTATGGCTGTGTACTGCGTGCTGTATCTCCATTCTGCCGTCTACGATCTTAAACCATGTATGTGGGTAACCGGCTTGTACTCATGTATGGCTGTGTACATGGCTGTAGCTCATGTATGGCTGTGTACTGGGCTGTAGCTCCATGTATGTTTGTGCTTGTGTACTGGCTGTATCTCCTGTACGCTGGCCTGCGGCTGTGAGCGACTGTACTGCTGTACTGGCTGTAGCCAGACTGTGTACTGGGTCTGTAGCTCCTTGTTTGGCTATACACTCCTCGTTCGTATGGCGTGTGTACAGGCTGAGCTCCATTTATGGCTTGTGTACTGGGGCTGTCCTCCATGCATGGCTGTTACTGGGCTGTATGCTCAATGTATGGCTGTATACTGGGCGTAGCTCCATGTATGACGTGGACTGCATCTGTAGCCTCCGATGTAGGTGTTAACTGGGGCATGTAGCTCCATGTATGGCTGTGTACTGTGGCTGTAGCTCCATGTACGGCTGTGTACTGCGGCTGTAGCTCCATGTACGGCTGTGTACTGCGGCTGTAGCTCCATGTATGGCTGTAGACTGGGGCTGTACGCTATATATGTGCTTACTGCGGCTTTTGTCAGTTTCCATGATGGCTGTGTACTGCGCTGTATCTCCATTTGGCTGTGTACGCACTTAACACCATGTATGGTGTACGCGGCTTGTAGCTCATGTATGGCTGTGTACATGCTGTACTCATGTATGGCTGTTTAACTGTGCTGTAGCCTCCATGTATGTTTTCTTGTGTACTGTGGCTGTATCTCCTGTACGGCTGTAGCCATGACGGCTGTGAGCTGACTGTACTGCGTGTCTGGCTGTACGCCAGGACGGTGTGACTGGGTCTGTAGCTCCTTGTTTGGCTATACACTCCGTACCTATCGTATGGGCGGTGACTAGGGCTGAGCTCCCATTTATGGCTGTGTACTGGGGCTGTCAGCTCCATGCATGGCTGTTACTGTGGCTGTAGCTCAATGTATGGCTTATACTGGGCGTAGCTCCATGTATGTACGTGTGTACTGCATCTGTAGCTCGATGTAGGCTGTGTAACTGGGCTGTAGCTCTATGTATGGCTGTGTACTGCGGCTGGATCCGCCATGTATGGCTGTGTACTGCGGCTGTCTCCATGAGGGCTGTGTACTGTGGCTGTAGCTCCATGTATGGCTGTGTACTGGGGCTGTAGCTCCATGTATGGCTGTGTACTGTGGCTGTAGCTCCATGTACGGCTGTGTACTGCGGCTGTAGCTCCATGTACAGCTGTGTACTGCGGCTGTAGCTCCATTTACGGCTGTGTACGGTGGCTATAGCTCCATATATGGCTGTGAAGTGCAGCTGTACCTCCTTGTTTGGCTGAACACTCCTGTATCTCTAAGTATGGCTGTGTACTGGGGCTGTAGCTCTATGTATGGCTGTGTACTGCGGCTGTAGCTCCATGTATGGCTGTGTACTGGGGCTGTAGCTCCATGTATGGCTGTGTACTGGGGCTGTAGCAATTTAGTCAGTATGATAATGGTGCCACCACAGTAGTCATTGTATAATGGTGTATATATAGTAGTCAGAACATTTATAGATAGATAGCTACAGGATCCCCTTAGTATTAAGTATAGTCACAGACCCTTCCCCCACAGCAGCCATTATAGTCACATATCCCCCCCACTCAAAGCAACCATTATAGTTATAGCACCCCCACAGCAGCCATCATAGTCACAGATTCCCCCCCCACCCAAAGCAGCCATTTTAGTCATAGCCCCCCACAGCAGCCATTGTAGTCACAGGGTCCCCCTCCCCCGACAGCTTCCATTAGTGTCAGACCAGGGCCCCCCCCCAACACTCACTGCTTTTTCATCCACCAAACCACCAAACATGCTGCTCCTGCTCTGTCTGCCCAGCGTCCCGTCGCGGGTGGGTGTCACGTGCCAGCTCAGAAGATAGACAGATCCCGGACTTTACCGCGAGTTTCCAAACACAGTTGAGTGCCGCACAATGATGTCATCCGTCTGAGATTGCATCATTGCGCGGCGCTAGACTGCGTTGGGAAACTCGTGGTAAAGTACGGAACGTTGGGATCTTCTGAGCTAGCATCTGACATCCACCCGCATATCTGGGAGTATCTTGTGACCTAGTGCTGGCAGAAACCGTGTCCGCAGCCCCAGATCACTGTCAACTCAGGGCAAAGGCATTACCAGTGTAAAGTGTCGGGCCCACCGGAGGATTCTCCTGTACTCTGGTGGGCCAGTCCGACGCTGTATACTCCAATACTACAGTATGGCATCATATGGTGATTTAACACATCATCTGTGCAAATCGCACATTGTAGTAGATCAGCTGGAATTAAACAGCCTCAGGCCTTGTAGAGACCCCAGGCAGTTATGTTGATGGCGTGTTTCTCCCCGACGTCGTCATGGGAAACGATGATTGAAACAAAGATAGCAGCACCCATGCACTACCGTCTTTTTATTGCCCCCGATCAAAGGGTTAACACCCACATGTTTGTACCGATCATGGGTGTTAGCAGTGGGTATTGCATGTTTGTATGATGAGAGCTCTCTTCATACATGCTTAAAGGGGTATTCTCGTCTCGGCATTCACATTCAGTTTCATTAATCTGCCATTAATAAACATTTCTTCAATTGGATGTTATTAAAAAAAAATTTCCTGTGTGAAGATAATTTCTCAGAAATGTAGTCATGTGGTCCCTTAGAAACGAGATAATTTCCTCGGATACGGCCACCTCTGCTGGAGTGATTGCACAAATAAACAAAAGGTTATTGTATATAAAATGTCCTGGAGTTACTACATGTCGCACAGCCACCCTGTGGTAATGATTGCTGAATCCTGGTAGTCCGGCAGGACCCTATAGCGCAAGTCTGGCCACCGCTGCCAGAGTGTGACGTGGTCGTATCCGAGGAAGCTATCTGGTTTCTAAGGGACAACATGACTACATTTATGAGAAATTATCTTTACACAGGATCATTTTTTTTTAATAACATCCAATTGAAGAAATGTTTATATATGGCAGATTAATGAAACTGAATGTGAATGCCGAGACGAGAATACCCCTTTAATAGCTCCATGCCGTAATAGTACAGCATGAAGCGTTAAAAGGTTACTATACTGGGCCACCTCATGTATTATATATACTGGGCTCCAAATAAATTTTATATGCTGGACCCCTTAGTTATTTAATATACTGGGCCCCCTGCACTTGAAAATGCAGCGCTAGTGGTACATGTGACCACACCCTTAATATACTGTGTCCCCTTAATTAATTATTTATTATACTGCCCCCTTAATTAATTATTTAATATGCTGCCCCCCACAATTAATTATTTAATATGCTGGCCCCACCACAATTATTTATTTAATATGCTGCCCCCACAATTAATTATTTAATATGCTGCCCCCACCACAATTGAAGGGGTATTCCAGGTATATGAATGTCTGATAAAAAACCCATAATGGTATAAATAAATGAATATAAGAAAACTCAATGTCATTAGTCACAAAAACTAGCTTAAATAGTTAGATTTTTTGATTCACAAAATGTTATGGGCTTTCTAAAGTAGGTGGAGTTATCACCAAGATGGCCGCTATTGGAAACTACAAGTCCCATGATCCTTTAGTTCTTAGTAACTACTCCTACCTCATATGTTCTGCTCCCAGTGATGATTTAACAGACTGTCCTGCTCTGTTACCATAGTGATGAGGTGTGTAGCTGCCATCACTACACATTACCGAACTCAACACAACACTGGCCATACTGGATGCACTGCAATCAACCGACTTCAACCAAATATAGTGGTGATCACATGACCTCCCCTGGTAGACGCAGGACATGTGATGTGGAAATATAACCAGCAGCCATCTTTTGTCTGCTCTGCGCAGAGAAAATCAATGGACTGATTAAAGGGTAAGTAGCATTTTAATTCTTCACTATAGTGTATGTCAACAGCATTTTTTCTGCTAATGGGAGCTGATGTCTAAATAAAAACTAATTACCTATTAGCTTATATTTTAAGGACCCATTTGTATATGGATTATACTTATTCCTGGAATGCCCCTTTAATTATTTAATATGCTGCCCCCACCACAATTATTTATTTTATGTATTTGTCCCCACCATCTTTTTACTGCTGTTAGATGAAAAAAAATAATTTACTCACCTCATGCTCCTGCATCTTCTTTCTTCTGGCCGATGCCAGACAGGGACAGGCGTGGGCCATGTGATGACGCTTTTACGCGGTCGAGAATCCTGGTTCAAAGAGCAGTGTGTGCAGGGCCGATTCTAGCATATTTGCTGCCTGAGGCGAATATTAAAATGCTGCCCCCCCCCCCCCACACACTCCTGTTCCAGTGACTGCCTGTTTAGTAAATGCTGAAAACTTTACCAAGAAGCAACATCCCCACAGACAGGCAGCGCACTGAAACTGTGTGACTGACACTGTGTGATTGAGAGTCATTAGTGGCATTTAATACCTTATAGATGACAATCTCTTCCATCAGGGGGTCTTTATTCCGGGTTCTCTGAAGTTTCACGTATAAAGCGATTCTGGCCACATATAAATAATATATAATATGTACAGAAAACTCCCCACCCCATTTGCCCCTTATTACCACATTTAATTAAGAAGTGTACATAAAAATAATAAAAATCATACTCACCTGCAGGCATGCTGCACGGCGTGCGGCTCCGGTCTTCTCAAGGCTCTTCTGTGAGCCGCAGCTCCTCACAGCAAGATAGGCTGCGTCGCTCCCTATATAAATCGCCCCTGTGTCTTAAAGAGACAGGCACGATTTATTTAGCTGGTGGGCGATTCGGGCATCAACTGGCGCCCGAATCGTCCACATTAGAGCGGCGAATTTCGCCGCACCTTAAAGGGCTCCGCATTTTGCCACCTGAGGCAAGATTTTCATCTCGCCTCATGGCAGATGCGGCCATGGGTTGTCTTCCGGCCACATTGCTCCAGCTCCAGTGCTTGAGTGGTCTTTTCCGGCACTATACAATCATGGGCAGGAGCTTCCTGTCCAGACAATGGAGGCCCCTGCCTTGCAGCCTTCCATGGGCCCAGCAGGACCCTGATCATTGGCGCTATTGGAGTGCTAGGCTGGGGTCCCCCAACCAAAAAATCTGGATCGTGAGGCCCGGGGCTGGTGCTCCAAGAGTGCCAATGAAAATCTGTCTCTGCCTCTACAGCCAGTCCCTGGATACTCTAATTTCCTTGCAGAGCTGAATCCTCATGGGAAATATTCTCTTGGTATGGAAAGTGTTCATCTTTAGCGTTTTGTCCTAATGTATCTGCTGTGTACTCACTTGGGAGAAAATACACTGCCCACTAATAGAAGAGACTTTTATTCGCTTTATAGTGATGTGATTGCCATTCTACTGAGGATTCCAAATCCAATAATACAGACTCTGCCCAAGACCCTGTACAACATTCTGTCATCAGCTATAAATCCATCCTGAAGGGGTGAAACAAGAACAGTGTGGGCTCTATAGCTCAACAATACATGTAATATAAGCATGAACATCAGAGGGTTAAATGTCCATTGTTGCATATCTGCGGCTAGTGTAACGGTCCACCCCTCCTCCAGGGAGGGTGGAACAGTGGGACGTATCCCAAGCATATGTACAGGAGACAGACAAAGGCAACATAGCATTACTCATGTAACCATGTTATGTCAATAGCGGTTCTTGCTGCTTATACCTATGGGAGCAACGTAAAAACCGTAGCTTAGTTCTACGTTGTTTACGTAACATCCTGACCACCTCTGGCTGTCTGCATTTGACTGTCAGCGAGAAGAGTGAGACGTTCTAAGGGGCGGGTCCTGCATCTATTAGACATCTTGTAGATATGGCATACATGTCCATTATGAGAAAACCCCTTTAAGGATTATGCAAAGGCAAATGCAATGCAGGTTCTCCCTCTAGTGGCTATGCACCATAATACATAAAATGTGTCAAAATAAATTTACATTAATACTTATACTAGACTTGAAAAATAGGTACACTTGAAAGTTTATAATATTAATTACTATTATATATTCATTACACGTTATATCTTTGCACAGTTCTAGAGCTTTATAGGATTGTAAGGTGTGTTTTAATTTGTTTCATTAAGAAAGTTTGGTGTAACTCACCCCTTTTAATCTTCATGACTTGTTATTGCTATAGGTTGGCAGTCTACATGGCAGTCCAATATAAATTGTCTGGTTCAAACTTCTCTGCTTTGTATTTTTCATTTACGGTATTCAATACAGGTGTATGGCCCTTAGTAAGTGTGTCCCAATGACTAACAATGTACTGGCATGTATAAATAGTAGCTGATTCTTAAATACGTGTGCAAGCAGTTTGCACAGAAAAGAATATGCAATGTCCAACAGAAAACTGGCGCGTGGAGCTTAGTAAATGTGCCCCAATATACTAGCAAAGACTCAAGTTGGGAATTCCCCCTGCTTTGTGCGCTTATGCACCGTGCAGGTGCCCCAGTCTTATTAGGTAATGACTAGTGATGAGTGGGTTGGTTGAAATTCAGGTTCATTTAGTTCATCAGAACATCAGGAAAAATTTGCTTCAAGACACAAACCTGACCCATATTTGACCCCCAAACACTAAGCCAATTGATATTGATGGGACAGAAAAATTGTGGTGATAACAGGGCAGCTTCCCTGACAAAAACAGGGCTAGGAAAAGTAGTTAAATTAATAACATAACATATGTAATTAAATAAACAAACAAATAACTAATAAGAAATTAACCCCTTAGTGAACGCCCATACGTTTTGTTTTTTTTTACGTCGGTCACTAAGGGGCCCTAGGCTAGGCCGAAGGATTTCTCCGTCAACCTAACCTAAGGAATAAGAGAGCTGGGACCCTGCTCTAACAGTCCTCTGTTACGATCTAGTTGTTAACCCGTCACAACATTGACTGCGGGATCTACACAGCTCCCTCCATCTCCTCCCAGCACCCCATGATCACGTCTTTACAGCTACACAGCCAGGGTCCTAAAAAAAAGTCTGTAATCGGTATCTGCCCCTGACCTATGTATCTACACAGTCTGATACTTCTCATGCACTGCAATACATGGTTATTGCAGTGCATTATTAGGAACTAGTGATCACATGATAACTAGGTCATATGCTTGTATTGTTAAAATAAAAAGTTTAAAAAACACAATAAATAAAAAAATATAAAATTCATTAAAATGTCCCAAAACCCACTAACACATATAAAACAATAAAAAAATTTTTTTAAAAAAGTGGAAAAAAAGTTACAAAAAAACCCAAAATATTAGGTGCAGAGCAGGAGGCAACTGGAGACAAGGAATGCTGTCCAGAATGTGAGTCAAATCCCTTACTGGGACCGGCCCAGCCACGTCTCATGCCCATGTTTAATTGTCCTTGTGTCAGTCCTAAGGTGCACCATCGCATTGTGCATGTGATTTTGAGCGCAACGTGTTGTTGTGTGGGGAGGGCACAGGAAATGGGGCATTATACACAGCTGCATAGTAAGGTTAGAAAAAGATTCCAGAAAGGCAACAAGTCCTTTCTTGGATATGTACAAAGTTTCAGCTATTACAACATCCATAGGCAAAGAGTTCCATGACAATGGTAGAACCACATTTCCTTCAGGTGAGGATGCTTTATTTCTGTACATCGTGGGGGCCTTTATGCTAAGTAAATGCCACTAGGTGGCACATTCTACAGTTTGGAGGGCATTCAAGTGGACATTATTATGTGGGAAAACTAAACTAATACAAAATTACAATTGATGAAAATTGAGGAAAATTCATACATCCAATCAAGCAAAACACATCTTTTTATTTAAAAGTACTGTATATTAAAAAAGCAATTCATATAATAAAATCAAGATGATTAACCACACAATGTAGACGCTCCAGATGACACAGTAACTATAAATATTTCATACAAAATTGTATAATATAATCCAACAACAAAGTTAAATAGTAATCCAAGTAAAAAGTAGGGGGTCTAGCATGGAGATACACTTTCTATATTGTATAATGTAAGTCAAAAATGACCCTATAATTTAATATGAAGTGATAGAGAAAGTGCATACCCAAACAATTGTACCATTCGGCGCCATTCCGATACGTGTTTCAGCGAAAACCAGCCGCCCTCAAGGGGTTGGAATACTAGGAGTGGGTGTGGCTTAAGGAATAACAGTTTCATTTGATGCCCATTTCCATTACAAAAGTTAGAATATATGACAGTGTTTAATTCTAGAATCTGTTTAAAATGATCAATAATGTCAAGCCTTCCTGTCTTGACTTCAGGTTAATCAAAACAGAGGATAAGAATTGGTTCCATGTATAAGATGTTCACAAAAAATGACAGAACATTATTGAATGACTAGAGATGCTAGGTAACACAACTAAAGTAGGGTCAAATTTGACTAGATACCACAGAGAGATAGCATTAACAATACCACAGCCTTGTATGCAGAGAAGGAAGTGTAAAAAGCTTCATATGAGACTAACACTTGTGTTATTTAATGTCGAGTGATCACTTCACTAATAGAAAAACGTGGACTGTGGGCATTCAGGCACATGGTAATGTGTTTAAGTTACCTATCTATACATTGTCATACGTACTATACCTATCATACGTCGTGCTATTTTCACATTTAATTTGAATAATTTTTTTTCAGGTTTAGTTTGCAACTAGGGGGCCCACTGGCTCATATTACAACACTTCAATCTCCCTAGTGAAGTTTCTTTAAATTCTATCCCCTTGCTCTCTGCAATGAGATTTATGACAGACACATGGCCAAACATGCCCGCCTCCCCTGTAAGAAGATCATTAACCTTTTAATGCTTAAAGAATCAGGCCCCTTGCTGTGGCCCCAACCCGCACATTATTCTTCAGAATACACAGATACCATATACAGACTCCATTCATATTGTCACGGGTGGTCCCGCAACCCATATCGCGGGTGCCACTCTGGCCCTGCTAGCGCTTATCTGTCCCGGCTCCTGTCTCGCCTTCCTCCGCTTTGCACGCGCGCTGGCTTCTCTATATTTTAAGGGCCAGCATGCCATTAATTGGCGCAAGCCATTTTCTGAAAACGTGTATAAGCCTGCCTCTTCCTGCACACCCTGCCGGATCTTCGTGCCTTGTGCCCTGTCTGATTCCCTGCGCTATTATTGAGATTTCCCGTTGTGACCCCGGTTCCCGTTGTGACCTAGGCTCCTCCGATGCCTGTCCTGACCGATTGCTATGTCCCCGACTCACCTGTGGAACGACCTTGTGATACCATGCTGCAGCAAGAACATCCTGCTTTGCAGAAGGCTCTGGTGCAGACCGGGTGCCACTTAGACTCAGGTCCCAGGTGTTGGCTTCTGTCATCGTCCGCGCTGGTTCAAAGGATCCACTACCTCCGATCCTGACACATATGCACACATACACTGTGGCCAACCTTTACTAAAAACAGTGTAGTGTGTAGAGGGCACCAGATACATGAACTGTGGCAACCGTTCTTCATGAATCTTAGACTCCCTGCACTTCCCCAACAGAGTGCACCAACTTTTTTTGGTGCACCTTTAATATGGGGCGTGCAACACACATCTGTCAGACTTTGCAAGTTAAATAAGGCGCATGGTCCGACTGTGCACCGCGACACCCATTTTAATGATAAAATCTGCATCAAATGAAGAATAGTGCAACCGTGCCACAAAAGGGTTACGTGCGACACATATGTGGTATAGACAGTTCTTAAATACCCTCACAAATAATATTGCAGTAATAAATACGCCACATATATAAATATATACCAGCTGGGAATATACTGCACATAATTGTATAACGCCAAAAAATGTACTGCATGCCAGGCCATAAGTTAGATATAGACATCACTTACTGTATAAATTAGTCGTTGCTCCGTCCTTCTACCTCTGATCTGTTGTGGTCTCCTTCTTGGTGGCTCCTCACAGATGACAATTCTTCTTTGTTGTTATTAAGCCATGACTTATTGCTATAGATTGCTATAGATTATCTGTACAATAAGTCCGGTGAACGCCGTAAAAACAAAACCCAAAACTTTTTGCATAAAATCCTTACACAAAAATGGTCCAGAAAGTGTTAACAAAAACTTACGTGTGCCAAAATATTAAAAGGACAACTCAAAATGTAAAAAATAAGCCCTTAACCAGCTCTGTCAACCAAAAAGTATAAAAGTTATGTCTCCAAAAGATGGCGATACAAAAATAAACGGGGTTTTCTCTATATTAGTTTTTCTTCAGTAAAATTGTAAAAAAAATATTAAAAACCTTATAAATGAGGTATCACCGTAATCGTAGTGATCTATAGAACAACAATAATATGTTATTTTTATGGTAAGGTATATGGCCACAAAAAATACAAAAAGAAAGGAAACCAAAATGTCTAATTTTCTTTGACTACATACATTTAAGAGTTAATACAATCTCATCAATAAGCTAATGACCAACTAAAATGAAGTATTTGTAAAGTGCATCTCATGGCGCAGAAAATAAGCCCTTATTTGTTCAAATTTATTTGTCCACGTTTTCTGTCGCATAAAGCCAGCGCAATTGCGCCATAATACGATCATGTGCAACACAATCCCCAGTTAAATACCTGTCACAGCGCCGCAAATCAAGAAAATGTCTAAAATCCTACGAAAGTGCAATCTGCCAACCCTTAGTAAATAAGCCCTAATATGTTCGAAATCAGGATTCTCATTTACACATTTGTAACATTTCGAAGAATCCCTAATTTTCATTTTACAAAGCTCATACGGAGCTTAGAGTGAACACAGGCAGAGTGCGTGACTTTGCCTGTGTCACTGAATCAATTTGATGTTTGTCTTAATGACACACATATATTTGATTTGGATTTTTTTTACAATAGTATACACTGCATATTATATGGATCATATTATAATACTTACAGTTAGGGATACCCCATGGCTAAGGGGAAGTTGCATGGGTACACCATTAGTCTATAGCTATCAGTCTAAGTGTAGTGTCTCCACATTTGTGTGTCACAATGGTCTATGCATTTATTTCAAATTTTAAAAAACGCCCGTATCCCTCCTATTTGAAATAGACACATGACGGACCGGTTTCTTGAGGGGTGCTGATTGCACATTGAAATGCATGAGTTAACCCGAAGTAGCCTCTGGTCCGCGTGAGACCCAATGCTACCATGGCAACGGATCGCCGCTCCCCGATCACGTCATGGGGAGCGGCGATCCTCGAAAAGATGCGCCGCCATCAGCGCGTGAGCCCTCTCCATGCACCTGCGGCTGACCCGTCACGGGTCGTGAACGGGTTAATAGATTTATAACGGATGAATGAAATTGTAATTTTTTTAAATAGTTGTCTATGGGAAATAAAACTTATACAGACAGTCCAGTCCCCGGGTTACATAAGTTCTGTAGATTTGTCAGTAAGTTGAATTTGTATATAAGTCGGAACAGGTATAACAGGGTGGATTCTCTATGGCCAAGTGAAGAAGAGAGGGGTCGTGAGCTCTTCTCAGCCCTCCTCTCTCCTTAGGAAGTCATGTGCCACAAATCGGTACAAAGATATAACATGCTTTTGCGGTCGCTTTGTTTGCATACACTACGGTAGAAAATCCAGCCTTTATAATGAATGACTGTATTTCCCTTTAAAGTCAAAGGGCCCATGTGCTCACCATATAAAAATGTTACGGTATGGCTCACACACAGCCAAAAGAATGTGCGTGAGCAAGGGGCCTTAAAGTAACTTTGGTCAAATTAGTTTTTGTTCCCTGTTACAGTTGGATTTAAAAAAATTTGGCTTGGAAAAAAGGATAATGGAAAAAAAGGATAAACAATAAAGCTTCACTACAGACACCTTATAATTTATCATTGCAGCCTGGTTCAGTGAATTACCTGCATCACCAGAGGTCACAGAGGTGTTGTTTGCAACTAGGGGTCATCTTTAAGTCAGGTGTCTTAAAGTCTGGGACTACCTGTATTGATTTAAATGTGTAAGAAATCAAATAAGGCTACCCATAGCTTCATTTTCATGCATATCTTTATAAAGCAATAAATATATACAAAGTAAATGTCATAACCCACTGATGTCTCAGTGACTTGCTAGTTTTTAATGCCCTGCCCCTAAATGTCTTCTGTATTCCTTGACGCTTGCTGGTTAAATGTCATTTTTTATAGTTCTTTTATCTGTACTGCTATTGTTTGCTATTTATGTATTTCTGGATATTCGATCTTCACTTATGTTTTGTGACTATTCCTCAGATTTTGTGCATTAATTGCTGTCTCTGTCTGACCCAGACCTCTGGTCTTGCTTTTCTGTTATTTGTTTGTCAGTCTTGTTTCATGTCCACACTTACATAGGCACTGTCTTTGTGGCTGTCCCATCTCAACTAAGATGCGCAGAGGAAAGCAGGCAGTGCTGTTGGAGGGATGAAATTTTCACTTCCTATCTATTTTCCCTATAATAGTGAACAAAAGGAAAACAAGCTTTCCAAATCAATCTGTACTGTACTGCCAAAACCATAGAAGCCAGTTAAAAAACAGAGTTAACAAATTTAGTTTTTTTTCCTTTATATTTGAATAACAGTAAATGGGGTCCCAGGGTCAACATCTGCAAACAGTTTGTATGTTCTCTCTGTGTTTTTGTGGGTTTCCTCCCACACTCCAAAACATACTGGTAGGTTGATTAAATTCTGAGCCCTATTGGGCACAGGGAGCGATTTGGCAAGTTCTGTGTAGAACTGTGTAATTTGTGTGCACTATATAAACCAAGGAATTATTATTATTATTAGTATGATGTCTTTTTACCTTTTCAAATTCTGCTCCTTGCAATAGATTGTTTTATTGAGAGACAGCAAATATCCAAAATCTTACGAGACATTTCGGCTGTATTGGCCTTTATCAAACACAAGCACTTTGCCGCAACGCTGGATGATGTGGAAGGTGTACGACACCAGCAGTCTATCATAATATTCTAATCCCAATTTATTACAATTAAAAATGTTGTCAAGAGAAATGGATTCCACTGTGGCTTAGGTACTTACGTCTCCTTTACAGGGGATTAAAGATTTAACTTTAGCCAGTGCAGCTTCTAAACTTCTGTCATTTGTGAACAACAGGTCTTCCTGATTAGTACACTTGATGTGGTAACTAAAACCTTGTGGAGCTACCGTAGTCAAAGCAACACTAACAAACAGACTGTGTTTAATGGAATGTCAGCCAGACGTCTTATAGACTGTAGGCACACAGTCTCCTGTCGCTACACATCATTCACACAAAGTGTGTGGAAGTGTGACAGGACACAAAACAGACAAAACTTCTTCTGTTTCCGTAGCCCAAGGATATATGATCTTTATTTACCACCTAGACAAATATTAATACTTAATATTGATATTTTTATAACTTCAATTACTTAGCATTATTTTTGAAGGGTTATTTCGTTTGAAGGGTTGTTACTGACTTTAAGAACAACATTTTTTATTTTTTTTTTATTTCAATGTAACGGATGTGTCCTGGTTAGCAACTTTCTTACTGCCACTCTGAGAAGAATGCCCATTTCATCAGGCGCAGAAGGACATGTTGGAGTTGGTGTAGATAGATCCATAAAATGGGTTCCAGAAGGAGGAGAAGATTATCAAGCAGTACGTATCAGCAACTCATATTTGCAGAGGTAAGAACCCTTTAAAAAGGACACTGTACTTAAATCTACACATATAACCAATCTTCGCAGATCAAACATTTATATGAAACATAACTTGACTATCTAAATCCAAGAAGTCAGACATCAATACTTTTATGCACAGTAAAATAATAGAAAATATAGCCATTGCCTAGGAAATTATCATTATATATTATAATCTGAAACCAACAGTCCAAACTCTATTCGGTTTCAAGTACTGCTAAAACAGGTTTGTCAGGTTTATGGGCTGAATATATAGCTGGGCAATTAAATGGGTATTCCCACGAAAATATGTTTCTAAAATGTACACAGGATAAAAATAACAAATTCTCTAATTCAATGTTATTAAAGAAAAATCCGTCTCTATCAATCTTGGTGTACACAATTTTGGTTGCCCCTAGACCCAACCCTGTATGTTTTTAGTTTAGGGTCGTCAGACATCTTGTTTTTCTGTGTGATGCTGGGCTGAGAGTCCCCACAATAAAACAGCAATAAAACAGTAAAGTAAAATTGTTAATTAAAGGGTTAAAATGATCTTTATTGTGTATCACTTGTGTATTCAAGAAGTGGATTACCTTTTTATTTTTGTTTGAGTAACCAGATACAGTGCAAGGGCCCTGCACTTGGGATCATATCTCTTTGACCTGGATTTCTTACCTTTTTAGTTATTTTACCATCCTCTGTGTTCTATACATACAAGAACTGATATAAATTTTATTAAGAAAGATATGAATATTGACATAGTGTACTTTGGACAGCTCTTCTATGCAAACAGATAATTACCGTATATACTCGAGTATAAGCCGACCCGAGTATAAGCCGAGACCCCTAATTTTACCATTAACAACTGGGAAAACCTATTAACTCGAGTATGAGCCGAGGGTGGGAAATGCATTGGTCACAGACCCCCTCCAGTATGTAGCCAGCCTGCCCCCAGTAATATACAGCTTGCCCCCAGTAGTATACAGCCTGCCCACAGTAGTATACAGCTTGCCCCCAGTAGTATACAGCCAGTCCCCAGTAGTATACAGCCAGTCCCCAGTAGTATACAGTTTGCCCCCAGTAGTATACAGCTTGCCCCTAGTAGTATATAACCTGCCCCCAGTAGTATACAGCACTGCCCCCAGTAGTATACAACTTGCCCCCCGTAGTATACAGCTTGCCCCCAGTAGTATACAGCCTGCCCCCAGTAGTATACAACACTGCCCCCAGTATTATACAGCACTGCCCCCAGTAGTATACAGCACTGCCCCCAGTAGTATACAGCACAGCCCAGCCTGCCCAGCATTAAAAAAAAAAAAACTTATATACTCACCCTCCGGTGGCCCCGACGTGCAGCGCTGCTCCCCCAATGTCCGCGCGGCTCGTCTTCAGGCTTCCACGACCGTCTTCTTTCTTCTCTAACTTCGTGCCGGGCTGCCGCCATTATTCTCCCCTGGACGGCGCCTAGTATGACGCGCCGCTGCTGACGTTATACTAGGTGCCGCCATGTTTTTCTCCCAGGCGGCGCCTAGTATGACATCAGCACGAAGTTAGAGAAGACAGAAGATGGGCGCAGAAGCCAGAAGAGGATCTGCGCAGACATCGGGGGAGCAGCGCTGCACGTCGGGGCCACCGGAGGGTGAGTATATAAGTTTATTATTTTTTAAATATTTTTTAAGTATTGACTCGTGTATAAGCCGAGGGGACGTTTTTCAGCACATTTTTTGTGCTGAAAAACTCGGCTTATACACGAGTATACTGTATATGGTAGATTAAAACGATTTCCATTCTGTTTCCCTAACATACTCTAAAAAAAGATATAAATATATATGCCTTGGTAGAGATAGATATATGCAAATGATTTAGTTACAACATTATATATTTTACCTAAAAACCTTTTTTTTATCTGTGGTATCCAGGAAGATTGTTGCGCAAAGTCATATTTCTCTAATTTGTTTTGGCCTCTATATATCCCACTTTCCAAACCCATGATATTCCAGTTCAGACGCTCTGGCACTTCCTAATTCTTTGTTTACATGAAACCAGTGCATGCCCATTGAACCAATCTTTGGCCAAGGTGGTAATGTGCTATACTATTTTGGGCTTCTTTTTTTTATGAAAGGAAAGGCTCGGAAAGGCTGCATTATTAAATAATTACTATTAAACATTAACACTTGGTATATTTGCTATGATAACTATTATTAGTATGTAATGTCTTATTTGTATTGCATAAATACCCCCGGATATGCCCTGCAGAAAAGGATAGTGCTATATAAATAATGATTTTGTTTTTACATTTTATTCCAGATGTACCACTAAGATACGTTGATCATTCATCTATAAAATTGTTTAAACTTGCTGATAATTTAAAAATGTTAATTTTTTATTTTGTTTTACAATATATATGTATAATAGCAATTTCTGAAAGAAGTATATATATTTAAAGTGTAGCTAACCCCTTAACGCCTTTTTTGTTTTACTTTTTTCACTCCCCACCTTCAAAAATCTATAACTTTTTTATTTTTCCATGTAGAGAGCTGTGTGAAGGCTTGTTTTCTACATAACAAATTGCACTTCATAGTGATGGTACTTAATATTCAGTGCGATCGCGGGGATACTAAATCTGTATCCTGCACAAAAATTATTATTTTTTATTTTGCATCTTCTGGCGCTAATAACTTTTTCATACTTCGGTGTACAGAGCTGTAGGTGGTGTCATTTTTTGCAACTTTTGATGACGTTTTCAATGCCTCTTCTTTAGTACTGTACCGCCTTTTGATCACTTTTTATTTAATCTTTTTATAATTTTCAAATGGCAAAAACGTGCCATTTTCGACTTTGGTCACTTTTTTCTGTTACGGGGTTAAACGTGAAATACTGGCCTGTCATGGCACTAGGTCGCCGCCCCCCAATGACATCACGGGGAGTTGCGATCTTCACTAAGATGGGAGTGCCCATTCTCTGGCAGCTTTGCTGGTGCCAATGGATGGGTTAACACCTGCTAGCACCGATCACGGGTGTTACAGGTAAGTGTTTGCTGCAATATGCAGCAAAGACTTACTGGCTATGTAGAGGGCTCAGCCCAAGAGCCCTCTCCATTCACCTGCAGCTGACATCTTATGTACTAGTAGTCAGATGAACATATTAAACTAATAGTAATATATGCTACTAAAGAAAAATGGTTCCTGGTTCTTCTTATTTCTTTCTTTCCTCTGCCTTTTCTCTAATTAAGTACAGTAGTTTATGTAAATCACCTTTCTGTCTGTTATCCCCTGACAGAGGAGAGAAGAAGGAACCTGGTAATGTCCTTAATGACTTAAAGGGATTGGATCACTAACAATAATGGACCTCAGTTATTAGAGCATAACATTTTGAACAGGTTTGTTGTACTGTATACACCTACTACCAATTTTGTCTAATTCAAATGTACAAATAATACATAGCCATATGAAATCAATAGGAGTGAGGCCTACCTTGTAAGAGCTTACATTGTATAATAGTTCCAACTAAATGAGCATGAGCCCGACCTGCTTACAAGGCTGCTAAGCTGGACATAGCCATAAACCTGTAAAATGAAACTGAGTAGGTAATTGAGACACTGGAAAGTTAATATATTAAGAACTAGGCAAAATTGGAACTAGGTGTATATTGCAAACATGTTCAAAATGCTATTCTCCAATTATAGACGTCCGTTATGCATAGTGACACAACCCCTTTAACTCTTTACAGACAGTCCCAGTATAGTCTATGGAATAGGAATCAATTATTCTCAGGTGGTTGTAAGCTCAAGACTGCCTAAGGAAGCGGCCGTGTGTAGAAATTATGAATTTATGGAAACCCTCATTCTTGAATAAGGTGGGACCTGGCTTTTATCAGTCATTTACTGCATGTACTGTAAATATGCCAATGTTTAAAAGAAACCCATCAGGTTTCCTCTAAATACTATCACCCTTAAGGAAGGTATGAGATGTTCCTTCCAGAATTCCCTTTTTGATGTGAAATTTTTCATGTTTACCAATAAAATATCTCCCTCAAAATTTAGGCAACTATGAAATCTCATTTTTACATGGGATATAGTACCTACATCTCATCTTTCAGATCACGTCAGGTTTATGATTCTATGAGCTACAACAAGACATACAGGCAGTTGAAAAAATTTGGGAACTGGCAGTTAAAAAAATGTGGGAACTGGATCTTTAACTGCAGCTTGCATTTCCAACTATGTCTGTAGTAACCTGTAACTCTGGGTCTGTAGTTAGCAAACCCATAATCGTGATGGGATCTGAAAGATGAGATTCTTATCTTTAATGTGTCAATTAGCATGTTTCTAGAACAGATGTTAGGGCCGTTTGAAGTAATACAAACCTCGCAACCATTAAACTTGACTCTTCTAATGTGATAATGAGGTGAGAAGCGTAATATGTGTATAAAATTTTGGGGGAGATGTTTTATAGGTAAATGCTGAAATTTCACATAAAATAGCGAAATATTGAAAGGAAAATTCATACCCTACCTGGTGAGGATAGTAGTTTAGTGGGGTAAAACCAGGTGACAGATTCTCTTTAAAGGACACCTGTCATCAGGTCTGTGTCACTATTTCTGTCACCACTACCTGTTGGAGCAGCTCACAAGGATTCCATCCCAGCCTATATCTAGTCACTTTATACATTAAAGGGGTGTTCCCATCTGGGCATACACATTTAATTAAATTAATTTGCCATATGTAAACATTTCTTCAATTGCATGTTATTAAAAAAATGTTCCTGTATGAAGATAATTTCTCATAAATGTAGCCATGTTGTCCCTTAGAAATGAGATAGCTTCCTCGGATACGACCACCTCACATATAGGCAGCTGTGGCCAGACATGCGCTATAGAATCCTGCGACCTGCAGTAACTCCCAGACATTTAATATTCAGAAACTTCTTGTTTCCTTGTGCAATCCCTTCAGCAGAGGTGGGCGTATCCAAGTACACAGTCTTGTTTCTAAGGGACCATATGACTACATTTATGAGAAATTATCTTCACACAGGAACATTGTTTTTATTAACATCTAATTGAAGAAATGTTTATCTATGGCAGAATAATGAAACTGAATGTGAATGCCCAGACTAGAATACCCCTTTAATCATACTAAAATCATATTTTCTGTATTATGTAGATGAGGCTGGGCCAGGGGCGTCGCTATGCCCCGGGTCAGCAAGACACTCCTCTAGCTGCCCGGGCAAATTTCCCCACTCCATAACCTGTAATGGTGAACAGAGCCGTCGGCTCCGTTCTCCACTACAGGGAGCAGGGACGCGGTCACCCAGCGTCTCCTGCTTCTAGCAGCTCACTACAGCTGCCGGGAGCAGGAGACGCCGGCTGATGACGTCACCTCAGTGCTGCAGTAAACAGCGAGAAGCTGGAGGAGACTGAGGTGAGTATAAGTGTTTTTTTTGTTTATTATGCAGTGGGGCAGGGAAGAGAGGCACAGTGAGGGGACTTGGTCCCTTGAGGGACATTGCTGATGGCACTGGGGGACAATAGAGGGGACTCTGGGGCAAGAACAGGAGGCTCTGGGAACAATACAGGGGGCTGTTAGGAGAATACAGGGGGACTGTGGGGGAATGTGGGGGCTCAAGAGGACATTAAAGGGGGCTGTAGGGACATTGGGGGGGCTGTGGGGGACATTACAGGGAGCTCTGGGGACATCCCTGGGGCCTGTGAGGAAATAAGGGGCTGTGGGGGACAATACAGAGGGCTGTGGGGGACATTAAGTTGAGGCTCTATAGGACATTACAGGGGGCTCTTGGGGCCTTTACTGGGGCCTGTGAGGAAATTAGGGGGCTGTAGTGGGACATTACTGGGAAATGTGGTGGGTCTTCTTAGGGACATTACGGGGGGCTGTGTGGGATATTAGAGGGGGCTCTGTGGACATTACAGGGGCTGTGGGGGGTCATTACTAGGCACTGTGGTGGGTTTTCTTAGTGGGGGCTATGAGGGACATTACAGGAGAGCTGCGGGGGACCTTACAGGGGGTTCTATAGGGACACTACAGGGGGCTGTGTGGGGTATTAGAGGAGGTCCTGTGAACTTTACAGGGGCTCTGTGGGGGAAATTACAGGGGCTCTTCAGACATTAAAGGGGGATTTTTAGACATTACAGAGGGCTGTGGGGGCATTAGAGGGGGATCTGTGGACATAACGGGCTCTTTGGACATTACAGGTGGGCTCTGGAGGACATAACAGGGCTCTTTAGACATTGCGGGGGGGCTGTGGGGGACTTTAGAGAGGGCTGTGGGGGGCATTAGATGGGACTCTGGAGAACTTCTTAGTGGGGACTGTTGGGCACAATACTGGGGGCTGTGAGGACATTGGTGCACTATGGGGGACTTCTTAGTGGGTAGCGTACAGACATTACTTAGTATAGGTATTATTAGGTGAGGTGCTCCTTTATGTGGGCATAATTAGGCAGGGCATCAATTAGTTTAGGGTCACATTGAGGGCAAATTAGTGAGGGGGGCACAGTTATTTATCTATAGAGAGAGAGAGAGGTTTTATGGCTTTAACAATATGTTATATTATGAAGCATTTATTATTTCTGTATTAACTGTATTTTCAGGAGGACTTCCTGTGTATCTATAGGCCCCTATGATCGTATATGGTGGCCATATAAAACATATACTAGCTATTTGAACTGCAGCTAACATACGGGCACCGTGGGAGAGCATTGTGCATGGTACGGTGAGCACACGTGTGTCACCAGAAAAAAAAGATCTTCCGTAAGAATGTGAGGAGCGGTCACCCCTCCACTTTCCCAGCCAAGCAGTTCTGGCCTGGCCGTAGCATATATGTATGTGAAAGGGGCCTTACAATAAAGGAGCTAGAGTGTTAGGGGTAGCAGCAGAATAACACTGTTAGGGGGCAAAGATGTCAGGACAATGAAGAACATAAGATACCTGTGTGGTGAACTCCACAGGGAGGACACGTGGCTAAAGAGGAGACGTGGTGATGCCGGGGCCTAATGGAGAATATGGAGGACATATCACCTGCAGTCACTGGAGGGAATAGGTAGGGATTTTTCTGTAGCTGTATATGTTATGTACAGTAGTTATAGGCTCAACCACACATGAAGGGGGTTGTATACAGGAGTAGGCATTACTCAAAGTTCTATATATGTGCATTGGGGCCCTTGCCCTAGATCTTTTACCACCCTAGCAACGCCCCTGGGCTGGGCACATGGAGAGAGAAAGTGATGTCACTCCTGTTTCACCTCCCCTCTCCTCCCCCTGCTCATGTCTGTGTGTAATGTATAGTAAAGCATTGCTAGTGCTTGTGCTTTATCTGCTGACATGCTGTTCTCCCATACACAGAGACACAGACATCAGCTACACAAGTGCCTGACATGTTCTGCTATACACATGTGAGAAACAGACATCAACTACACATGAATCTCATTTGCATACAGCTTTAGGACCTGATTGCTTAAGTTTACAGGCATGTAGAGGGACAATGAAGGGATATTGGCAATGCTTACTAACAGCAGTTTATGAAAATATATTTTGCTTTGGGGGTTAATTTGGCGGACGGGTTCTTTTTAAGTTCAAAATACCTCATTAAAACGCACTGTACAGTATTATTGTAGTTTCTGACATTCCCTACCATGTGATAAACATTCTCTTATACATCTCTTCAACAGATATCTTAATCTGCATGGGGGTCAAGAAAAAATAAAAGAAGTAGTAATTGAAGTAAGTTATAAACTGTAATATAAAATGTATTGAACTAGGACCATCATTGGAATGAAATAACAGTCCTGGCTAATTGAACTACAAGAGTTTTTTTCTTAATGGGAACATGTCAGTAGTATGTGCAGTATCACAGAGAACTCTAAAATTTATTTTCTGCATCTGTATCCCTGTTCCCTATTTTATATTATGCTAGGAAGTCAATTTTATCTTTGAGTGACAGATATTTTCATATAATTGTAGAAATGTGTCGTCACTCTGCTCTTCTCACTCACCGTTTGTGGACACAAATATAGTATATTCAGATAAGTCCTAGCACTCACGTTGATGCAAGTTTTTAGTGCATTTCATTATGAATCCATAATGAAGGATTCCTTAGGCTAGGAGCGGGAATGGGGATACGCTCATTTGTACAATTTGCTGGTTGTGTCATTATCTTTGTAATTTTTAACCTTTCTTATTCAATATTTTTATATTTTGTGAAGAATCCCAAAGGTCTCCAAAGCATGAATAACTCACACAACAGAATAAACGCAAACAAAGACTTGGAGACGTGTAAGTATTTGAACAAAAGAAAATTATTATTTTCAAGTGCTTTGCCATTGTGCTGACCAGTAGTATAATCTGCCTCTGAAGATGAGGTCTTTATGATTATTATAGGTTTCACTTAACAACATATCTCCACCGAATAAGGGATAACAATCTCATTGATTGATGTCTGAATGCTGGGACCCGACTGATGAGAATGAGAATGGTCCTTTTCTCACTAATAGAGTTAGGCGCTGGAGATAGCCCAGTACTGTTCTTCACAAATTCCGTTACTTTTATTGTCTTGACTGGAGCATCAGGTTGCATGCCCAACCTGCCATTTCATTGAATTAGCGAGAATGAGATTGAGGAACTTAGCTGCGATGATTGTAAATTTCTGTAAGATTTGAAACTGTCTCCCCATGTTTTTGTTATAATTAAGGACTTTATCCACAGGTCATCATGGCAATACTGGCTGTGATGGCTTAAGGACCAGCAGTTTGTGCTGAAACCTGTGGAGAGAAAGCTACCAAAGATGTAGATTAAATACCTGATGTATAAGAAAGGCAGGGCTATCTGGGCACAATATGGCTCACTGAGAACCACGGAAGGTGCTGCAAAAGGTACCAGCCCTGATTACTTATGTGAAAATCTACAACTGTCTAGATCAGTAACCTGTGAGCCAATGTAATTTTACCTGTTATCACTCACCATCTATAGTTTGCAATAAAAAATTATTAAATAGACTTTTAGGATTGAAAACTTTCCCAGACCTGAATCAGTGTTTATATGGGTTGTCAGTCAATGAAACATCTGCTGTCAAGAGTAGCACTGTTTCTGATGGAATGGTGAGGTTCGCTCACATGCCAATGACTAGAATAAAGACTACGTAAATAGGACCTGATTTGATTATTACAGCTCTGGCAGTTGGCTCACATTGCCCATAGAAATTCATGTGTCTGTGTGTTATGCCTTCAGTCATTGGATAGCACATTGACAAAAATAATGTTTGTGTGCATGACGGTCCGACTGTGCAAAACATCAAGGTAATAAAAAATTAGATATTGCCAAAATTCTTTAACAGGAAAAGACTACAATTTCTCCAGAAATTATTTATTTTATTATGTATGAAACATAAAGGGGTTGTTTCATATACAACACTTAAACCTCATCAACTGTTTAAGTATACAATGCCACCCTCCATACATGTTTTTACGGTACTATTTGGATACTAGAAAATAACTACACATGATATTTTAGTAAAACAGCAGGGTTGAGAAAAGGTTTTGTTAAATTAAAAAAAATGAGACTAAATACAATTGCTTTGTAATACAGATCTCACAGAACAAAAAAGACAAGAACATGGCACAGTCCAAGGCCATACAGTCAAGAAAACAAACGTTACTATGTACACTCTGCAGAACTCAAGAAAGACTGCAAAAGAAGATGCACTTCTAGATTCCAACAACATAAACACGAGTTCCTCAAACCAACAGCAAAATAAAGCCCTGGTATCAACAAATGGTCCAGTTAAAAAGTCCAGAGTATGTGTCATTGTGTAATGGGCATACAAATGTGCAGCTGATAAATATGTTTTTTATAATAGTATTACCTACAGTATATTTCTAATATTTAAATACTTTGAGATACTGGGGCATTTTTAGAAATCTATCATGATCTATGCCAAAAAAAAACCCACATTGCACAACATTTATCAAAGGTTTTAGACAAATTTAAGGCACTTTTGGCTTTCTGGTGTACATTCAAGAACTCATGGTTAAATTAGGCACGGATTAGTCTTAAAATACTCCAGATTTATTGTTCAACATGAGCCACTTTGATAAATATGATGCAGTTAGATACTAAATCTGCCCCACTTTGTCCAAGTATAAACTAGATACTACAAGAATATACAGATAAACTGTTATAAGTAGATGGATGGAGTCATTTATTTTCATGTAATTATGTACAAAGCAATAAAACAGAATTATATCACAAAAAGGTTTTTTGAACACTTATGTGTGGACATTGTGCACAAGAAAACCTTAGCCAACCTACGCTTTTCTGCCACTAATGCTCAATTGGTGTGTAATAAAGAGCTACGGGAGCCTATTGCACACATTGCTAGGTAGCAGCACTGGAGAGCAATAAAAGCCACCTTACGTACTATCACATCAGGAACTCTTTTCCATACACAGTGGAAGTACACAGTCTGTCTGCCATTAACAGCTGCAATCAGTGCTAGCATCTAACTGTGGCAAAGCATTGTGAGGCCCTAATTCAATTCCATGAGGGCTACAACAACTTTCACCCCACCATCAATCTGAAACTAAAATATTCAGACAAGGAGATACACTTTCTGGATACCACCATACAGATTAAAGACAGCCACTTAACCACATCCATATTCCATAAACCTACAGACAGAACGGCCTACCTGAGAAATAACAGCTTCCACCCCAAACATATCAGACAATCCATCATATACAGCCAGGCCATACGCTACAACCGTATATGTTCAGACAAAAAAGATCTGGAAAAACACCTCCTGGAGCTCAGGTCTGAATTTCTCCAGTTGGGCTACAGACCAAAAGTGACTGATAACCAAATAGGTAAAGCAGCAGCCATCAACAGAGATGATTTACTCAAATATAAGGAGACCCAACAGGAGGCCAGAGTGCCCCTAGTAGTCACTTATAGCCCGCAACTGGAGATCCTGCGCCACATTGCCAAGGAACTCCAACCGATTCTGCATAAAGACACAAGATTAAAAGAAATATTTCCAGTCCCTCCTCTCCTGTCCTTCCGGCAACCACCAAACCTGAAACAACTGGTTGTCCGGAGTGCCCTGAGACCCCCATCAGAAAATGGTACCTCACCCTGCCTGCAAAGCAGATGTAAAACGTGCCAGCACATCCGCACAGGTGACCAGGTAACTGTACCCCAATCACAGCAGGTACATCAGATCAAGGGGACCTTTTCCTGCAGGTCCTCTAATGTGGTCTACCTTATTATGTGTCAGCAGTGTCCAACCACAGGCCTTTATGTTGGAGAAACAGGTCAGAGACTCCATCAACGTATGAACTCACACAGAGCTGATATTAAAAATGAAAGGAAAGATCTGCCAGTGGCTGCACATTTCTCCAGAGAGGACCACACTATGGAAGACTTGCAGATTACTATTTTAATGGGACATTTTAAGACACAGAGGGAAAGGAAAGAATGGGAGTATAAATTGATGAGGAGATTCAACACCTTGCAAAGTGGTCTTAACATTCATGCCAGCTTCATGACCTCCTACCTCTGACCTGGAGGCCACAAGCAGATAAGAGCCAGGGCTCATGTGTCTCGCCTCATAGGTTTTTAATGTTTTTATTGCCATCCTGTTGTAAATAAGATGTCCCTGTTTTTATCAATCTGTTGTTTTAGAGGTTTTTTTAATATCCTTTGATGATCACTGTTTAGTGTGTATAAAATGCTGTGAATTTTCTGTTTCATGCATAACATCATGTCTGACGAAGAGAACTAGTATTCTCGAAAGCTCACCATCAAATATACTCAGTTAGCCTCAAAAAGGTATCGCCTGATTTCTTCACTCTTCTTCTGCTCTCCATGGCTAACATGGTACAAATCTACACTACTAGCAAAGCATTGTGAACATTGGGGGAAATTAACTCTGTCATAAAAAATCTCCCCTCTAGTTTCCACTCTGCCATGAAAATCTCTCCCAGTTACCCTGCTTTACAGCCTCGCACACCAACAGAAATGCCAAATCAGAAAAGAGTTGTGTTCTGAGGGGTTTACACTTGTAGGGGAATATACTTGCATTTGTTTTGTTGCTAAAGAACTGTAGCTGGACTTGGAACACTGGGAAAGTGTCCTCAAACTTTGGTCCTGTTACACCACTCCACTAAACTACTCCAAGCCCCTCCTATCTGCTCTAAATTATGGCTGTAGGTCACATCTGGTTGAATAGTACACTAGTCACTCAGAGCAGAGTGGAGACACTGGGGCGCAGCTTCAATGCAGAGGCCTAAAAGTGCAGTAGTTGGAGGAGATTCCCCTAGAGAGTTCTAAGTCCAGCTATAATATAAATCCCCTACTACTGCTACTGCTAACTAACTGCTACACTGTTCTCCAGGGCTGTTACCTAACAACATATACCTACACATAGAAAACCCTGCATCAATATTGTGTAATATAATGGATAACCAACTATACAAATTTTAATAATGTATGATTTTAGAAAACCGCAAGTGACTTGGATATACAACCAAATATAAAAACAACACATGGTGATGGTCATGTTGGGGGAAATTTATCATTAGGCAGGATTTTTAAACTTGCGCTTATAGTGACACTTTAATACACCTTCTCAAAGCAGGCTTACAGAGCACAGGCCGCCTGTCCGAGGCCAGCAATTCTAACTGCACATTGTTATTGTCTGGATAGTGCTGTGTGTTGTGGGGGATGTGTAGGACAAGTCTGGAGACCTTTGCACACATTGTGGAACATTTACTAAGAACAGTGCCCCTTACCTGCGGCAAACATCACCTAGACAACAAGCATGTTACCTTCCCTCTTGACAACAAGTATGTCCCTCTCCCTCTTGGTAACGAGAATGTCACTGAGCCATTTTTGTGTGTGTGCGTATTTGTTTGTTTGGACCATGCCTGCTGGACTACTTCCAATTCAAAGGATTACATCAATGACCATTACATCAATTTTTTCCTTCGCAACATTTTCAAAGTTTGGCATTGTAGTGGTGCTGTCTAGTTGATGGTGCTCATTACAATGGGGTAGCCTGTGTGTTCACCTTTTTTTTGGCATATTCACAGTAAAGCCAATACTATTACCCCAGTTCCCACCCCCAACAGAGGTGCCGGGAAGAGCCTAGTACCCTTACCACAACATGGCCAACCAGCCACCCATAAATTCATGCAAAACGTGCACCAGAAATCTTGAAACTGGATACACATAATGCACACTGCACTGTTCTTAGTAAATGTGCCCCAATGTGTGCACAGGTTTCCAGACTTGTGCTACACATCCCCCGCAACACCCAGCACTATCCAAACAAAAGCAATGCGCAACCATAAGCGCAAGTATAAAAAACAACAGCGCCAAACACCCCCCCCCCAAAAAAAAAGGAGCAAGTAAAAAAAGCGTAAGGAAAACACCCAAAAAAAACCCCACACCAACCCACCAAAAAAAAGTAATGGTTTATCTCCCCCCCCAGGTGCAGTAGCAATGGCCCCACATAAACCACCTGCTATGTGGTGTAGTTTTGAGATTAAATCTGCGTTCTTTGAAAATTCTCAGTTGCTATATCTGGTGTTGCACACCCAAATACGTTGATATATGCTGCAGTGGGGTATAAATCTCCCACGTTGATCCTTCAAATATATAGCACAAATCCACGCTAGACAGATGTAAGTATACATATTTAAGTACAGGTTAATGGGTCATTAAACAGTTCATTATCATGTAAGAACAAAACATGTAGGCAGTATATACTTTAAGAATCAAACTATAATTCCTCCAAAAATATATAATCATAAAAATCATATGTAAAAACACCATATGAGTATCAATGTCTACATAAAAATACCAATCTGGTTACATAGTGACAAAGCAGGATCAATGACCAACACCACAGCACCCTGATGTGCATTTCGCTGTAAGCTTCCTCAAGGGGTATTGTGGTGGAGTGAAACCCTCTAAATCATTCCTAGTGGAAAGTGTGGCTCAAATGCTGAAGCCAGGTTAATTATTATCTTGGTGCATCCAGAACACCTGCCGTGTCATCATGCCAGGTAAGAATTACTGATTGTTAAATGTATTACACAATATAGATCCAGGGTTTCCAGCGTCTATCTATAGTTTAGTGTTGTAGGACACAGGATTAAATATTTGATAACCAGTTCCTCTGGTATGTTGGTATTTGCTGCCCAACTATGTTTGCAGTTCTGCTTTCAGATTCCCTTTAACACTTGTTGACCAAGGATGAGTATGCTTGTCCTAATTAGCAGTGACTTAGACCTAATTAGAGAATGAGCATAATTGCCCTGATAATTGGGCTGACACTGTGTAGGCCTAAGAAGAAGTAGGAGATAGGCTGTTATATGTGCTGGGAAGTAGCTATGGCAGCTGGAACCAAGACTGGGTCTAATAAGCAAACTGTTAGGCTGGGTTCACACTTCATTTTTAGTAAACTCTCAGTGCATACGTCAATATATGCACTGAGCGTACCCATTGCCATATACTGGCAGGCAGAGGCATAGTTGTTGCCTTCATCTGCTCAGTATCCAATGTATCCAGTGAAAAAGACAGGATGGAAAGACATAGCATAGTCCATATAAAGACAGTGACATCACTGGGGAAACACCCTTTACATTGGCCGCAGCCAATCGCCGGCCGCTGCCATTGTTCACTCCTCCCTCCACATTCAGGCTACCTCTGACGAGCACATGGAGGGGCTGTGCATCCCTCTAAAGAAATGCCACCCCACACCATTACTGACCCACTGCCAAACCGGTCTTGCTGAAGGATGTTGATCGCTCTCCACTGCATCTTCAGACTCTGTCACATGTGCTCAGTGTGAACCTGCTTTTATCTGTGAAGACCACAGGGCGCCATTGGCGAATTTGCCAATCCTGCAAATTGGGCTGTGAGCACAACCCCCATCTGTGGACGTTGGACCCTCATACCATCCTCCTCGCCTGTCTACAGGTAGCACTTCCAGCCTCTGGACACTACCAAACAGACACAGCAAACCCTCTGGCCACAGCTCGCATTGATGTGCTATCCTGGATGAGCTGCACTACCTGAGCCACTTGTGTGGGTTGTAGAGGCCGTCACATGCTACCACTATTGTGAAAGCATCACCAGCATTCAAAATTGACCAAAACATAAGCCAGAAATCAATGGTACTGAGAAGTGGTATGTGGTCCCCACCTGCAGAACCACTCCTTTATTGAGTGTGTGTTGCTAATTGACTGTGAAAATGATTGTTAATCAGTGTTGCTGTCTAAGAGGACAGTTTGAATTCACAGAAGGTTTATTTACTTCAAGTTATATGGTGTTGTTTAAATGTTTCCTTTATTTTTAGCAGTGTATTTGCCATTAAGCTATTCTAACCTAAAAATTAAGTCTTTGGAAAATACAACTTTTAAGGCAAAAAACAAGCCCTCATATGGACAAGTAATGGATTCTGGAACTTGAAGTGCTCCAGGCTGAAGGGCAAAACAGGCCCCATCTTTAAAGTGTTAAAAAGGACTTTTTACTACCTTCATCAACTTCAACTCTCTGCATCCTTTAGAAGGTACCACTCAGTGGCGTAGCAATCTGGCAAGCTCCGGGCCTGGTGACTTGGTAGGGTCCAGAAAAGAAACCTGAAGTACCTGTTAAAAACCAGCCCAGGATGTGGTGCTCTGAGTTCTCCGGGAAGGTAGTCAGAAAACAGTGTGTGCAATAAGAAGGGTCCAGGTTCAGCAAAGACAGAGACTGTCGGTAGCTAATGAAGAAGACTCTACCGGTAAGTGTAGAGCATGGCAATTCCCCCCACCAACAAACAATTTCCTCAGATTTTTCCAACCCTTCCAGTGAAAATATTTAGCTTTTTCTTGGTATGCATGAACTCATTGTACAATGAAGTCTGTATACAATCACAATTATCTCATTTCCTCACAACCAAATATTTGTGCGGGAAACACCCAGCCCCATTTACAGGATGAGTCAGCCTGAAGGGTTGAAGTGAAGGTATTGCATCAAGTGATTCTCGGTCTGTGGTAAACTGATATAGTACATATGACAGATGTGGTGAATATTTCTCTAATGTACTTCATCAACAAATTCTGCTAAGGCTAGATGCACACGTTATTATGGCCGTGATCTGGCCGAGCCGAAACATGGAAGGCACCCAATCACATTGCAGTGAGCACACTGTGGCCAGTCAGCCACACCACAAAAGAAAGGACATGTCCTATCTGTAGCTGGATTTCGGCCACTGCCACTGGGCACTTGCCCCTTCTCCTCTTCTCGACCCAACTGTTTGCTTGCCCGGGATATGGCCTAGATGAGCACACATGTGCACTTAGCCTATGTTTGTCAAACCACTCCCTCCCATATAGAAGCATATTCCAGCCTGTATGCTGCATGAGCTCTCCTGATCTCCTTGTGCTTGTTTAAACAGATGTGGGGATTAACCCCTTTACTTTCCTACTCAAAGCATACTATAGCCAGAGATAAAGTGTTAACAATCACAGTTGTGTAACAAACAGGAGAATAGACCTATCTTCAATCTGGTAGACAGATTTGCCATAATAATGTAGAAGTAACATTGTATCTATTTTCTTAACGAAGGACCGTATACACTAAAGTATAACCCAAGTATTTCAGCATAAAATTTGTGCTAACTCGGCTTATACTCAAGTCAATTAAAAAAATTAACAATGTACTCACTTTTCTGATGCCCCCCATAGGTCCTTTTCTTGCTTCCAAAGCTCTGATACCTCTTCGGGTCCTTCGGATCCTCTTTGGGTCGTTCCTCTCCTCTTCGGGTCCACTAGAGATGCCGATGGCTCATAAACAATGATGTCAGCAAGCAGCTGACGTCATTGTGTGTGCCAGCAGCGTACGAGGACCAGAAAAGAGCCAAACTACCCCACGCCTCTTTGTTCCTCCTACCAGAAATCTTCGGCACACAGCTCCTCGTAGCCGGCAGCTCCTGCGCACAGCTACCAAAGATTTCTGGTAGGAGGAACAAAGAGACTACTGGGGCGTGGAGTAGCTGCGCCGTGTAGCCTCAGCTCCGGCAACTCCATGCCCCAGTAGCCGCTTTAGAAAATTCGCATATTAGCCAAATAAAAGTTATCAAAAGATTGTGGGTACGTGAAGATTAGCCCTTTAAAGGGGTATCCTCAAGTCCTATAGATCCACCTACCACCCAATCTACCTTTATAGGTAGATATGTGGTGGTGGGTTCCCTTTAAAGCAAACTTTGTTTTCTGTCCCCTGTAACATCAATGCCAGCATTGTCTTCTGTCCATAGTATGTGGTTTACAACACGTTGACTTTCTTCTGTGTTTTTGTGTCTGTGAACTGTGGCTAATGTTGCTGGCTGTATTGGGATTGCTCAGCTCTGCCCAACAACGGTGAGGGTGAGTTCACACGTGGCACCAACACCTGGGGTGGGCATTGGCCCAATCACATATGTATTTCCAGTGAAAGACATGCAATTGGTAACCAGTACCCACTCTCTTGCATTTTTACTGGAAACTCATGTGATTGGGACGCGTGTGAACTTGCCCTTAAATAGCTGTGGTGGACAGACCTCTGTTCCAGTCACCTGGGACGGAGGCTCTCTTACCACTTGTATATATATATTGATTCACAGCTGTGGAAGCTAAGGCTGGTGCCACACGCGCCGCGTTTGCAAACGCAGACAAAACCGCACCCACTGGGGCGGGCCGCGGCCCGATCGCATCAGCGTTTCTATGGAAACGCCTGCGGTCGGGAACGAGGGGCCGGTGTTTTGCATTAAATTAACGTAAAACACCAGCGGCTCGTTCCCGATCGCAGGCGTTTACATAGCCTTATACTCTCACTCTGTTTGCTGTGCTCTCTATATTCCTCTAATTATTCTGGTTTTCTGATCTCAGGATCTTGTACTTTGGACTATCTGAAATCTGATACATTTTGCTCTTTTTATCTAGATCAATATGCTTTTACCCCCTCTCTCTATATTTATATCTGCAGTTTTTATATCTAAACTTATGGAGAAGAGAGAAGTTTCTGTCTTTGCTTCATAGTTAAACTTATTTTTGGTGCCAGGCAAGCTTAGATAATCAAAGACAGCATGTGAACCCATTGATTTCTTTTGGCCTCTTCACATCTTTTTTCACGGAAGTGCAGACAATGACAGGACTGTTAATGATAAACAAGGGAATATTTTAGTTCATTTCTGAATTTTTAATGCTGTCACATCCGTTTATTGCAAAGGGGCCCCACTGAGGTTCTGTTGCCCAGGGGCCTAATGAAACATGGAGCCAGGCCTGAATGGATCTGTAAACAATTGGCACATGAACAGGGGCGGACTGGCCATAAGACCCACCGGGAAAAATCCCGGTGGGCCGATTGGTTTAAGGCTGGTCCGGGGCCGGTCTGGGACTGGAGGGGCCCGTGAAAAAATAAAAACACATGAACTCACCACTCCGACGCCCCGACGCTGCTCCCCTGCTTGATCCCAGTCCGGCTGCGGTGTCAGCTCCGTACAGGCAGGAGTTGCGCAGGCCATGACATCAGCCGCTTGCCGACGTCATGGTCTGTGCGACGCCGGCGCGTAAGTTGCTGTCACCGCGCCAGGACTGGGATCAAGCAGGGGAGCAGCGTTGGGGCGTCGGAGTGGTGAGTTCATGTGTTTTTATTTTTATGTACTGGAGTGGGGTGGCTGTATACCGGGGTCAGGCTGTAAACCAGGGGAGGCTGAAAACTGGGGCAGGGGCTGTATACTGGGGCTATGGGCTGCCTGGCTATATACTGGGGCAGGGGCTGTCTACTGGGGCTGTGGGCTGCCTGGCTGTACACTGGGGCAGGGGCTGTCTGGCTGTATACTGGGGCTATGGGCTGCCTGGCTGTATACTGGGGCTATGGGCTGCCTGGCTGTATACTGGGGCTGTGGGCTGCCTGGCTATATACTGGAGCTGTGGGCTGCCTGGCTATATACTGGGGCTGTGGGCTGCCTGGCTATATACTGGGGCTGTGGGCTGCCTGGCTATATACTGGAGCTGTGGGCTGCCTGGCTATATACTGGGGCTGTGGGCTGCCTGGCTGTATACTGGGCTATGGGCTGCCTGGCTGTATACTGTGGGACTCAAATACCCGTTCCGTTGCCGGTCGTCTCACTACACTTCACTGCGTACACTAACGTCGGCTGCCTGGTGCTGTATCATTCTGGGGATATGGTGCCCTGGACCGGCTACATATACCTGTGGGTGCTTGTTGGGCTCCGGGCTTGTACGATGCGGCTGGTGGGCTCCTGGCTGCATACTGGGTGCTATAGTGCTGCCTGCTGTCTCTACTGGGGCTTGTGGGCTGCCTGGCGTATACTGGGTGCTGGGTCGGGCCTGGCTGTATACGGGGGCTATGGGGCTGCCTGGCTGTATACTGGTGCTAATGGGCGCTGCACCTGCTGTATACTGGGGCTATGGGCTGCCTGCGCTATACTGGGCGTGTGGGCTGCCTGGCTGTATACTGGGGCTGATGGGCTTCCTGGCGTTTATAACTGGGGCTTGGGCGCCTGCTGTATACTAGGGGCTATGGGCTGCCTGGATCTGATGTATACTGGGGCTGATGGGCTGGCTGGCTGTATACGGTGGCATGGGCTGCCTGGCTGTATACTGGGGCTGTGGCTGCCTGGCTGTTACTGGGGCTATGGGCTGCTGCTGGCTGTATCGGGGCTATGGCTGCCTGGCTGTATCTGGGGCTATGGGGCTGCCTGGCTGTATACTACGGGCTATGGGCTGCCTGGCTTATATACTGGGGCTATGGGCTGCCTGGCTGTAATACTTGGGCTATGGCTGCCTGGCTATATACTGGGGCGATGGGCTGGCCTGGCTATATACTGGTGGCTATGGGCTTGCCTGGCTATATAACTGGGGCTATGGGCCTGCCTGGCTAATACTGGGCTATGGTGTCTGGTACTACGTGGCATCTATAGTAGTATTATATTCTTCTGTGAATAGGGGGCAGTCATTATAGTAAGTTATATTCTTGTACATATGGGACAGTATATAGTAGTTATATTCTTGTACATAGGGGTGAAGTATTATAATTATATTCCTGTACATAGGGGGCATATTATAGTAGTTATATCTTGTACATATGGGACAGTATTATAGTAGTAATTCTTGTACATGGGGGCAGTATTATAGTAGTTATATTCTTGTACATAGGCAGTATTACAGTAGTTATTTCCTGTACATATGGGCAGTATTATAGTAGTTATATTCCTGTACATAGGGGGCAGTTTATAGTATTTATATTCTTGTACATAGGGGGCAGTATATAGTAGTTATATTCTTGTACATAGGGGGCAGTATTATAGTAGTTATAATTCTTGTACATAGGGGGCAGTATTATAGTAGTTTTATTTCCTGTTACAAGGGGGCAGTATTATAATAGTTATATTCTTGTACATAGGGGGCAGTATTATAGTGAGTTATATTCTTGTACAGAGGGGCACGTATTATAGTAGTTATATTCTGTACACAAGGGGGCAGTATTATAGGGTTATATTCTTGTACATAGGGGGCAGTATTATAGTAGTCTCTTGTACATAGGGGGGCAGTATTATAGTAGTTTATATTCTTGTAATAGGGGGCAGTATTATAGTATTAATTCTTGTACATAGGGGGCAGTTTATAGTAGTTTATATTCTTGTACATAGGGGGCAGTATTATAGTAGTTCTATTTTGTACATAGGGGCGAGATTATAGTAGTTCTATTCCGGTACATAGGGGGCAGTATTATAGTAGTTATATTCTTGTACATAGGGGGCAGTATATAGTAAGTTATATTCACTTGTACATAGGGCAGAATTATAAGCAGTATTATTTCTTGTACATAGGGGGCAGTATTATAGTAGTTATATTGTTGTACATAGGGGGCAGTATTTTAGTAGTTATATTCTTGTACATAGGGGGCAGTATTATAGTAGTTATATCCCTGTACATAGGGACAGTATTATAGTAGTTATATTCTTGTATATAGGGAGCAGTATTATAGTAGGTATATTCTTGTACATAGGGGGCAGTATTCCAATATAATTTTACTTAGGGGCAGTAGTATTATAGTAGTTACATTCTTGTTTATTGGAGAAGGTATTGTAGTATGTTTTTAGTGTACATATATGGCAGTATTAACTTGTGTGCTATTAAAATAGAAGTGTTATTCCTTTACAAGGAGGCAGTATGAGTCTCTGAAATCTTGAAACTGGATACACATAATGCACACGTGCACGTTCTTAGTAAATGTTGCCCCCAATGTGTGCCCAGGTTTCCAGACTGTGCTACACATCCCCGCAACACCCAGCACTATCCAAACAAAGCAATGCGCAACCAAAGCGCAAGTATAAAAAACAACAGCGCCAAACACCCCCCCCCCAAAAAAAAAGGAGCAAGTAAAAAAAGCGTAAGGAAAACACCCAAAAAAAAACCCCCCACAACCCACCAAAAAAAAGTAATGGTTTATCTCCCCCCCCAGTGCAGTAGCAATGGCCCCACATAAACCACCTGCTATGTGGTGTTAGTTTTTGAGATTAAATCTGCGTTCTTTGAAAATTCCTCAGTTGCTATATCTGGGTTGCACACCCAAATACGTTGATATAGTGCAGTGGGGATAAATCTCCCACGTTGATCTTCAAATAATAGCACAAATCCACGCTAGACAGATGTAAGATACTATGTTAAGTAACAGGTTAATGGGTCATTAAACAGTTCATTATCATGTAAGAACAAAACAGTAGGCAGTATATACTTTAAGAATCAAATATAATTCCTCCAAAAATATATAATATAAAATCATATGTAAAAACACCATATGAGTATCAATGTCTACATAAAAATACCATCTGGTTAACATAGTGACAAAGCAGGATCAATGACCAACACCACAGCACCCTGATGTGCATTTCGCTGTAAGCTTCCTCAAGGGGTATTGGTGGTGGAGTGAAACCCTCTAAATCCTTCCTAGTGGAAGTGTGGCTCAAATGCTGAAGCCAGGTTAATTATTATCTTGGTGCATCCAGAACACCTGCCGTGTCATCATGCCGGTAAGAATTACTGATTGTAAATGTATTACCACAATATAGATCCAGGTTTCCAGCGTCTATCTATAGTTTAGTGTTGTAGGCACAGGATTAAATATTTGATAACCAGTTCCTCTGGTATGTTGGTATTTGCTGCCCAACTAGTTTGCAGTTCTGCTTTCAGATTCCTTTAACACTTGTTTGACCAAGGATGAGTATGCTTGTCCTAATAGCAGTGACTTAGACCTAATTAGAGAATGAGCATAATTGCCCTGATAATTGGGCTGACACTGTGTAGGCCTAGAAGAAGTAGGAGATAGGCTGTTATATGTGCTGGGAAAGTAGCTATGGCAGCTGGAACCAAGACTGGGTCTAATAAGCAAACTGTTAGGGGGTTCACACTTCATTTTTAGTAAAACTCTCAGTGCATACGTCAATATATGCACTGAGCGTACCCATTGCCATATACTGGGGCAGAGGCATAGTTGTTGCTTCATCTGCTCAGTATCCAATGTATCCAGTGAAAAAGACAGATGGAAAGACATAGCATAGTCCATATAAAGACAGTGACATCACTGGGGAAACACCCTTTACATTGGCCGCAGCCAATCGCCGGCCGCTGCCATTGTTCCACTCTCCCTCCACATTCAGGCTACCTCTGACGAGCACATGGAGGGCTGTGCATCCCTCTAAAGAATGCCACCCCACACCATTACTGACCCACTGCCAAAACCGGTCTTGCTGAAGGATGTTGATCGCTCTCCACTGCATCTTAGACTCTGTCACATGTGCTCAGTGTGAAACCTGCTTTTATCTGTGAAGACCACAGGGCCCATGGCGAATTTGCCAATCCTGCAAATTGGGCTGTGAGCACCAACCCCCATGCTGTGGACGTTGGACCCTCATAACCATCCTCCTCGCCTGTCTACAGGTAGCACTTCCAGCCTCTGGACACTACCAAACAGACACAGCCAAACCCTCTGGCCACAGCTCGCTGTGTGTATCCTGGCTGAGCTGCACAACTGGCCACTGTGTGGGTTGTAGAAGGCCCGTCACATGCTACCACATTGTGAAAGCATCACCAGCATTCAAAATTGACCAAAACATAAGCCAGAAATCAATGGTACTGAGAAGGGTATGTGGTCCCCACACTGCAGAACCAACTCCTTTATTGAGTGTGTGTTGCTAATTGACTGTGAAAATGATTGTTAATCAGTGTTGCTGTCTAGAGGACAGTTTGAATTCACAGAAGGTTTATTTACTTCAAGTTATATGGTGTTGTTTAAGTTTTCCTTTATTTTTAGCAGTGTATGCCATTAAGCTATTCTAACTAAAATTAAGTCTTTGGAAAATACAACTTTTAAGGCAAAAAACAAGCCCTCATAGGACAAGTAATGGATTCTGGAACTTGAAGTGGCTCCAGGCTGAAGGGCAAAACAGGCCCCATCTTTAAAGTGTTAAAAGGACTTTTACTACCTTCATCAACTTCAACTCTCTGCATCCTTTAGAGGTACCACTCAGTGGCGTAGCAATCTGGCAAGCTCCGGGCCTGGTGATTGGTAGGGTCCAGAAAAGAAACCTGAAGTACCTGTTAAAAACCAGCCCAGGATGTGGTGCTCTGAGTTCTCCGGAGGTAGTCAGAAAACAGTGTGTGCAATAAGGGTCCAGTTCAGCAAAGACAGAGACTGTCGGTAGCTAATGAGAAGACTCTACCGGTAAGTTAGAGCATGGCAATTCCCCCACCAACAAACAATTTCCTCAGATTTTTCCAACCCTTCCAGTGAAATATTTAGCTTTTTCTGTGTATGCATGAACTCATGTACAATGAAGTCTGTATACAAATCACAATTATCTCATTCCTCACACCAAATATTTGTGCGGGAAACACCCAGCCCCATTTACAGGATGAGTCAGCCTGAAGGGTTGAGAGTGAAGGTATTGCATCAAGTGATTCTCGGTCTGTGGTAAACTGATATAGTACATATGACAGAGTGGTGAATATTTCTCTAATGTACTCATCAACAATTTGCTAAGGCTAGATGCACACGTTATTATGGCCGTGATCTGCCGAGCCAAAACATGGAAGGCACCCAATCACATTGCAGTGAGCACACTGTGGCCAGTCAGCCCACACCACAAAAGAAAGGACATGTCCTATCTGTAGCTGGATTTCGGCCACTGCCACTGGGCACTTGCCCCTTCTCCTCTTCTCGACCCAAATGTTTGCTTGCCGGGATATTGCCTAGATGAGCACACATGTGCACTTAGCCTTGTTTGTCAAACCACTCCCCCCATAAGAAGCATATTCCAGCCTGTATGCTGCATGAGCCTCCTGATCTCCTTGTGCTTGTTTAAACAGATGTGGGGATTAACCCCTTTACTTCCTACTAAAGCATACTATAGCCAGAGAAAAAGTGTTAACAATCACAGTTGTGTAAAAACAGGAGAATAGACCTATCTTCAATCGGTAGACAGATTTGCCATAAAATGGAGAAGTAACATTGTATCTATTTTCTTAACGAAGGACCGTATACACTAAAGTATAACCCAAGTATTTCAGCATAAAATTTGTGCTAACTCGGCTTATACTCAAGTCAATTAAAAAAATTAACATGTACTCACTTTTCTGATGCCCCCCATAGGTCCTTTCTTGCTTCCAAAGCTCTGATACCTCTTCGGGTCCTTGATCCCTTGGGTCGTTCCTCTCCTCTTCGGGTCCACTAGAGATGCCGATGGCTCATAAACAATGATGTCAGCAAGCAGCTGACGTCATTGTGTGTGCCAGCAGCGTACGAGGACCAAAAAGAGCCAAACTACCCCACGCCTCTTTGTTCCTCCTACCAGAAATCTTCGGCACACAGCTCCTCGTAGCCGCAGCTCCTGCGCACAGCTACCAAAGATTTCTGGTAGGAGGAACAAAGAGACTACTGGGGCGTGGAGTAGCTGCGCGTGTAGCCTCAGCTCGCGCAACTCCATGCCCCAGTAGCCGCTTTAGAAAATTCGCATATTAGCCAAATAAAAGTTATCAAAAAGATTGTGGGTACGTGAAGATTAGCCCTTTAAAGGGGTATCCTCAAGTCCTATAGATCACCTACCACCCAATCTACCTTTATAGGTAGATATGTGGTGTGGGTTCCCTTAAAGCAAACTTTGTTTCTGTCCCCTGTAACACAATGCAGCTTGTCTTCTGTCCATAGTATGTGGTTTACAACCGTTGACTTTCTTCTGTGTTTTTGTGTCTGTGAACTGTGGCTAATGTTCTGGCTGTATTGGGATTGCTCAGCTCTGCCCAACAACGGTGAGGGTGAGTTCACACGTGGCACAACACCTGGGGTGGGCATTGGCCCAATCAAATATGTATTTCCAGTGAAAGACAGAATTGGTAACCAGTACCCACTCTCTTGCATTTTTACTGGAAACTCATGTGATTGGGACGCGTGTGAACTTGCCCTTAATGCTGTGTGGACAGACCTCTGTTCCAGTCACCTGGGACGGAGGCTCTCTTACCACTTGTATATATATATTTGATTCACAGCTGTGGAAGCTAAGGCTGGTGCCACACGCGCCGCGTTTGCAAACGCAGACAAAACCGCACCCACTGGGGCGGGGCGCGGCCCGATCGCATCAAGCGTTTCTATGGAAACGCCTGCGGTCGGGAACGAGGGCCGGTGTTTGCATAAATAAGTAAAAACACCACGGCTCGTTCCCGATCGCAGGCGTTTACATAGCTTATACTCTCATCTGTTTGCTGTGCTCTCTATATTCCTCTAATTATTCTGGTTTTCTGATCTCAGGATCTTGTACTTTGGACTATCTGAAATCTGATACATTTTGCTCTTTTTATCTAGATCAATAGCTTTTACCCCCTCTCTCTATATTGTATATCTGCAGTTTTTATATCTAAACTTATGGAGAAGAGAGAAGTTTCTGTCTTTGCTTCATAGTTAAACTTATTTTGGTGCCAGGCAAGCTTAGATAATCAAAGCCAGCATGTGAACCATTGATTTCTTTGGCCTCTTCACATCTTTTTTCACGGAAGTGAGACAATGACAGGACTGTTAATGATAAACAAGGGAATATTTTAGTTCATTTCGAATTTTTAATGCTGTAACATCCGTTTATTGCAAAGGGGCCCCACTGAGGTTTGTTGCCCAGGGGCCTAATGAAACATGGAGCCAGGCCTGAATGGATCTGTAAACAATTGGCACATGAACAGGGCGGACTGGCCATAAGCCCACCGCGGAAAAATCCCGGTGGGCCGATTGGTTTAAGGCTGGTCGGGCCGGTCTGGGACTGGAGGGCCCGTGAAAAAATAAAAAACATGAACTCACCACTCGACGCCCGACGCTGCTCCCTGCTTGATCCCAGTCCGGATGCGGTGTCAGCTCCGTACAGGCAGGAGTTGCGCAGGCCATGACATCAGCCGCTTGCTGACGTCATGGTCTGGGCGACGGGCGCGTAAGTTGCTGTCACCGCCAGACTGGGATAGCAGGGAGCAGCGTTGGGGCGTCGGAGTGGTGGTTCATGTGTTTTTATTTATGTACGGAGTGGGTGGCTGAGACCGGGGAGGCTGTAACCAGGGGGCTGAATAACGGCAGGGGCTTTATCTGGGGCTATGGCCTGCCTGGCTATACTGGGGCAGGGGCTGTCTTGGGCTGTGGTGCCTGGCTGTACACTGGGCAGGCGTCTGCTGATACTGGGGTTGGGCTGCCTGGCTGTATACTGGGCTATGGCTGCCTGGCTGTATACTGGGGCTGTGGGCTGCCTGCTATATATGGAGCTGTGGGCTCCCTGGTATATACTGGGGCTGGGGCTGCTGGCTATTACGGGGTGTGGGCTGCTGGTATATCGGCTGTGGGTGCCTGGCTATATACTGGGGCTGTGGGCTGCCTGGGCTATATACTGGGGCTGTGGGTGCCTGGTAATACTGGGGGTGTGGGCTGTCTGGATATAGCTGGGGCTGGTGGTGGATGCCTGGCTGTATACTGGGCTATTGGGCTGCCTGGTGTATACGGGGCTGTGGGCTGCGGCTGTATATGGGCTAGTGGGCTGCTGGTTATACTGGGATGGGCTGCCGGCTATATACTGGGGTGTGGGCTGCTGGTGTATAACTGGAGGCTGTGGGCTGCCTGGCTTGTATACTGGGTTAGGCTGCGGCTGTATACTGGGGTATGGGCTGCCTGGCTGTATACTGGGGATATGGGCTGCCTTGGCTGTATACTGGGGCTATGGGCTGCCTGGCTGTATACTGGGGCTATGGGCTGCGGGCTGTATACTGGGGCTATGGGCTGCCTGGCTATATACTGGGGCTGTGGGCGCTGCCTGGGTATACTGGGGCTATGGCTGCCTGGCTGTATACTGGGCTATGGGCTGCCTGGATGTATCGGGGCTATGGGCTGCCTGGCTGTATACTGGGGTGCTGACTGGCGGGCTGTATACTGGGGCTATGGGATGGGCTGTGTATACTGGGGACTATGGGCTGTGCTGCTACTGGGGCATGGTACTGTGTAGACTGTGGGCATGCCTGCTGGCTGTATACTGGGGTATGGGCGGACGGGATGGGGGAAGGCGTGCGATGCTTTAGTTAGCCTGAGATTGCCACGGGCCCTTGTGATCCTAACCCCCGAACGTGTTCTCTTCCTGATTCTCGATTCATCCCCTAACACTTAGCTTGTTACTACGCCTCCCCCCACCCCCCATCCCTAGTCCCTCTACCTTTTCTCACAATGTCCTTATTTTCCCCCCCACCCCGTCCCTTAACCCCACCTCTCCCCACATTCATTAACAGCCGTACCCTTGCATCCACTCACCACCTGATTTTCCTACACTCCACTCATACTCCCTTCCGATCTGGCATATTATTCCTATCTTTCTTCATCTACCCGCTCCCTACCCCTCATCGCTTTAATCTCCCTTCTCTTCCGTTTCTCCCGCGCCATTTCGGACTTTACTTTTTTATTCAAACATTTCTCTCCTCCCGCCCAAATTTATCCCCCCTCTCTACACCCGCTATTAACATCTCACCCAGCTCCCTTCCCAATGACCGTACCCCCACTCCTCTAATGTATCTCCTCTCCCCGCCTTGACACCCACTCCCCCCTTACAACTAACCTCTCCCGTGCCCCTACCTACCACATTCTTTCCCGCAGTCCCAACCACCCTTAGGCCTCCTACCCCCCTACTACTATCTACTTTCTCTCCCACCCCCCCACTGACTCCACTCCTTCCTCACTTCCCCCCCCCCGCTTCACCCCCCCTTGCCCTTCGCTAACTCCCCCACCCCCTGCCGGCCCTGTTCTTGAGCCTTTTTTCACTCTCCCCCCCCCCCCCCCAACTTTTCCCCACCCATCTGTCCTTCTCATTTCGCCCCAACACTATTTCTCCTAACCCCCCCTTCACCCTACCATCCCCCCCTCCCCCTCCCCCCCCCCCCTCCCCTGTTGTTTCCTCTCATTCCTCGCCATTTCGGCCTACACGTCACCCCCCACCCTACCTGTCACGTTGTTCCTCCGCCTGTGACTCAGAGACCACTCTCCCTCGATAGCGTCACCTGCCTCTTCTACTCATTCATCCCTTACTTGCCTATATATCTTACACGTTTGCCATTCTTCTTTGATCTTTTTTTTTTCTTCTTTTTCCTCCCCTTTATAGGAGTTACCCAAAGGCTATCAAAGAAAGTATAGATGAACAAGCTCCGCCCTCCTTCTTTTTTCCGATCAATCGATAGACCAAGAAAGCCACCCTCTATCAATTCTGCCATAATTATGAATGGATGTTTTCGCCCTGTCCTTATTAGCTTGCCCCCCTAGGGCTGCCTGGCTTTTTGATACTGGGCGTATGGGCTGCCTGGCGGTATAATGGGGCGTTGGGTGCCGGCGGTATACTGGTGCTATGGCTTGCCTGGCTATATACTGGGGCTATGGGCCTGCCGGGCCCTATATACTGGGCTATGGGTGCTGGCTATATACTGGGGCTCTGGCCGCTGGTAATGGCTACATACTGGGCTATGGGATGTCTTGTACATACGTGGCAGTAGTATAGTAGTCTATTCTTGGAATAGGGGGCAGTATTATAGTAGTATATTCTTGTACATATGGGACAGATTACTAGTAGTTTATATCTTGCACATAGGGGGAAGTATTATAGTAGTGATATTCTGTACATAGGGGGCAGATATTATAGTAGTTATATTCGTTGTACATATGGCGACATTATTATAGTAGTAATATTCTTGTACATAGGGGGCAGAGTATGTAGTTATATTATGTACATAAGGGCAGTATTACAGTAGTTATATTCCTGTCCATATGTGGGCAGTATTATAGGAGTTTTTATATTCCTGTAACATAGGGGCAGTATTTAAGAGTTATATTCTTGTACAATAGGGGGCAGTTATTTAGTGCTGTAGTGAATTCTTGTTACATAGGGGGCCAGTATTATAGTAGAAAAAAACCAAAAAAAAAAAAAACAAAAAAAAAAAATGACACGGTATAGTCTTGGACACCTCGGGCGGCAGATTATAGTAGCTATTATAGTGCCGACATACGGAGGGCAGTATATAATAGTATATTCTGTAAATAGGGGGCAAGTATTATAGTAGTTTATTTTTTACTCGAGGGGCAGTATTATAGTAGTCTATCTGTAACAAGGGGGCGTATTATAGTAGTTATATTCTGTACATAGGGGGCAGTATCGTATAGTACGTTAATATCTTGTACATAGGGAGGTCTTAGTATTATATCTTGATCGCGTTTATAGAGTTCTATTGTACATAGGGGGCAGATCTATAGTAGTTTATATTTTGTACATAGGGGGCAGTATATGTAGGTACTATTTGTACATAGGGGGCAGTATTATAGTAGTCATTCTTGTACATAGGGGGCAGTATTATAGTAGTTATATTCTTGACATAGGGGGCAGTATTATAGTAGTTATATTTGTACATAGGGGCAGTATTATAGGAGTTTATCTAGTGTACATAGGGGGAAGTATTATAGTAGTTATATTCATGTACATAGGGGGCAGTATATAGTAGTTATTACTTGGTAATGGGGCAGTATATAGTATATATCTGATGGAGTATTATATAATTCTTTGTACTAGGGGGCAGTAATGAGTAGTAGTTTTATTCTTAGTAAATAGGGGGCAGTAATGATAGTAGTTATATTCTGTACATAGGGGGGAGTATTATAGTAGTTTATTTTGAAATAGCGGGGCAGATGTTATAGTAGGTTGTGTGATATCCTGTACATAGGGGCAGTATTATAGTAGTAGTTACTAATGGCGAACTTTAGAGGCCGAGAGCCAAACTACACGAAGACCCGCTATTTATCGCAAGTGCCAGCACAGAAATTTAATTTGTGGTTATACTCCCTTCTCTGTCACAGTTTCATTGAACCAGCACCTGAGGCCACCAATATAGCAGAAAATAGTCCATATAGCAGAAAATAGAGCCGTCACTTTAAAATAGCTCTGTGCACAGCAAGTCCTGGGCTGTTCTGGGGATTGCCGGAAGGATACTGGAGTTCTCTCTGGTGATGGCCTGAGTGCCCACAGAAAGGGCTCTGAGTGCCACCTCTGGCACCAGTGCCATAGGGTAGCCATCACTGCCCTAGGAGAGCAGCACCATTATGGACAGATATTAAGCTGATGACGTGGTCCTGCTCTGCGCTAAGCCCGACACTCTCTGAAAAGGATTCCCTCCCGTGTCTGTAAAGCCATCTGTACTGTGAGTTCAGACTTTCAAAGTATTTACTATCGGACACACGCCGGACAAAGCGGGACCTGGGGGGAAATCCGTGACAATATCATAGCTGCCCGTGACGCGGGGCAGGGGTACGAAAAACGGGAAAGTCCCGGCAAACATCGGGACGGTTGGGAGCTATGCACACAGTGATGATCACAGTACATGGATAATACACACAGTGATGTCACAGTACAGGGGATAACACACAGTGATTTACAGTACAGGAATAATACACCAGTGATGTCACAGTACAGAGATAATACACCCAGTGATGTCACAGTACAGGGATATACACATAGTGATGTCACAGTACAGAGGTAATACACACACCGTGATGGTCACAGTACAGAGATACTAACACAGTGATTGTACAGTACAGGATATACACACAGTGATGTCACAGTACAGGATAATACACACAGTTATTCACAGTACAGAGATATTCACACATTATACGAGGTTACCCACAGGGGCAGTGAGCAGGTTTATCGTTATGATTTCGTAGTATCTATTTCCTATTCTACTACGTGATCTCATCCCTAGTTAATGAGTTTTCCCCTGTGACTTCCTCCTCGGAAGAGCTCCCGTGGTGTCCAGAGCCATTGCTATGAGGTGAAGGATTCAGTGAGCAGATGTCAGTATTACAGCATGAATACAAATCCAGAATTGTATGGAGAAAATAAGAGGCGACCGGTGCCTCCAATCATTACAGCATATGGTGTTATGTTACGTTCACATCTCCGCGTGTTGTCAGTATTCAGCACGTCCCCGAACAGTAATGTACAAATATATACAGCTACACAGTCATCTATCATCACATGTGCTGTGTACAAATTGTTCTCATAGTAGGAGTGATATGAGCAGAAATTCCACCAGGTATTATATTCATTGACATAAGGGACGTTTATCTGTAGTTATATCCTGTACATAGGGCAGTATATAGTAGTTTATTTTCCTGTATATAGGGGGCAGATTATAGTAGTTATATTCTGGTACATAGGGGGCAGTATATAGTGTTATATTCTTGTACATAGGGGACAGTATTATTGTTAGTTATATTCCTGTACATAGGGGGCAGTATTTATAGTAGTGTATATTCGTATATAGGGGGCAGTATTATAGTAGTTATATTCCGTACATAGGGGGGCAGTATTATAGTAGTTATATTTTGTACATAGGGGGCGTATTATAGTAGTTATATTTGTACATAGGGGCAATTATAGTAGTTATATTCCTGTACATAGGGGGGGCAGTATTAAGTAGTATATTATTGTCAAGGGGGCGATATTATAGTATTATTTCTTGTACAGGGGGCAGTATTATAGTAGTTATATTCTTGTACATAGGGGGCAGTATTAAGTAGTTATATCCGTACATAGGGGGCAAGTATTATAGTAGTTATATTCTGTACATAGGGGGCAGGTATTATATAGTTATATTCTGTACATGGGGGCAGTATATAGTAGTTATATTCTGTACATAGGGGGCAGTATTATAGTAGTTATATTCCTGTACATAGGGGGCAGTATTATAGTAGTTATATCTTGTACATAGGGGGCAGTATTATAGTAGTATATCTTGTACATAGGGGATAAGTTTATAGTAGTTATATTCCTGTACATAGGGGCCAGTATTATAGTAGTTATATTTCTTACATAGGGGGCGAATATAGTTAATCTTGACATAGGGGGCAGTATTATAGTAGTTATATTTTGCACATAGGGGCAGTATTATAGTAGTTATATCCTTGTAAATAGGGGGGCAGTATTATGTAGTTATATTCTTGTATACATAGGGGGCCAGTTATATAGATAGTTATATCCTGTACATAGGGGGCAGTATTATAGCAGTTATATTCTTGTACATAGGGGGAGTATTATAGTAGTTATATTCCCTGTACATAGGGGGCAGTAGTATAGTAGTATATTCTGTACAAGGGGGAGTATTATAGTAGTTATATTCCCTGTACATAGGGAGTTATTAGTAGTTATATTCTTGTACATAAGGGGGCAGTATTATAGTAGTTATATTCTCTGTAAATAGGGGGCAGTATTATGTGTTATATCCCTGTACATAGGGGCAGTTTATAGTAATCTGAATGCGGGAAGCAATTCCTGAGGAGGATGGACGCTAGGGGGCAGTATTGTATTATAGTAGTTATATTCTTGTACATAGGGGGCAGTATTATAGTATTTATATTCTTGTACATAGGGGGCAGTATTATAGTAGTTATATTCCTGAACATAGGGGGCAGTATTATAGTAGTTATATTCCTGTACATAGGGGGCAGTATTATAGTAGTTATAGTCTTGTACATAGGGGGACAGTATTATAGTAGTTATATTCCTGTACATAGGGGCAGTATTATAGTAGTTATATTCCTGTACATAGGGGGCAGTATTATAGTAGTTATATTCCTGTACATAGGGGCAGTATTATAGTAGTTATATTCCTGTACATATGGGTAGTATTATAGTAGTTATATTCCTGTACATAGGGGGCAGTATTATAGTAGTTATATTCCTGTATATAGGGGGCAGTATTATAGTAGTTATATTCCTGTACATAGGGGGGCAGTATTATAGTAGTTATTCTTGTAAATCGGGGAAGTGTTATAGTATTTATATCCTGTACATAGGGGCAGTATTATAGTAGTAGTTATATTCTTGTACATAGGGGGCAGTATTATAGTAGTTATATTCTTGTACATAGGGGGCAGTATTATAGTAGTTATATTCTTGTACATAGGGGGAAGTATTATAGTAGTTATATTATTGCACATAGGGGGCAGTATTATAGTAGGTATATTCTTGTACATAGGGGGGCAGTCTTACAATATATTTTACTTAGGGGCAGTTGTATTATACTAATTACATTCTTGTTTATTGGAGAAGGTATTGTAGCATGTTTTTAGTGTAAATATATATCAGTATTAAGTTGTGTGCTCTTAAAATAGAAGTGTTATTCCTTTACAAGGAGGCAGTATGAGTCTCTTTCTCTGCGGTGTACATGTTGATCTAGAGTGACCATCTATTAACAGTTTGTATGGAGTTTAGTAACTTCACCCACATCACAAGGCCACGCCTACTTGTTTTGACCCCGTCCACATAATGGGGCCACTTTTACAGTTTTTTCCAGGGCCACTTTAAATTCCCAGTCCGCCCCTGCACATAGATGACATCTGTACATGGTCCATTTCTCAAATGTTGCTAGCCAACCGGGATGGGCAGGAAGTAGATCAGAACCATTGATTTTTTTCTAGTTGTGAAAAAATACGGATGTCACATGGATTTAAAAAACCATGATACATGATACATGTTTTATGTTACAACATGGAAGGATGGGAACCAGCTAAGCTCTTGAGTAGATTTTGGATGAGTTATTGACACTTATATGCAGATGTCTCCCATCATTTCCTTGCGTGTCCCTAAATATGCTTAGATAGGAGACAAAAACGACACCTTCCTCAGCCTTTAGGAGACATAAGATACTGCACACACTGCATGTAACAATAGCGTTATGCCTGCATTCAATCATCAGTATGCTGGCGCCCCCATGCGGCCAGCAGGGATCGCAGTAGTGAGCGCAGGCGCACCGTATATCGGAAGTGCGTCAGAGCCTCACCAGACGCGGGATAGACGAGTCACCTGTGTGTCTATGGGGGACCGTAGAACTTAGTCTCTGCTGCGGTTGCTATAACTTATGGCCACGGTGTAGAGAAACCCTTATGACACCTCCCTCTCCTCCACGTGACGTGTCCCTGCCGGTCATATGTCTGTGAACCGGGAGTAACCACCGGAGCCTCCTACAGAGACAGAGGGACGGGATGGAGGAGCAGAAGGAGAACAGGCCCCTGCAGAACACCGGCTGCCAGGAGGAAGAGCTGTGCGGGAGCATAAAGAACGTGGAGCTGTCTGCAGGGGTGAGGACACGGCGGGTCACTCGCTATAATGGCCATGGCCTCACACTACAGTCAGAGGAGGCTTATGTTATGGGGCAGTACATTGTATACTATGCCCTTCAGTACCAGAGCCTTTGTCATTTATGGAGACTTATGAGGGCTTGTTTTCTGCAGGACAGGAAAGTTGTATCAGGGCTAATGTCTACCGTAACACTATCCTGAACCTTGGATGGTTAAACCCTCTGGTAAATTGCATTCAGAGGAATATTCTCATGTTTAATATGAGAAATCCACAGCCTGTCTACAGGAAAGTGGTCAGCAGACTAGACCGACAAACATTTAACTACCTCACAGTGATGTCCAATTATGTTCTTGGATGTTTAGCTTTATAAAGATAAAGGCATTCTGTATTCAGATGTCCTTTAAGAAGTTACAGGGTGGGGAAGAGTGAAGTTGAGCTGTCGCCTTCTGATGCCTAGTCCAGGATGAGTGATTTGAAACATTTAAATTTCTGCATAATGCTAAATCTCCTAGGACAGTGATAGCTAACCTTTTAGAGACCGAGTGCCCAAACTACAGCCAAGACCCACTTATTTATCACAAAGTCCCAACACAGAAATTTAATTAGTGATTTATGCGTCACAGCTTTGACTCATATCAGCACCCTGAGGACACCAATAAAGCAGAAAATCGGAGACATTTGGCTGATTTTTCTTTTTAATTGTTAATTATTTTATTACCAAACTACATATGATATACAAAATTTAAAATACATATATTGAACCCATACACTGGAAGAAGAGAACCACACCGAATACATCATATAACAAATCTTCAAGAAAATTTTTCCCTCTTCTCTTTTCTCTTCCCTTTCTTTTCTTTGCCCTTCCCTCCCCCATTCCCCCCCCCCTCCCCACCCTGGCAGAGGTGGGGGGGGGGGATACAGAAAAAACCTCCCATATAGATATCTCGAACTGGGCCTCCGGCTCCAATAGGGGACCATCGCACCACTTGCTTAGATGTATCTACCTTGTAACCCACTCCGACCAACAATTGGGTTCTATTCTATTGTTTAAATTACCTCTTGTAGTATCACTATATCCCATGGGGGTTATTTCATAATGCTTCAGTCTTTCAACTGAGTCAAGCCAGTCTGTGATATTCAAGCTTTTTTTACTATTCCAATGCTTAACAAGAACTAGCCTCCCATTGAACAATAATTTGTGAATTAATTGGGTTTTTCCCCATGGAATCCCCAGTGAGGGAACAAGACCCAGGATAGCCACCGCGACATTGAACACCAAATTGATCTTCAATCTAGTGGATATATACTCATAAACCTCGATCCAAAATTGTCTGGCCCTAATGCAGTTCCATAGAATGTGAAAGATGTCGGCCCTCGAGTCTTCCCTGAGTTTGGCTTTATGTAACATATCTGGGGAGTAATATAATCTGTACAAGATGTTTAATTGGGTCACTCTGTGGTTCCAGTTCTTAGAGACATACTTTACATTTCTGTAAATGGAGACCCATTGTTCATCCCCAAGTGATCCACACACCTTAGCCCATTTCTTTTGACTGGGGTGCGTTAGCATCTTTTCTACTTCTTCCATTACCCCTTTATATATACTGGACAGGTTTTTTGGTGCTTTGTCCAGCGTAAAAATTGAGGTCATTAGGGGGCATGTCCCAACTTTTAGATATTCCTTATTCGTTTCTGCTCTTACTGCATGTTTCACTTGCATAAAATTCTTGCATTTAATTCTGCTACATGCTCATTGTGCCATATTGGTGAAAATACTGTTGAACCCTGAATTCTGAAACCAACCCTAAACCATTTCCATGTGTTATGAAGCAATTCCATGATTGGCAAATTATTGGCCTTTTTCTTTAATATACCTGATTCCAAAAGTGAAAATATATTATCCCCAGTGTATTCAGTTCTATCTAATAACTCCCTAAAAATTCTTGCTTTTCTATTTTCTCCTATAAATTGTAATTGTGATGACACAAAATAGTGAAATACGGATGGGAGAGAAACCCCACCCCTATCCTTATTCTTACATAAAAACTCCTGTTTTAGTCGAACCCTCAATCTCCCCCAATACATTTGGATGATCAATGTAGCTTCCCTCAAGGATCCCCAATACAGAAAGAATTGTCAGGGCTGGAGCAGGAGCTACAATGATAATCCACATCTGTCCACACCTTCCCACTCTTCCAGTAGTCCCTGGTAGCGCTGTCACTTTAAAGAAGCTCAGCCTGGGCTCTCTGGGACTGCAGAAAGATACCTGAAGTCCTTTCTGGTGATGGCCTGAGTGCTCACAGAAAGGGCTCTGAGTGCCACCTCTGGCACCCGTGCCATAGGTTCGCCATCACTATCTTAGGATATAGGACATCATGGAGATCCTGTTGCTGATAACTGTCCATGACAAAAAACTGGGTTTAAACATGCCACTTTAAACGCCTCATCTTTTTCCAGAAGCTGAAGTTTACGTTCAATAAACTCATTTGGACCTCCAACCCACTGTTCCACCCCACCCAGAATTTCCTGATCAACTCTAATTAAAGAGAACCCGTCATGCAAAATAACCCCCCTAAACTAAATATATCTTCATAAACTGCCATTAGAGAGCATTGCCTCTATCCCTTCATTGTCCCTCTACATGCCTGTAAACCTAAGCAATGAGGTCCTAAAGCTGTATGCAAATGACCTGTGAAATGTCCAATGAAGCATTAGCATATTCAAGCTGTCCACTCTATTCATGAGTGGGAGGCACAGCCACACCCCCAGTGCATGACTGACAGCCTGTATAATGATGTGCTTCCTGGTGCTGGTGGCCACGCCCCCTGCAGCCTGTGTGTGCATGTGTGTGTTTAGGAGAGATACAACAGCTCCAGGTAGCCATATTACAGCAGAACATGTCAGATTCTTGTGTAGCTGATGTCTGTGTCTCTCACCTGTATATTAGGAGGATGCAGCATGTCAGCAGATGCAGCACAGACACTAGCCATGCTTTACTATACATTACACACAGACATGAGCAGGGAGAGGGGAGGGGTAACAGGGGTGACATCACTGCCTCTGACCATGTGACCAGCCTCATTCACATGATAAAAAATAGATGATTTTACAATGATTAATGTATGAAATAACTAGATAAAGGCTGGGATGGGATCCTTGTGAGCTGCTCCAACAGGTAGAGGTGACAGGACTAGTGACACAGACCTGATGACAGGTGTCCTTTAAGTGAAAGAAACAAGGAGGAATAGGCTTTCTTGACTTTAAAGAGAACCTGTCAGGCAAATTAACCACCCACAAATACATATGTTTTCATAAACTGTTATTAGAAAGCATTCCCCCTGTCCCTACATTGTCCCTCTAAATGCCTTTGAAACCAGGTCCTAAAAGTGTGTGCAAATGACCTGAGATGTGTCCAATGAATCATTATATTCAGCTGTCCAGCTTATTCATGAGTGGACAGTGCTTGACTGACAGCCTGTATAATGATGTGACACTCCTGGTGCTGGCTCCTCTATTTGCTTCCTGGTTCTGGCGGCCACACCCACTGCAGCCTGTGTGTATGAAATACTCCTATACATATGCTTGACATGCTGTTACTCCTATACACTACTTGTGTAACTGTTGTCTGTCTCATACAAGCACAATGCTTTACTATACCATACATTACACACAGACATGGGGGAAGGGTAACAGGGGTGACATCACTTTCCGTCTCCATGTGCCAGAGATCTTCTCAGTTCTCCTCCTTTCTCTAGAGCACATTGCCTAGTTTTCTTTGGTTGCAAAGATGCCTTTGCCTTTTACTCTACCTAGTCTCGACCTAAGTTTATGAATCGGTGTTACCTGTTTCTATGTTACTAGTGTAATAGGTCTTCATAGTAATTTGAGGTCCATCTTCTCCTGCTTTGGGGTATTTTGTCTGTTTTCTTCTCTAATGCATGCTATAACAAGTTATTCGCGTAACTACTGTAAATTCATATTGTGTGTACAATGTATGCATCTCTCCATATAACAGCTGAACATTGAGTGTATGGAGCTTTTATTGCTGTGTATTTGAATTACCGTATATACACGAGTATAAGCCGACCCAAGTATAAGCCGAAGCCCCTAATTTTACCACAAAAACCTGGGAAAACCTATTGACACGAGTATATGCCGAGGGCAGGAAATGCATTGGTCACAGCCTCCCCATTATACAGCCTGCCGCACTCTGCCCCATAGTATATAGCCAGCACCTGCCCCCCAGTATATAGCCAGCAGCGGGGGAAGCCGGAAAGTTTTGATTAATATTTTTTTTACTCGAGTATAAGCAGAGTTTGAGTTTTCAGCACATTTTTATGTGCTGAAAAACTAGCTTATACTCCAGTATATATGGTACTTTTGGATGGAGATGTGTTTTTTTTTTTGGTTTGTTTGTTTGTTTTCTTGTGTGGCTTGGTTTTGTTCAGTTCCCAAAAAAGGGCTGAAAAGTTTAACTTCTTTAACATACTAATAGTTAAATTGTGAACTTTTTAGGTGAAGAGAATGGTATCTGGAGGGCAGGAAGACAAAGGTATTCATCCTACTAAACCTAGTGCCGGTGACTTCAGTGATCCAGTCTACAAAGAAATCGCTTTTGCCAATGGATGTATAAATAGAATGGGTAAAGATGAACTGAAGGCTAAACTTACAGAATTAAAGTTGGACACCAGGTAAAGCAAATTAGTCTGGTGGTTTCTGTTTTGCTCTACCACAGTCGTCATATTGGTAACATATAGGAGCAAATTTATCAAACATGTGTAATGGTTAGACATAATGTCATGTACTGCATCAAATTAATTACATGTCTCATGCTGATACATGTTGTGTGTTTTTTTTTTTTTTTTTTTTTAACAATGCTTTATTGATGCTTGTACCACAGAAGAATGTCAGACATGTCTATTAGTTGGCGTAGTTTGCGTCAGAAATATTTGCCAGATTTTGTGGGGTTTTTTTTTTTTTTGGGGGGGGGGTTCTTGCACTCCCTCGACAATCCTAAAATCCTTACGTGTGCTGCAGGTTTTAGGTTTTTTTTCTTTGTGCAAATTATGGCAGAATTCTGTTATAAACAGATTGTTGTTGATTGTTCTATAAAATGTGTGGTTAATGTAACGGTGCCAAATGTAACATTATTTGAAAGGGTCACTAAACCTTTTAACCAAAATGCATACAATGCCTTGCTAGTAAAATTTCACACAAAATTTAAATGGGGCAAATGTAACTGTAAAGACAGGGACACACTGGGCATAATCACTAACCCCGAGCATTTTACAATGATGGCCAAGTGGATAGGATACAAATCCCATACATGCTGTTGCAGTTCCACCTTAAATGACTTTTCATATCTATGGTCAGAAGCGATTTGCAGTCTCCACAGCAGGCATTCTGCAATGATTCTGCCAGGGGAAAACTAACTAATGTCTTATAGATGGGATTCCATTACATTAGTGCTGGTATGACCTTTTTCTCTTTTCTTCCGCGACATAGAGGGGTGAAGGATGTTCTGAAGAAACGCCTGAAAAATTACTACAAAAAGCAGAAATTAAAGCAACCCAATGACTTTGAAGCTTACTATGACTACATTTGTGTAATTGACTTTGAAGCCACCTGTGAGGAAGGCAATACACCGGATTACATTCATGAAATCATAGAGTTCCCCATTGTCTTGGTCAATACAAGGACAATGGATATTGTAAGTTTGTTTTCACATGATTTGCTAGAACTTTTATTACTCAGAACACCACAGATATAATGGATTGTGGTTCACCACTGTACCTTTATATGCCTTCAAATACTTAAAGGGTTTATTTCACTTGGGCAGTAGTATTGAGAAATTATTAGAAGCATAAGGCCTTCAGCAATCCAAGAGGTCCAGGTATCAGGCTCTTATCTAAAAGTTTTCTGTCAGCTCATGCTCAGTTCACGTATGTTAGGCAGCATTCACACCTGGTGTTTTGTTTGTAATGAAACCAAATCCAAAGGCTTCACCAGTGAATAGTGAGGTAACATTGTGTTTTATTGTGTTAACTAAACATGATGGAAATGCAATGAAAAGCATTTATTTTCTCTAGTGTTTACACTCAAATTGTAATTTGGTAAGTGGAAATGTGTGAATACTTGAAAATAAAACTAGACAGTCTTATACTAGGACAGATTTATCATTCAGTGCACTGTCTAACCATGGGACACTTTTCATAAATCTGCCCCATTGACCTTTCTGTTACCTTGTGGACATCCGTACCCGCTGTAATGCTACCAAGTTGTGATGCCAGTAAAATGACATGCGACTCACCAGGGAGCAGAGGTCCATTTGTATCTAGGGGCTGTCTGCAAGTCTGCTTTTCTTAGGGGACTGCTTGTATTTGGTAATGTAAGGGGTAACATAACCTGACTAACTAAGATGCAAACTTTGCCTTCTACATCCATCTACGTAAATGCTGAGAGATTGTGGGGTGTCTTTTTTTTTTTTTTTTTTTTTTTTTTTTTTTCTCATTAAGAAAAGAAATCGCATCTTACCTGTTGTTCAGAGGCTTTGACCTTCCACTTTCTCTTCAAAGGAGGAGACTTTCCAGCGTTATGTACGACCCGAATTAAAGCCAAAGCTTTCAGAGTTCTGCATTAATCTTACTGGAATAACTCAGGTAAGCGTTAGAAATGCCCAATTTTTCAGCTGCAGTTATAAAGAGTGCCTTTAAAAGGAACTTGTCACCACACTAACTCCCCAAGACCACAAACTGTGCCTTTTCAGTAATATGTACATCCATGGAGGTCTTTTTTATAACATTTCTAGCTTGCAGCATGAATGAAAAATCATCTTTTATTATTTTGTACAATGCAGTCAGTTTGATCTGCCCAGTCCATGCATTTCGTGTTCCAGCCCTATAAATGATTATTTTTCATTCATGCTGCAACCTAGAAAGATGTTAAAAAGACCTCCTGGGATGTACATATTACATAACTGTACTGTTTGTGGGCTATCATTTTCTTCATAGTTATTGTTTAGTTCCCTCAATTACATGTTTGCAGCGTTTATATATGTATATAAAAATATATAGGCATCAATATTACCTGCTTCTGGACAGCCCTCAGTGTATTTACGGCGGGCGGTCTGGGTCCCTAATGCCTACATCATAGCATATTTAGGAGCTTGCGCAAGTGATCAGGCAGCCTAATGTCTGGTCCTTTTTTGCAGGAGCATTTTAAGAGAAAATGCTCTTGGGCCCCAGTGAAAAAGTAATAAAACATGTGAGAATAGAAATAATCGAAAAAACTCACATGTTAGTAGTTGTTTTTTTTTTCGCCTTAGGAACTTGTTGATAAGGCTGACACGTTTCCTGTGGTGCTCCAGAGTGTAGTTGACTGGATGAGAGAAAAGGAACTGGGTACAAAGTTCAAGTATGCTATCCTGACCGATGGGTAAGCAATTCAATTTTCTGGATTAAATAATGCATAATTTCATTGCCTCTGTACCCCTGATCATATGTCTTTATTCTTGTCCCATTAATCCCTTCCCATGTTGCCGCCGATCGTCGCTCCCCATGACGTCATCAGGGAGCAGTGATCCATCGCCATGACAGCCTCAGGTCTCACGAAGACCCAAGGCTGTCTCGTTTTAACCCATTCATTACAATGTGCTTAATACTGTAGTATGGCAGTATATGATAGGATCGATCAGACAACCAAAAGGAAAAAAGTAAAAATTAAAAAGAAAATATAATAAAAAAACAACCTAAAAACTCAAATCCACCCCCCTTTTTCTAGAACTGATATACATATTAATAAACAGTAAAAATCATAAACAGATTGGGCATTTTCGAACACAGCGATACCTAATCTATCAAAATATAATAACGTTTTTTCACTGCGTTTAACCCCGTAATGGAAAATAGCGCCAAAGTCGAAAATGACACACTTTTTGCTATTTTGAAATGTATAAAAAGTGATCAAAAGGTTGCACAGTCCTAAAATTTATAGCAATGAAAACATCAGAAGCCGGAAAAAAAAAAATGACACCGCCCACAGCTCAGTACATCAAAGAATGAAAGTGTTTTTCACTGCAATTTTTTTTCCCAGTACACGGCATGGAATATTGAATAGTCACTATGAAGTGCAATTTGTTATGCATAAAATATGCCATCACAGAGCTCTTTATGTGGAAAGATAAAAAAAAAGTTATAGATTTTTAAGGTGGTGAGTGAAAAATGAATGTGAAAAAACTAAAAAGGGCCAAGTCGTTAAGGTATTAAGAATGCGGCTATTTTTCATCACTGCGTTTCCATTTTTCATTCCCCACTTTAAAAAAAAAAAAAATTTTCTTATTCTCATGTACGGAGCTGTATGAGGGCTTTTTTCTTCATAAAAACAGTACTTTCTAGTTATTCTATTTTATATTACGTGCCGTGTACTGGGAACCTGAAAAAAAAATCTAAATGGAGTGCAATTGATGGAAAAAAACCCATTTTGTTCTTTCACTATGCTCTCCAAATGAAACCTCCCCTTTTATTCTTTGGGTTGGTACGATCACAGTGATACCATCTTTTATAAAGAGTTTTTTTTAATCTGTTTGTAGAAAGAAATAAGTCTTTCTTTGGCAATATTTTGGGTTCAATCACTCTTTCATACATGGTTTACAGCCCTCTGTTCAGTGTGATTGGAGGACTTTTTAATTGCTACCATTTTGGGGACTGTACAACCTTTTTGATCACTTTTCACTCACACTATTATGTGTTACAAAATAGTGTCGTTTTTGGCGTTGTTTCATTATTTAAAGTGGCTTTGAAGAAAGATAATTTATCCTCTTTCCACAGGATAGAGAATAAATGTCTTAGAACTGGAGGTGCTACCACAAGGACACAAGCAACCCTAGAGTGCATTGGACTTTTAGGATTTAGAAGTGTTTAAAAGTCCATTGACTACTGAAGGGCTTACAGGATGGTTTACAGGAAGGCCAATGTCTGAAGTCCTTGGTATTATATCAGTTTTGCTGACCGTTAAGGACCCAGTGGTTGGACACCTGGATCACACATTTATCCACAATCCTGTGGGTAGGTTATTAATGGCTTACATGATATATAAAGCATAGTTTGGACAACCATGCATCTTACTCCCTGCCTCCTGTCAATAAATAGGACATAGTTGATCTTGCTACTATTTTTTTTCCCTATTGAAAGATAAGTGGCAAATTTGTTTTTATTGTATAGGATTATTGATGTGCACATGCATAATTAACTGTTATTTTCAATGTTTGCAGGTCATGGGATATGAGCAAATTCTTAAATATGCAGTGTAATGTCAGTCATATAAAATACCCACGTTTTGCAAAGAAATGGATTAATATTCGCAAATGTTATGGGAATTTTTACAAGGTTAGTACTCTGTTTCCAGTTTATAACATATATACTCTAGCAAAATATACATGTGTTAAGACGTACTTCTATCATTTGTGTTTAAACGCTTTGTCACCAAGGTATTCTGCTTTTATTTGAGAATTATTTTGAATTGGGCGTCAAGCATTTTAAGAGTTAACGGGAAGGTGTTTATTACAACTCCGATTATAGTCTCAGTGTTGCTATTAAGTTAAAAAAAATAAATAAATCATGTTCTATTCCCTGCATTGATGTCAGTCCATGCCTCAGCACAACCGTTTGGAACTGCCCTAAGTCTGGCATCAAAGAGGATGTGGGCTATTCAGCTGGCCCCTCCCATCTAATACTCCCGATGCCTTTTTACTTGTCATAGTTCATGTCATGTGACCAGAGTGACATCAACTCAGGTCCTTTAGCCCAGTTTAGCAAACTGTGTACACTATGCATGTAACTGACCACATGAAGTCACAGCTGCCTCCATGGACTTCTACTCCTTTCCATCCTCCATGGAGGCTGCTGTGATTTCATTTACATACATGGTGTATGGTTTGCTATTATTAAAAGGCTAAAGGACCCGTAATGATGTCACATGTCATGAATGTAACACAAGGCACCATGGAAAAATATTGACCCAATGTTTCCCATCTGTATATAGAGCTGTATATGTCCGTAGTTGAATATTAGCAGACATTCCTTAAGTACAAGGAGGCAGAGCAGTGAAGAGACACAGAGCTGTCAGTCAGAATAATGGGGTGTAGATCACTTTCAGCCTGTGAGGCGTCACAAACACCAGACATGAGTCACAAAAGCCAATTTGCATATCAGAAAAAAAAATCTAAGGTGCAGCGCCTCACTGGCAGCTAATTTTGGGACTTGTAACCCTTTATCAGCAGGCATTGTTAGTAAGGGGGTCAATCTGGTGACTATACTATACAGTGTACTCTGCTAGGGCTTAAAAGCAAGTCCTTACTTTAACACCCATTAACGCCTTAAGGACCAGGCCCTTTTTCATTTTTGCGTTTATATTTTTCACTTCAACCTTTATTTTTTATGTACAGAGCTGTGCTTGAGCTTGTTTTCTGCGTAACAAATTGCAATTCATAGTGACTATTTATTATTCCATGCCGTGTACTGGGAAGCAGGGAAAATTTTGAATGCAGTGAAAATGATAAACGCATTTGCGCCGTTCTCTTGTGGGCTTGGATTTTACAGCTTTCACTGAGCGTCCCCAAATGACAGGTCTACTTCATTCTTTAGGTCAGTACGATCCTGTAGATACCATATTTGCATAGATTTTATAATGTTTTCATACATGTACAAAAAAATAAATTCTTCATTTTGCCTTCTTCTGGCGCTAATAACTTTTTCATACTGTAGGAAGCTGTGGGTGGTGTCATATTTTTGCGACTCTTGATGTCATTTTCAAAGACTGGCCTTTTTATTGAATTTCTTATATTTTGCAAAATGGCAAAAAAGTGACATTTTTAAAATTTGGGCGCTATTTTCTTAAAACTATAAAAACTATATTTTGATCAGACATTTTGGGACACGGTGATATATATATATCTATCTATATCTATCATGGTTATGATTTTTGCTGTTTATTTATATTTATATCAGTTCTAGGGAAAGGGGGTTGATTTGAAATTTTAGTTAAGCTGACACCCGCCTGTTACTGCCACAGTCGATGCTGGCACAAATAACCCGAGCATGGAACCCGATCGCCGCCCCCGCGACACCACCCGTGACGGGTGGCATAATTATCTCCAATAACCTGCGTATGTCAGGCTATTAGAAATCATCAGAAAAATTGCTATATACTACAATACAGTAGTATTGCAGTACAGGCAGTTCCCGGGTTACGTACAAGATAGGGTCCGGAGGTTTGTTCTTAAGTTGAATTTGTATGCAAGTCGATACTGTATATTTTATAATTGTAGATCCAGACAAAAAAAATTGGCCCCAGTGACAATTTGGGGTTTAAACATTTTTTGCTGTAATGGGACAAAGGATTATCAATAAAGCTTCAATACACACAGTTTACAGCTGATTATTACAATCTGGGACTATAGTAAAGCATTCAGAAACCTTCACCAGAGGTCAGAGGGGTCTGTCTGTAACTATGGGTTGTCTGTAAGTCGGGTGTCCTTAAGTAGGGGACCGCCTGTATATAGTATGAACAATCAGGAAAATGAGGTTGCTGGTGACAGGCTCCCTTTTAAGGGCATCTATCACCAGGATAAAAGGCTGTGTATGCAAATGAGCCTGAGGGGCTCCATTAACACCTATGGAGCCCAGAGCCCCTCGGGCTCATTTCCATGCAGTCCTTCATCCTTGTGGCAGATGCCCATTACACCCCATATACATATATAAAAATGTCTTTCTGCATTACAATATATATGTGTGTTTATAATTTACCTTGCACCCTGTCAGAATCCTCTGTTTAATCCCAGTGGTAGGCTCCCACCTTTGTGCTTCTGTACAACTTCTTCTCTCAAATGTTTTGCTAACCATGTGTCCTAATCGCTTTTTCTGTTTCTATATAGGTTCCAAGAAATCAGACAAAGCTTACAACAATGCTTGAAAAGTTGGGCCTAAAATATGAAGGTCGTCTTCACTGTGGATTAGATGATTCAAAGAACATTGCAAGGATCGCTATTCGCATGCTACAAGATGGCTGTGAACTTCGTGTGAATGAGAGAATGCATACAGGACAGCTCATGAATGTATCTAGCTCCCTGCCGTTGGAAGGGGCTGCAATTCCTCATAATCCTCAATTCAAAAAATAGCCTTTTATTTTTTTTTTGTTTGTTTTTAGAGCACTTTGAAGTGTATTTTAACGAAAATTTCCTATATCTACTTTATTTCCCTTACCACGGACACTCACGGCTTGTATAGTGGGAGTAAATCATGTCTGGATTATTTCATTGATTTCCAAAATAAAAGCTCCAGTAGTGCTTTGGTGCACGTTTTTATTTTTAATATTTACATGGCTAAATAAAGAAGGCTTTAACAATTTTTTTTTGTCTGTTTGTTCCATCATAGTCAATAAAGTGATTGTCTGATGGGCAATATAGAAAGGAAAAAAGTGATGCGTGTAAATCACTGATGTAATGTTTGTCCTTTTTAACCTCTTCGTACTATTGCACTGCCTCTTCTTTCATACCAGCTTATTACTCAGTGCTTGTACAGTCCTAGTGGTGGTTGACTTCTTAGGTTGTGTTTCCAAAGCAACCAAGTTAAATTGCAATGGTAGGTATTTTGCGCACCTCTACAGAAATCCCATATTGTATCAGAACAGCTGGGGACCTATTGAAAATGCATAGGGCTATCACTAGCATATGCATTTTAGTCTATATTGGGGGCCTATAGTGTGTATTCTATAAGCAATCATTTGACCTAACATTTATTGTGTGGTTGGCACTGATGTTTTAACCATCTTATAAACTGCAAAAAACAACAAAATGGTACTAAAAATTTACATATTGTTTATAAGCTCAAAATAGCTTATATAAATTTGAGGTCTGCAGAGTTTGTTACATCAATCTAATGCCCACAAACATAATTCACATGATTACTAGGGAGTTTCTCTACTTGGTGTACATGTCTTATTTGAATTACTAGAACTTTCAGAATTTTCTTAACTTCTTGTGACCACTGCAGAAGCCAATTATGAGAGAACCTAATGTAGAATTGTGGGATCATCTACTATACTAGCAGGGAGGGGATTGGAGTTTGACATTAACTCCTTAGATGCAGAGTTAAAAATGCAGATAAGTATATTACTTACCTCTGGCAGTATACCCTGTTGCAATTACAGTGTGCCTGGAAAATGGGAAAATTTGTGTGTTTCTTATGAAGGCCTCAAGATCTATTGATAGCACATGTCTATTACACCCAACCAAAGGTAATAGAATTTAACATGTAAGCAGTACATTTTACAAAATGATGCCTGTAAAACAGTGTTGCTACACTTGTGCATACAAGTTGCGGGAATGGTAAACTAAACAAAATTGCTGTTAAATTTGTGCCAGATATCTTGTTTCCTGCAACTCCTCCTCTGCTGTGATTTGTGCAAACATACCAGCTATGTTTTTTATATAGTGACCTGAGCCTCTAGATGCTAATGTGACTTAAGATAGAGGGGCATGGCCATTGCCATACCTGCCCACCACACCGCAATGGACTCATATCCTGCAATGCCAGACGTGTCTCCCTGCTTAAGCCTGTACATATCTGGGCCCCTCTGTAGCTTGCTAGAGAGCATTTAGATGTTCCAGAATAGTATTAGGAGAATTTCATATGGTCAGATGAAACCAAAGTAGAACTATTTGATGGAAACTTGAGTTGCATTCAAAGAACACCATACCTACTGTGAAGCAAGGGGGGAGGGGGAGCCACATTATGACCAGGAGCTGTTTCTCTGCAAAGGGACCAGGACGACTGATCCATGTACATGAAAGAATTACTGGTGCTTTGTTACGTGATATTTTGAGTGCAAACCTCCTTCCATCAGCAAGGGAATGGAAGAGGAAACATGGCTGGGTCTTTCACCATGATAAGCACAATACAAATAATAGGGGGCACAGAAACACTGTACCCCCACTATATTAAATAGATTGTTCCCAAAAGCAAATGGCACCACAAAAAAAGGAAACAATAACCAAAATGTATTAAGCATAAAATAACATTTTATTAGATCAATTAAAACAAATCCATTTAAACATACATAAATATACATATAATTAGTTAAGTTAGATTCAAAGCAGCCAAATGCAAACGGAAGTGTGTTTAAACGGACTGAAAATGCATGCTTAAAGGGGTATTCCCATCTGGGCATTTACATTTAATAAAATTCATTTGCCATATGTAAACATTTCTTCAATTGGATGTTATTAAAAAAATGTTCCTGTGTGAAGATAATTTCTCATAAATGTAGTCATGTTGTCCCTTAGAAACGAGTTAGCTTCCTCGGTAACCACCACGTCACACTCTGGCAGCGGTGGCCAGACTTGCGCTATAGAGTCCTGCCAAACCACCAGGATTCAGCGATCATTACCACAGGACGGCTGTGCGACATGCAGTAACTCCCGGACATTTCATATACAATAACCTTTTGTTTCTTTGTGCACTCAATCTATCAGACGTGGCCGTATCCGAGGAAGCTATCTCGTTTCTAAGGGACAACATGGTTACATTTATGAGAAATTATCTTCACACAGGAACATTTTTTTAAATAACATCTAATTGAAGAAATGTTTATATATGACAAATTAATGAAACTGAATGTAAGTGCCCAGATGAGAATACCACTTTAAATACAGAACTAACAACGCCATGTGTGGCTTCACCCTCAGGGTGTGTTTTAACCCCTTATCACCGACACTAGTTTTCAGCTCAATGACCAGACTCGATTTTGTCTCACGATAATTGGTTATAACTTCAGAACGCTTTAACATATCCAGGTGATTTTGAGAATGTTTTCTCGTGATACATTGTACTTCATGTTAGTTTTGCGATTCGTTCTGAAAAAAAGTGAAAATTTGGCAAAAGTTTGTAAAAATTCTTCATTTTCCAAGTTTGAAATGTTCTGCTTTCTAGACAGAAAGTAAAACTACCCAAAAAGCTTGATAATTAACATTTCTGGAATGTCTGCTTTATGTTGGGATGATATTTTATGCGTCCTGTCATTTTTCTGGGATGTTATGAGGTGCAGAACTTTAGGTGTGATTTTTCTCATTTTCATGAAAATTGCCAAAACTCACATTTTGAGGGACAACTCGGCTTTCAAAGTGACTTTGTAAGGCCTAAATAATAGTAAAACCACATAAATTACCCCACTATAGAAACTTCACCCCTCAACGTATGTAAAACAACTTCTATTGAGTCTATTAACCCTTTAAGCGTTTCACATGGGTTAAAACAATATGGACCTGCGATTTAGAAACTAAATGAATTTTTTTGGAAAATACATTCATTTAGGCCAAATTGACAGTTTCAGAATAAATTAAATGATGAAACACACTGCAATGTTTGATGCCCAATTCCTCCCGAGTGTAGCGACTGCTGTATGGGCGCACGGCCGAGTATAGAATGAATGGAGGCACCATTCACAGCAGATTTGTATTGTCACCTTGTATGACCTATAAATTTGTATTTTTTTTGGTAATGCGAACATGAGGGCTTATTTTTTATGGGATGAGATACAATGTATAGATAATTCATTTTGGGGGTCTATAGCTTATTCTTATTTGGATTTTTAACATTTTTTTTCCCCCCGCTCACCGTAACGTAAAAATAATATTTTATCTTTATTCTCTGGTTCACTACGATTGCGGTGATACCTCATTTATATAGTTTTTCTTATTTTTGCTCAATTTTCCTGAGCAAAACCAATATTGGAGAAAATCGCATTGTTTTTACTATTGACAATTTTTCAGGGCCATAACTGTATTTTTCTGTTGTCAGATCTGGTTGAGGGCTTATTTTTTGCGAAAAGAGTTGTTCTTTTCAGTCGTATCATATTAGGGAACGTAACTTTTTTTGAATGCTTTTTAGAACATTATTTGTGATGGTGTTTGATGAAAAATTGTATATTACGGTAAGTTTTTCGATTGATTTAGATTTATTGTACAGATTGATACGGATGCGGTGATATCAAATATGTACGTGTTTTTGTGTTTTATATACTTTATTTGCATTTTATGTGTAACTGGGGAGATTATGGGACTTTTATTTTATTTATTTAATTATATAATAAAATGATTTCACCTTTTTTTTTTTAACTTTTTTACATTTTCTACTTCTTGGCTTGAACAAGCGATCGTCCGATCGCTTATTCAAACCTTTACACTGCAATACACTTGTATTGCAGTGTATAGTGAAAGTAACTGAGCATGCTCAGTTACTTACAGCTGGGTCCTGCCAGGAAGGCAGAACCCGGCGGGTAGAGGAGCTGGAAGCTGCGGGTCACTCGTCAGAACCCCGGGCTGCGGCAGGAGGGATCGGATCCCCCAGTAAGCACACCGGGGGGGGGGGGGGGCCGATCCACGCGGGAACGCTTACACGCCGCGGTCATGCTTGACTGCGGCGTGTAAGGGGTTAAACACCCGGGATCGGAGTTTTTCCAATCCCGGATGTTAGTGCCGGGTCTGGGCTGTAAGATCACAGCCCGACACCGGCACCAGCGAGACCCGGTGTCCCGAAGTACCCTTAATGACCGCCTTAAAAAGCCGATAGGGCGGTCATTAAGGGGTTAAAATGCACTGAAAACGGATGCGTTTTTGCATGTTTACCTTGCGTTTGGCTGCTTTAAATCCTGTGTTAACATATTCACAGCTGCTTACACTTCCACAAATGAAGAAAAACAGATTCAAACCGGCCAAATGCATGGTAAACATGGAAAATGCGTTTTCAGTGCATTTTAAAACGCAAGCGTTTTTAGCGCGCTTAAACGCACCAAGAACTTTCCAAGAATGTACCATGTGACAGCAGCCTTTCCATAGAAACACATATGTTATCAGCCCTAGGCCTGGCCACATACATGCAGCATTTTTTCATGTTTGCCATGCGTTTGGCTGGTTTGAAAACACATTTTGCAAGAACAAGCACATTGAAAACAATGGGTCAGAATGCAATGCAAGTTTGGAACGTCAAAAACACGTGTAGAACTCCAGTGTGAAATAAAAAGTGTGAAGGGGGCTTTAGACTCGCATAGACTTGAGTGTTGTATGGAATGTAAACAACAATTTCTCTATGCTGTCCAAGTGTCAATCCTTTTATAGCTCCCTGTTCACCTGATATGTAGACCATTGTACACATTGGATTGTTGACATATTCAGTTGATGTCCAATGACTGGCACACCACCCACAGTTACACCAGATGGACTTTGGCAACAAACGAAAATAATCAAACATAAACATGTTAGGTTTCCCAAAATGTGCAAATTAAATGCTTTTTCTATGCCATGAACCCTGTAACAGAAAGTAAGCTCCAAATGTCTGAATCACCACTCTTTGATTTTGCTACACATAACAATTTTAATATAAAGTTATCAAAAGGTAAAATTGTAGCATTGAAAATGTCAGTTACTTATATACTGCAGTATATGTGTAAGGTTTTATCTAAATTAATATTTTCCCAAAATGTTTTTCTTTTTTTAAAGTAATCAAAACATAATAAAAGTATATGAATTTTGTACAATGTGATTGTAAGGCCCAAATAATAAAGGGGACATTTGTTGTGGTAAAACGAGGTGAGATGACATCACATCAGATGTAATTTCCTGATAGGGTTAAAGGGACTATAAAGCTTTCAAAACCATGTGTAATGCACTGATGGAATTTTTCAATGCCAGTTTAAGGCAGGAACAGCCTGGAAAACCTCATGCATTAGCCCCTTAATGACCTGGCCCTTTTTAGTTTTTTCACTTCCATTTTTCACTCCCCAACTTCAAAAATCTATAACTTTTTTATTTTTTCACTTAAAGAGCTCTGTGATGGCTTGTTTTCTGCGTAACAAATTGCAGAAAAAATGGTGAAAATGGTGAAAAAACGCACTTGCTCCGTTTTCTTGTGGGCTTGGATTTTACGTCTTTCACTGTGCGCCCACAATGAGATGTCTCCTTTATTCTTTGGGTTGGTGCGATCACAGGTATACCAAATTTGTATAAGTTTTATAATGTTTTCATACATTTACAAAAATTAAAACCTCCTGTACAAAATTTTTTCTATTTTGCCATGTTCTGGTGACATTAACTTTTTCATACTTTGGTGTACGGAGCTGTGGGTGGTGTCATTTTTCGTGACTTTTGATGACATTTTCATTGCTATCATTTTTAGGACTGTGCTACCTTTTGATTGCTTTTTATTGATTTTTTTAATATTTTTCAAAATGGCACTAAAGTGCCATTTTTGACTTGGGGCACTATTGTCCGTTACAGGGTTAAACGCAGTGAAAAACCATTATTATATTTTCATAGATCGGGAATTTTCAGACACGGCGATACTTTATGTTTTTATGATTTGAATTTTTAGGGTTTTTTTATTTTCATTTTTTTATCTTTAGTATTTTTCAGACTCCCTAGGGTACTTTAACCCTAGGTTATCTGATCTATCCTAACATATTCTGCCATACTACAGTATATGGGAATTTTCCTCCTTATTCATTACAATGTGCTGGTAGGGTTAATATGAGTCAGCCTGGGGTCTTCAGAAGGGGTTAGACCACTGAACAAAATCAAGAAACCGACAAGCCCAAATGACTGCAGACCTACTTTTTCAACTAGAAGTACTTTTTCAGTGCCTTCAATACAATAGAACCAGATGGCCTGAGTGAAAAAATGTGAATGGACGCCACCCTAACCAACTAGATCTATGACTACCAGTATGTCCAAGTAGGGAACATCTGCTCCAACACAGTCATCAGCAATAAGGGAGCACCACAAGGGACGGTACTGCCCCGCTTTCTTTTCACACTCTACACATCACTACAATCCCTACAAAAATTCTTAGATGATTCAGTAATTGGCAACAAATGAAAATAAATGTCGAAAACACCAAGGAGATGGTCATCGACCTAAAAAGGAACAGGTGCAAATCCAGCACAGGCTGGAATGAAGGACCAACATTGATTGGTTATATTTTGATAGATTTATATTTATATGACTTCTAGGGAAAGGGGGGTGATTTGAATTTTTAGGCTTTTTTCTTTTTTTTTACTTTTTTATTTTGACTATTTTTCAGACCCCCTAGGGTACTTTAACCCTAGTTTGTCTGATTGATCCTACCATATACTGCAATACTGTATTCCATATACTGCCATACTACAGTATGGCAGTATATGGGTATTTTCCTCCTCAATGTAATGAGAAAATGAGAAAGCATTGGGTCTTTAGAAGATGTCACGGGAAGCGACGATCTTCACTAACTTTTTGGAGCCGCCAGACACCAATCGCAGGTGTTACTGGTAAGTGCTTGCTGCAATATGGAGCAAAGACTTACTGGCTATGGAAAGGGCTCAGCCTGTGACCCCTCTCCATGCACCCATACCCGACGCTTTTCCTCAATAAAGCAAGGAAAAAATATAGGGCCAGATGTAATTCTGTAATGTAGCCTTAATTCTGGCGCATTCTTGCGCTATAATTATCACAAGCTACAACCATCTTTGATGAGTTGAGTTCCTGCCTCTTATTAATCACTTCACTTTAGGCGCAATTTAGGCGCAGTTTAGGCCCAGTATAGGCGCAATCTTAGATTCAGGCACTTACATGTGATCCTCCTACAAGCTCCCTTCTGCTTCTCTCCCACACCCCAGCATGAAAACAACAGCAGAGCCCAGGTGTGTGACAAGTTGCACCCAGTGACTTCCTCAGCTTCTCCTGGAGGGGGATCCTTCAGTGCTGATCTGCTCTCCTGTAATTCTGGCCAGTCTTTCTCCTCAGACACCGGTGTGGTCATTCTTCTACATATTATACTTCTCTGTATTACCTGTAAAATCCTACAAACTTCTCTTCTATTCTGCTCTGAGCTGCTGCTTTTGCAGATTCTTTGTAAATTGAAGGTCATGAACTGTAAACAGAGGCTGCAGGTTGTGTTTGTAGTGTCTGCTGAGCTCTGCTGCTGGTGTCACGGGTGCTCCCATGAACCACGTCTCAGGTCACGGGCTCACCCGTGATCCTTTGTGTGCCCCAGCGCCCCGCGGCACTATCTTACCTCTCCCCGTTCCTGACTTCCGTCCAGCGGCCGTGCGTGTGTGTTCTCGTTTACTATGGTGCGCGCCAGCTTCAGAAGATTTAAAGGGATAGCACACCGCTGATTGGTGCTGGCCTTTTTAAGGAAATGGTGTGCTAGTGTTTGGATTTCCATTTGTGACCCTGGTTCTGCATTTGACTTTGATCCTGTTTCGCCTGCCCTGACCTTCTGCTCTGCCTCAGACCCTGAACCTCTGCTGCCTGTCTTGACCTCCTGCCTGTCCCCGTCCACAAACTTGCCTTCCGCCTCTTTACCTCGTTTGTGAGCCGCTGGAACACAGAGCTGTCACTGCCGGACTGACTGCATCAAATAGTGGAGCTGTGGGGGAGCGTTGGAAAGGTGAGTACATTGCTTATTATTTTAATGTGCTGGACAGGGTTGGCAATATACTGGGGGGGGGGGGGGGGGGGCTGTATACAGGGGGGTCAGGCTGTATACTGGGGGAGTGGCTGACGGTGTTATATGGCTTTGTATTTATATTCCCTACCTAGGGGGAAGTATTATAGTAGTTATATTCCTGTACGTAGGGGGCAGTATTATAGTAGTTGTATTCTTGTACATAGGGGGCAGTATTATAGTAGTTATATTCTTGTACATAGGGGGCAGTATTATAGTAGTTATATTCTTGTACATAGGGGGCAGTATTATAGTAGTTATATTCTTGTACATAGGGGGCATTATTATAGTAGTTATACTCTTATACATAGGGGGCAGTATTATAGTAGTTGTATTCTTGTACATAGGGGGCAGTATTATAGTAGTTATATTCTTGTACATAGGGGGCAGTATTATAGTAGTTATATTCTTGTACATAGGGGGCAGTATTATAGTAGTTATATTCTTGTACATAGGGGGCAGTATTATAGTAGTTATACTCTTGTACATAGGGGGCAGTATTATGGTAGTTATATTCTTGAACATAGGGGGCAGTGTTATAATAGTTATAGTTCATTGCTAACACCTTACCCTCTCGAGAGGACAGAGAGGTCCTCAACACATTGCTATCACTGGAGGATGAGAACTTAGCAGAACTTGAGACTATAGAAATTGAAAGTTTCTCAGGTGGCATAAAATCAAGCTTCTCTCCCCCCTTGCCCGCAGGTACTCCACTCGCAGTTTTCTATAATCAAGTACTCAGAGATGTACGTGCACAAATTTATCCTTGCATGAAAGATAACATCTCGGCTCAGGAGAAAGCAGCACTTTTGACTATCCGTTCCAACAAAAATATAATTGTGAAACCTGCGGACAAGGGGGGAAACATACTCATGGATAAAAACTACTATATCCAAGAAGCCCACCGACAGTTGTCAGACACAACTACATACATGACCTTAGACAAAAATCCTATACAAAAATTTAAAGAAAGACTCCAGACCCACCTCAGGAGATACGTAGAGAGGTGAGTGTTGTCTGAACAATGCGCCACCAAACTTTTACCCCAATTTCCTCAAAAACCGAGCTGGTATTTCATCCCCAAGATACACAAGTCCCTAACGAACCCTCCCGGTCGCCCGATCGTTGCCGGTATCGGATCCATCACAGAGTCTCTTTCCAAGTACATTGATTGGCTCCTCCGACCATTACTGCAGGACATCACCTCCTATCTCAAGGACACAAATTCTTTTCTAAAGAGCCTTAAGACGATTGAATGGCTAGAGAGTTACAGTATTGCATCCATAGATGTTGAAAGCCTATATACTCGCATTACGCAAAATACTGCAGTATCGGCAGTTCGAGATGTGTTAATTAATACTGAAAAAAGCGAGTCGTTCATAGACTTTTTTCTGTGACTCTTTATCATTCATTCTGTCACATAACGCCTTTGAATTTAATGGTAAGTGGTTCCTGCAGTTGGTCGGAACCGCTATGGGGACGCCAGTTGCCTGCCCTTTGGCAAACATCTTTTTAGCGGTTTTCGAAGAGAGATACGTATTTACAATCAATAACCCATATGTCAGTTCCATCAAATCCTTTTTCAGGTATGTGGACGATGTCTTCCTAATCTGGGAAGGTTCCGAGGTGGAATTTGATAGTTTCGTCACATACTTGAATAAGAACAATATAAATATGAAATTTACTTCAAAATTCAGCAGAGAATCGTTAGAATTTTTAGATGTCAAAGTAGTGATTGGGGAAAAAGGGCTATCTACAGAGGGGTATAGAAAACAGACAGCTACCAATTCAATCTTACATTATAATAGCTTTCACCCCCTCCATACAAAAGATGGCATCCCCTATAGTCAAATGCTTCGTTTACGAAAAATCAATAGTGAGGAAGATACCTTTCACTCCCAGGCAGACGAACTTGAAAATCGCCTGAGAATGCGAGGCTATCCCCAACATGTATTAAAAAAAGCTTGTTCAAAAGTTATGAAAGTTAAGAGATCAGACCTTCTTTTCAAACGTAAAACTCCAACTTTGCAAGATAGAAAAGATACACAAAAACAGAGATTTGCGTTTACCTTCACTTACAATTCACAGGAAAATGCCATTAGATCTGCAATCTTAAAAAATTGACATCTATTAGCTGCAGATCCACAACTACAGAATACGATGGAAACTAGACCATTAATCTCCTTTAGATGTAGCAAAACGCTGAGGAGTGAATTGGTACATAGCAGATTCCACGATAGAGAGAATACTTGACTCAATCGACATATCCCACATGGCAACTTTAAATGTGGGCAGTGCAATTATTGCAACTTTAATCTGGGCACAAAAAAAGTTACCATGGGAGATATAAACCATACAATAAAACATTTTATAAATTGTAAATCACAATATGTTGTGTATGTAATTACCTGTCCGTATCGTAGATTCTATATAGGCAAAACAATCCGACACTTACACACTCGTTTTCGTGAACATCTTAGCTCCATAAGAACGGGACATGGCTCACCGAGATTAATTGAACACATGAGAAGTGTTCACTCGGGTAGTCCTGAGATACTGAGGTTCGCAGGCATTGAAAAGGTTAATATCAAACCAGCAGGAGGGGTCAAGTCCCATCACCGGATGAGCTTCTCTAGGGATGGCTTAAGGATGCTGATCCCCTTGAAGAATCATCTCATCAGTGAATTGCTAGAGAACTTGGATTCTAAATGAGCATTGATAGCGTTAAAATGAACTTTCAGGATCTTCTAGGACAGTGATGGCTAACTTACGGCACTGGTGCCAGAGGTGGCACTCAGAGCCCTTTCTGCGGGCACTCAGGCCTTCACCAGAGATGACTCCAGGTATCTTCCTGCAGTCCCAGACAGCCCAGGACTTGCTGTGCACAGAAGTATTTTAAAGTGACAGTGCTACCTGGGACTATTTTCTGCTTTATTGGTGTCCTCAGGGTGCTTGTATCAATGAAAACTGTGACAGAGAAGGGAGTATAGATCACAAATTAAATTTCTGTGTTGGCACTTTGCAATAAATAAGCGGGTCTTTGTTGTAGTTTGGGCACTCGGCCTCTAAAAGGTTTGCCATCACTGTTCTAGGACAACCCTAAAACATCTATTGGTAACTTAGATGAACGGCAACATTTTTTGTAAATTCTGTTGTATACAGATACAGTAGAAGGTTTTGTGGCTGATAACAGTTTTTACAACCGAGTCAGATAGTCCAGCTTGTGTAAGGTTGTTCCACTCAGCCTCCAGGCCGTAAAATGCAGGTGTTGAAGCTGAGGATGATGAAGACTCCTTTGACGGAGAAGATCTGGATGGATTCAGTAGCCGAATCTTCCTTTTGAAAGGAATAGAAGTAGGGAAAACCATGCCCAGTGGGGGCTGTATGGGATAATTGTTATGGCTTCCGCCCTTTCCTCCAATATTTTGCGAAGCACTATCGGAATTATGTTTAAGGGTGGAAATACGTAAATCAGACCCGAAGCACAACTGATTGACAGACCGTCTGTCGCCTTGGGATGTCCTAGGGGTGGGAGGGAACAGAATCTGGTTGTCTCTTTGTTGTCTTGAGAGGCCATGACATCCATGAAGGGTTGGCCCATCTTCTGTGTTATTTGACTGAAAACTTCAGGGTTTAACTCCCATTCTCCCGGAAGTATTTGAACATGACTCAATATATCTGCTTTGCAGTTGTCAATGCCATGTATATGGACCACCGATATGTGTAGTAGGTTCGCTTCCGTCCAGGTCATTACCTTCCGGCACTCCTTGGCTAGCAAGAGGCAGTGGGTGCCACCCTGTTTGTTTAGATAATACACAGAGACTATGTTGTCTGACTGTACTAAGACACTCTGATGTTGTAAAAGCAAATGAAAATGAAGCAGTTCTAGTCTTATAACCCCTGGCACCCCAGTCCCAGGAGGAGGCATCCTTAGTGAAAACTACCTGTTGATGATGAATCAGTGTCCTGCCCATACTTAGCCTGCTGTTCTGGGTCCACCAAACTAGGTCTGCTTTGGAGCTGGGAGAAAGAGACATCAGGGAGTCTAGATGTTGAGGATTCCTGTTCCATGATGAGAGGATATCCCATTGAAGGAATCTAATATGAGCTCTCCCCCAGGGAACTGTTTGCAAAGCCTAGCACTTTCATTGCTTGACGATAAGACACCTTGCGAGCAGACATAAGGGACAAGATTCCTCATTGGGGCAGATTTATCAAGTGTCTGAAAGTCAGAATATTTCCAGTTGCCCATGGCAACCAATCACAGCTCCCCTTTAAAATATTGATGAGCACTAGAAAAATGAAAGCTGAGCTGTGATTGGTTTCCATGGGCAACTGGAAATATTCTGACTTTCAGACACTCGATAAATCTTCCCCATTGAGTATGAATTGATTATAAAGCCCAAGAATTGTATCTCCTGTATTGGATATAATTCGGACTTCTTCAAATTCACCATGGATACATGTTCTTCTAGTGTCTCCTGCACCATTTGAAGATGATAACGAAGGATTGGGCTAGAATGAGCCAATCGTCTAGGTATGGCACTATTGTTATTCCTTGAAGACGCAGGGCTGCCGTTAATATTACTATGACTTTGGTGAACACCCTTGAGGCTGAAGCTATCCCGAATGGAAGGCATTTGAACTGAAAGTGGCGGATTCCTGCATGGAATGCTATTCTGAGGAACTTACTGAGTGACGCCAGAAAGGGAATATGCAGATAAGCGTCCAACAGGTCTACTGACGCCATGAAATGATTCTTCTGTAACAGTGTCAGGACAGACCGGATAGTTTCCATTTTGAAATGTTTCTTTATTAGAAAACAATTTAAATATGTTAGATCTATCACTAGACGCCACTTGTTGTCTGGTTTTGGGACTGAAAAAACATTTGAATAAACTCCTATGTTGTGTTGGAAGGCTGGGACTTCTTCTATCACATTCTTCCTCAGGAAGTCTTGAATATGGGACCAGAGAATCTTGTCGCAATGGTTGACAATGTATCTGTTCCGGGGCAGGGACTTGAATTCCAGGGTGTAGCCCTTTTTAATTGAAGACCGAACCCACGTCCCAGGAAGTCCTTAACCATGCCACAGAGAATAGACTTAGTCTTTCTCCCACAGGCTGTGACTGTGGTTTAAGATTGACTGGCTTCTTCTTATAGGAACTTTGCCAGCTTTGAAATTTTTAGAGGATTCTATTGTAGCTTTCACTGCCTTTGAGAGCTGTTTAAGATCTTCTTTTTTGACGAGATACAGATCCTCCAACTCTTCGTCTGAGGAAATATATTCTCCCTCAGATAGAGACTCATTGTTGAGACTTTTTCCTGACTTAAGGGGCCACCAATCTCCTGATTGGCACTGGTTAATCCGGCTCGGCCTTATAATCTGGCACCTCCCTTCCTGCCTTGCAGGCCATTGCCTTCAGCATCGTTTCCTGCTAAGTGAAAGCCCTCCTGTGTTTCCAGTGTTCCTCCGTGTTTCTGAGAATCCAGTATCGTGTTTCCTGTGTGTCCCGTGCCTGCTGTATTTTTGTCATCCGTTCCTGCCTACCCTGTGCCAGTTCCATGTGCCAGTCCGTCCCTGCCTGCCTGTACCGTGTGCCAGCTCCTGTGTTCCTGATGTGAGTTCTAGCGTATCCTCCCAAGCTGTTCTCCAGTTGTCAACCCAGGCTCAGACTGTGTCCTGTATCTCCGTACTACCTTGGCTGCCACAGCGGGCCTAGTCGCTCCTGTGGAACGACCTGGTGGCACCCCGCCACAGCAAGACCATCCCGCTTTGCGGCGGGCTCTGGTGAAGACCAGGTGCCACTTAGACTCCGGTCCCGGGTGTCGGCTAGTACCATCATCTCCTGCAGTGGTCGATAGGGTCCACTGACTCTTTCCCAGGAGACTCTGACAGTTCGTTCCTATGAACTGTGACAGTAAGATCCGTCCATGGAACCAGCTGGTGAGTGGCATCTGGAACGGATCGATCTCCGCAACGTTGTTTCCCGGCCTTCTCAGAAAATTGCTGCACAAGGAGAACTACTAGGCAAAGTTGCCGCCACACTTCAACAGCTTCTGCATCAACTCCTGCTTCTCCTCCACCCGCCCCCGTGTTTCCTCCGGCAGCAGAGCCAAGACTCAGACATTCTATACCAGATAAATTTGCAGGGTTTCATTACTCAGTGCTCTTTGCACTTTGAACTTATACCAACTCAGTTTGTTACCAAACACTCCAAGGTGGCATTTATCCACATCCTAATCTCCGGGAAGGCCCTGGCCTGGGCTACTCCTTTGTGGGTCAGAAATGACCCAGTGACGGCTTCCCATACCACCTTTCTAGCTGAATTTAGCTCTGTATTTGAAGAACCTGCTCGTGTCTCCTCAGCTGAAACGGTCCTGCTGAACCTGCGCCAAGGAGACTCTTCTGTGGGCGAGTATGTTATCAAGTTCCGCACCCTAGCCTCTGAGCTATCTTGGAATGATGCAGCCTGTCAGCTACCTTCAAGCAAGGACTGTCTCCCCAGGTGAAAGACGCACTGGCTACCCGTGATCTGCGACTCTGAGTGGTCTGATCACCCTGGCCACCCAGATAGACGTGCGATTCATGGAACGTGATGGTGAATTGCGTCACAAGCAACCTCAAATCCGGCTTCTATGTCGGCCATACTTGGCTCTGGTTTTCCAAAAGCTGCCTCAGCCTCCAGCCGCACAGACTGAAGAGGAGCCCATGCAGGTCAACAGAGTCCATCTCTCCGTTGAGAAACGTTGCAGATTTCGTCTGGAGGGACTTTGGCTGTACTGCACTATCCCCGAACACTTCATTGGGGCTTGTCCTGTCCGTTCTCCCACGTCCAGCAGACCCCAACACTTTGGGCTTCTGGGAGGTACATCCCTTGGTGTTAATGCTGTGTCTCCATGTCTGTCGGTTCCTGTGCTCCTCAGTGTCGGTGCTCGCTCTCCTGTAGAAGTCTCAGCGTTCCTGGACTGTGGTTTTATGGGGAATTTTGTGGATGCCGCTCTGGTCTCCCGGGATCATATTCCGGTGGTTCCTCTCAGGAGTCCACTATCCCTGTCTTCCATGGATGGTCAGGTCCTGTCTGCAATTTTTATAATATGTAACTGTGGAATGAAACAAGACCTTTCTAACTTAAATGGATATTAAATTATAAAATACTGTATATCACCTTCTACCATGCTTGTATATACTTACTTACAGTACACAATAAAAGCAGTCGGCGGGTTATGTACTAGATAGGTTCTGTAGGTGTGTTCTTGGATTGTCATAAGAACCAGGATTAATAATAAAGCTTAATTCCAGACACCTTTAATTACTGTTAGAGCTGTTTATAGCCTAGGCTAGCGTACAGTAAATGACCAATTACCAGAGGTCTGTTTGTAACTAGGGGTCGTCTGTAAGTTGGGTGTTCTTAAGTAGGGGACCTTCTGAACATATATTTAGTACAGTAGATAATTGCTAATAGAACCATTAACCTCTTAACGACACATGATGTACAAGAAAGGACACATGATCTTTAGATCGGAGTATTATACCTAGTACACAATGTACTTCCTGTCAGTACCGGAAGTCATTAGCCGCAAGCGAGCTGCTACACATGGGACGCCATCCTTTATAATGGGCACAGTATTGCACCACAGCATCCCTGAGGAAGCTAGTTGGGTGGCGATACATGTGGGGTTTTGCAGGTAGTTATTTATGGGTTCTATTAGCCCTGATCGACTTAGATGGTATTCACACACCTTGTCTTATTGTTCTATTCTTTGGGCGACCAGCATTACCACATACAAGGTCCCCCAGGATGGTTATATCTGTCTGTTGTGTTCACACTTTTAGATGGTTTTAACATGTCTGTCTGTGTTGTGGAGTATTTTTTTGATACAAATAAAATTCTGATACTTTTTGGTCATATAGCATACGTCATTGTGACTTTTACATGATGTACAGGGACAACAAGGTGGGAGATGTATTAAGCTGTCTACGCCTGAATAGTGGAGAAAGTCTCTTTTTTGCAGTTTTTAACAACACTAAATATAAATTTGACTTTTAAACCGTGATGCATTATCTCTAGCAGATTCTAGGCAAAGCATAGCATCGTGTACAATCTGATGTTCAGAAACATAGGTTTTGTACGATAACCCCTGCCTGGAGAGAGTATTAAAACAGTGAAAAGCCCTAATACAATGCATTGTTTTCTAGACTGGGATGTTTTAAGGTAATGTAATCTAGCAGCACTGGTCACCTCAAGTGAACTCATTGTTGTACAGATTGAAGGGGAAAAGAGACTGTCATGAGAAAAATAGCATGCCTACCAGTAGATAAGGAAGGAATTTGCTCTAAAGGCATGAGGTCGAATGTAAAAAGAATAAGTCTGAATAAATTAAAACAATGTACAGTCAGTCCCCAGGTTATGTACATGATAGGTTCTGTAGGGTTGTTATTAAGTTGAATTTGTATGCAAGTCGGAACTGTATATTTTATAATTGAAACTCCAGAAAAAATGTTTTTGGTCTGTATGACAATTGGATTTTAAAACTTTTGGGTTGTCGTAAAAACCAGAAGTAATAATGAAGCTTAATTGCAGACACAGTTGATTACTCTTAATCATTGTTGCCCGAGGCTAAAGAACAGTAAATTACCCACATCAAGAGGTTCGTTTGTAACTAGGGGTCGTCTGTAAGTAGGGTGTTCTTAAGGTGGGGACTACCTGTACTATGTTACAAAAAAATACCTAATTTTACCAAATGTATTGGATAAATTTCAAATGTAGCTATATGTTGTTTACCCTACGTATGTGTACTACATTTTCCTGTACCAATTTTGTTTTAAAGAAGAGGCAAAACCCAAAGTGCTTGGTGCTGTACGGAACAATTGCTTTTAATCAATGCATGGTTTTTATGTATTTAAAGAGGACTGTTCACCACCTAATACATGTGTAGAATTTCTCTGTAGCCCCCACAGTTGTGGAGCAGGGGCATAACTAGGAGAAGCTGGACCTCATAGTAAACTTCTGAATGGGGTACTCTTCCCCTTAAAAAAAAATGTACATATATATATACAGTCACATATGTTTATACAAACACATTTATACACTCCTATATTCACTCTTTGTTTCATTGTAGCCAATTGGTAATAATTTTTTTGCGTATTAATGTACACTTTGACCAGTTTGCCATGCTTCGTGCAGTGCTATATATATTATTATTACTTTGCAACCTATCTTGACAGAAAAAAAAAATTCTGCAGCACTTTAGGTTCCTGAAAGCACAGTGGCCTCCATAATTGAAGGAAAGATGAATGCAGCCAAGTACAGAGATATCCTAGATGAAAACTTCTTTCAGAGTGCTCTTCACCTCACAATGGGTTGAAGGTTCACCTTCCATTAAGAAAAATGACGCTAAGCACACAGCTAAAATAACAAACCAGTGTCAGTGACCATTCCTGACTGGCTCAGCCAGAGCCCTGACCTTAACCAGCCAACTTGAGGGAACTGGAGAGAATCTGAAAGCAAGAATGGCAGAGGATCCCCAAATTCAGGTGTGAAAAACTGAAGAAATCTGACCACCTAATCAACCACAGGTTTTCCTTGTAGTCTGGAGTTCTTAATGTAGATTCTGCTCTGGACCCTTCACCACTGATTATACTCGGTTTTTCTTTTGTACTCATCCAAAAGCTTGCCATTAACATACTCTAATGTGAGCTCATCATCTGCATCTAGTGCAGTCACATGTGTGTCATAGCCTTACTCTACTGTCTCCCAGAAAGCCAAGTTCACACTGCCGTTCAGATTTCCATTTCTAGTTTCCGTAAAAAAAAAGGATAAAAAACAGAAATTGAACAGATCCTTTATAAATCCCATTAAAATAAATGCACTTTTTAATGTCATTCAATACTCTTCTGTTTTTGGACAACAAAAATGGCAGAGCTTGAAATAATGAAAGTTATCTATTAAATAAAAGTCAATGGGGATGGATAGTGTCAGTTTTACAGTTTTTTTTTTTTAGATGAAGACAGATATAGGGAGAAATAGTTAATACATAGATATATTTATTTAAAGTTAGTGTTTGTTACTGTAGCAGACACTGTAATCAGTTATGTCCACTTTTATTACCACTTATTTACCATGCATTATCATTTTGTAATGGAGGTAAATAAACGGAAATCCAGACGGTAGTGTGAGCTCATTGTAACAGTGCAGCACCATGAAAATCTTTTATTCCTACACCGATAGGATAGTGGAGCATATGCAGGGTATTTCTGATGTAGTCCTGCATATTCTGGCCCTTGCTTACCTTAGAGCTTTTTTCTTGTTGACTTGTTCTTTCCTGCACTTTTCTCAGCTCCTCCCACATTTCTTTTGCACATTTGCATATACAATTTGCTAATCATGTACACTGAGGGAGATGGTGCCGTGTTCCATGGGATTTTTTTTATCCAATCCTCTGAAAGTGGATCAGGCTTAGCCTCTTGTGTACATTTCCACGTACTGTTCGTATAAGCATCTTCACCTTGAATTTCCAGGATTGGTAGTTCTGGTTTGTCAGACTTAGTACGGAGAACTCCACAGGATTGTTGCTGGCATTCATCTCTTCTTCTTGTTACTGTTCACACCTTACTGTTGTACTGGATCCATAACCTGTCAGCAATAAATCACCATAAACAGTATACCGTACATACTGGAGTATAAGCCGAGGGTGGGAAATGCATTGGTCTCAGCCCCTGTAGTGAACAGCCTGCGCAGCCCCTCTCCGATGCTGCCTCGGGTCCTTCGGTCCTCTTCGGATTCTTCCGCTCCTCTTTGGGTCTTTGCGCTCGGGCCGGCACACAGAATTTCGTCAGTTGCTTGCCGACGTCATTGTTTGTGAGCTGCCGGCATCGAGAGGGGACCCGAAGAGGAGCAGAAAAACCCAAAGAGGATCCGAAGGACCCACGGCGGTACCTGAGCATTGAAACAAGCATAGGACCTACGGGTGACGTCGGAAAGGTGAGTTTTGCCTATATTTTTTTTTTTCTTGACTCGAGTATAAGACGAGTTAGGGGTTTTTAGAACAAATTTTGTGCTGAAAAAATAGGGTTATACTCGAGTATATATGGTAGGTAGAGTTTATTCAGCAACAGAATCATCTTTATTTATATAGCACCAAATTCTGTTGCGCTGTACAAATCATAGGGGACATATACAAATATAAAGTTACATTACAGAGTACAAACAATAGCTTACATTCTATGAGGATGAAGGGGGTGACACAAGAGGTAAAAGATAAATGGCATAAATGGTCCAGCCATTCTTTATTAGGGAACAGTATAAAATAAATAATTTAATAAATAAAAATTCTGCAGCTTGAACCAGCCATCTACCGCCATCTTATTTACAAGGTCCTAGGTGAAAATGTCCGCAGAGAAGCCTGGAACTTGGTATATATCTAGTGTAGATAACAGAAGTGAGGAGGACATAGGATGGATTAGTAAAGGGAGAGTTGACAATTCATGCAGTTAGTGAGTGATAGGCTTGCCCAAAGAGTTGGGTGTTATTCTGCGAGTCCAGGGAAGGGCATTCCAGAGAATTGGTGTGACTCAAGTAGTTCTGGAGACATGCATGAGAGGTTCGATTAAGGTAGAGATTAATCTAATATCACTGGCAGATTGAAAAGCAGGAGTTGGGCTATAGGGAGGTGCAGCATTATTCAGAGCTTTGTGGAGGAGGGTGGTTATTTTAAAGTGAATACGGAAAGAGACAGGCCGCCAGTGCAGTGATTGGTGCAAACTGGAGGCATCTGTGTAGCATTTGGTCTGAAAGACAAGCATGGCTGCTGCATTAAGAATAGTTTGTAGAGGAGAAAGTTTAGTGAGTGGAAGACCAATTAATAGGGAGTTACAGTAGTCTACTTGAGAGTAAATCAGCGCAACTATTAGCATTTTAGAAGTTTCAATTGTCAGAAATGGTTGGATTCTGGAGAGGTTTCTGAGATGCTCGCGGCAAGAGTGAGCGAGTGAATATATGGTGAAAGGGAGAGGTCAGAGTCCAGCATAACCCAAAGACAGCGGGCCTACTGCCTCGGTGCTCTATTGATCCCACAGACTGATATGAAGAAATCATGGTTGGGTCTGTTAGTCTGAGGGTGTGAACTTTAAAAGATGGGAAAGCAAGAGGGTACAGGAGAAATGACCTACAAAGTGTATCGTGGAGAGAGTAGTATTCCTTCCCCCTTTCCTGCCTATTCTAGAGCAGTGAGAAAAGTGTAAGCGGCCATAACACAATGCCGCAACCGAGGCAGAGTCATCCTGTTGGATCCAAGTTTCAGTAATGGCCTGCAGGTAAAATGATTTGGAAAGAGGTCATGAATAGGTTCAAGGGTGACAGGTGGAGGAGGAGATTAGGGGATACACTGAATCTTTATAAGGTTAGCAGGGTTTCTGTGTGAAGTATTAAAATAAGCAGAAGTTGGGCCTGGGTTAGGAGAGATGTCCCCTGCAGGAAGCCGAAGGAGAAAGAAAAGAGACAAAATATGCTTCAGAGATTTCTAAGAATGTGGTTACATTAAGTATAGAGTGTGTGAGTGGTGTACAGATGTGAGAAGAAGTGAGGCATTGATGTAAATAGTTGGTACTGGTGGAATATATGAACACCTACTTTAAAGATAAAATTGATTGTGATCACCAGGAAATAATTGCAAAATCCACTCACCCCACCAATCCCCTTCCCTCCGGTACCTTACCTTGTTCACTCTCTTCTTTCTGAGCCAGTCACATACAGGATATGGGCGAATTCACTCGAACGAAGAATGGCAGGCACAAGGGGGAGGAGAGGGTGAGCGCTGCTCACCCCTGCCCCTTTTCATAGAGATATATGGCGCACAGCACCGTATTACGGGAAAAGATAGGAAATGACACTTACCGTATACGTATACGAGTTTTTCAGGACAAAAAATGTGCTGAAAAATGTACCCTTGGCTTATACACGAGTCTATTACAAAAAAAAAGTTACCCACTTAAAAAAAAATAAACTTAAATACTCACCCTCCGACGTCAGCGCGGCTTACCGATGTCCCCGATGTCAGCGTGTTCAGTCTTTCTTCTCCGCGTCATAGTATGCGCATGCTAGAAAACATGGCCGCGTCCCTGCCGGAAGAAAGAAGAAGAACCGCGGAGAAGAAAGAAGACGGAACACGCTGACATCGGTAAGCCGCGCTGACATCGGAGGGTGAGTATTTAAGTTTATTTTCTTAAGGGCCGTGGGGGCAGGCTGCCGTATACTACTAGGGGGCTTCCCTTTACTAGTAGGGGGCTTGCCGTATTCCCACCCTCGGCTTATACTCGAGTCAGTAGTTTTTCCAAGGTTTTGGTGGTAAAATTAGGGGTCTCGGCTTATATGGTATATAAAATTTGGTATCCTTGTGATTGTACCGACTTAAAGAATAAAATAGATGTGCAATTTGGGGTGCACAGTTAAAGTCCTAAAATCCAAGCCCACGAGAAAATGGGTCAGTGATTATTTGTTACAACCTTTGACAGTGTAAAGGGGCACTTCGCAAATCTCACCCAATAAATCTATATGGTGATTTATGGAATACCTACAGAGCCCTTAGACAACCTGTAGGGAATCCAAAGGTTATTGCATAGCAACTGTGCACATGGTATGGACACCTACCAAGGCTGTGTAGAGAGAATGGTGCTGCCAATTCACATGATTGTTACCAATGTTTAGAATAGGCCCAGGTTATTTTTAAATAAATAGACACTTCTGGCTGGGAAAAGGTACGTTTTGCATTGTTTGTCAACTCTGACTATGGCATAGATCACATAAAATACATAAAAACATGAGGTTTCTTTAAATGCTTCACCTTTATTACAATTCACTTTTAAAATCAGTTAAATTTCTAAAAATAGACAAATCTCAATTTCACTCGTGATTATAAAGTGCATATGTCGTCCCCAATTGTGTACAAAGTAATCTTACTTCTTAAAACACAAGCATGCAGAAATATCTGAACAAGGCACAATGTGGTAAAGATAACAACTCTGCATACTTTCAAAAAATCTTGTATATCATTTTTTGGAGTTGGAGGTTTGGACGATTTGCATTGCCCAACAATACAAGTTTCTTTTTGCAAGTTCTTGGGGAACTCATGTTACACACTAATATTTTGACAATGTCCTGTATATGTCCAACTATAGCTGTATAGCTAGTGAAACAGACCACAATCTCACAAAGAGGAAAGAAGTCTCTGAAAGTAGTGGTGGGTAAAGTTGGTCAGTCATTGGATCATTTTTGGGTTTTATTGATCAGAACAGAACATTAACCCTCAATCATCACAATCTTACCACAAGCTTGGCATCAGAACAGTATTCAGATCTTGTTCATAAAAGACTCGTTTGTTTTAAAGCACAAATTTAAAAACCTCCTCCATCTTTAAGGGGGAAGGGTTATGCACAGGAAGAAATCCTAGTATACTGGAACCCATTACCACATCTTGCATGCTATATATTCCTGCATTTTAGCTATACTGGCTCAAGGCAGAAATTAAGAGGCTCCCCATAAACAAACTCCAATGCCCATCTAATTCTTCATTCAGTTATATGGGATTGAAGCAGTGCTACATTCAGACATAACCAAAAGTCTCACAAAAGGCAATGGAGACTAATTTGCACAGAACCATCACTAAGCCTTTAACACAGGAGATACAGGGACCATTGCTCATGTGATGAGGGTAAGGGAGGTTACTAGTCAGATCACAACTGATTAGACACAACCACCCTAGAGGCTGATCCTTTTAAACCAGTCCTACTAGTTTCATCTGCATATTGGTCTCAATTTAACAGGATAACACCACACAGAAAAGATGACATTTTTTCCATATAAACTAAGCAAGTATTCAAGTAGTAATAAAAATAATGTGTCTACACTAGCTGACCTTTATATTAAGTGGACACCGGCATCCACGCAAGTAAAAAAAAATAATTCATAAATACATAATGTGCAAGTGTGAACGGGGAAGTTTAAGATGTGAAAGTTGAACATTTAAAAAGGTACAGTGTGACCAGATAAAATATATTATTGATGTGAGAAGAGCTTTACAGAATTGACAAGTACCCAAAATTTTATAGACACACAAGTGGAGATCAAGAATTAAAACCAGGAACCCAAAATTTGTATAGCTCTGTTATCCAACTACCACTGGAAGTGTCATAAGAACAGGTGCAGTCTATGCACACAGGGTGGGGTAGTGCAAACATTTGATAACCCAGGTCTAGCAGACTGTAAAATATTTCAACTTGGGAGACATTGGCAATGTTACATGCATATTTGCTCCACATTTAGGATCTACAATAAAGTAAAACCATATTTTAATGAGCACAGGCACTTGATCTACATTACAGGCATTCTAGTGGGAATGCCGCGACAAATGTGAAGAAGACAAAGTATCTTCAATAAGGAATAGCAGCTTCTCAAGGGGTGGGGGTTTTCTCAAGGGGGAAATGATTAGCAGCATTTTCTAGCTTTTACCCCATAACTTTACACAAAAGTTGTCAATTCAGACTTAAGAATGGTAGAGTCATCCTTTACATGAATCCAAAAAATTACATTATAACCTAGCATAGGTTCTGAGTCCTGGCCAGTGCCCTTTAACAGACATGTTCACATTGCATCCCAAATCCACAAAGTCAGGACTGGTTGCAGGACAGTTTTCATTGTATGTTATATTAGTAGTAAGGTCCTTGTCTGTCAAACCCAGAGTAGCTAGACAACTCTGGAAATATTCCATACGAGCACCTGGGGCTTCCAAACTGATCTAAAGAAAGACTATAAGACTCACAGTGACGGCTCTGAAAGTCTGAACGAATTATTCTGTAATTTTGTCCTTTATTGCTGTCCCAGTAAGTATTCCCATTGCATTCAAAGCAAACTGCAAATTCTATCCTTTCTTGTGGACGGATGTCACCTGGCAGGACAACATCAAAGGAAAACGTGTCCCTATCAGACCCAGCGTATGTATCTTTAACATACTGGCATTCATGATCTGTGAAAGCTCGCCAAGAATTACAGGTCATTCGGATCTTGACACATTTCTGGAAGGCCAGATTTTTTACTTTCACAGTGCCAACAAGCGATCGCTCTTTGATCATACAATTTTCTAGACAAACATAATCAGTCTGCAGACGGTTCCTGAAATCCAAGTAGTCTGCTGCAGGTTGGGCAAAGTCCAAAGTTAGGTGCTCCTTCTCCAAGGTGGTCAGGTTGACTATGTTGTCTATCAACTCAGTTATGTTGAAAGGGATTTCCAAAGGATCATCAAGGTCAGAGTATACCTTTACCATTGTTAGAGCTAAACCTCTGCTATCGGCAAAGGAGACCTTTTTTTTAACTTTGCTTTCCTGGTTGTTTATTTCTGTGAGCAAGGATTTATCGTTTGGCTGGATGCACGGTCTCAGGGGCTTGTTTGGTTTCGGAGTTATCCTGCACTCTAAATGGTCACGTTTCAGTGTTGGTGAGCGCAGATAAAACTTCATAGCAATGTCCAGTGCCATGGTTGGCTTGTGTGGAAAGAAGTCCAGAAGACTAAAAAACAAAAACAACAAAAAAGCTGGTTATTTCCAATAGTTCTCAGCGATTTAAGACCAAAAAAAAAAAAAAATATAATAAATTGGCTGAAATTCAATGTTACCCTCTGTCCACATCAATAGACTAGGGAAGTGGTGACAAACCTATGACTCACGGGCAGCAGCTAAAGTATATAGTATATATGAAGTATTATATACTCAAGTTTGCTGTTAAACCCCTTCACCCCACTACACCCACTTAGCCCCACAAATGCACTGCTAAATAGGACTCACCGATTCCCTCATATTGCCCACGGTTTCTAGACTTTATTTAGCACATGCGAGTTAGTCCTTATTTAAACTGCAAAACAGGCGGTTCCCGACTCAATGATAACCGAGTTACAGACTGCCCGTAGTCATGAGTAAAGCTCTCTGGATGCTTTCCTTTAGTCCCAGGCAGCATTGATCAGGTGTAAGGTGTCTGTAATGAAGCTTTATTGATAATTCTTGTTCCAATTATAGCATTTTTGGTCTGGACTGACAATAATAAAACATACCTGTTCTGACTTGCATACAAATTTAACTTAATAACCAACCTACAGAACCTGGGGACTGCCTGTATGTGGTTCATAACATAAAGACAATGTTGGAGGTTTATCAGGACTTATGCTAGCAGCATAAGAAGTTTATCACAGCCACGGTGTCTGTATGTATGAGAAAGTATCCCCGGTTTATCATTCTTGATTTTGTGGTTTTCATTTATTGCTTCCACTGCTTAGCATAATACATCAGCATGCTGCACTGTATTATTAGTTTATATATTACTGAAAATCTAGAGTGGTTATATAAAATTCATTACCACAAAATTGGGAGCAGATTAACTGAACATTAACCAAAACACAAAACAAAGTGTGGAACCAACTCAGGCTTCCTACGGTCAACTACTACTGCATTAAGATCTGGCAAAGCAGTAAGTGCATAGTCCCGCCCCTTACACTTTTCTCATCACCAGGGAAGTAAAGAAGGTCACACCTTTGCATCATAGTCATTGGTAGGATGGGGAGCAAATGACACCTTCCTTTCTTTTCCGACATAATTAAAATGAATAAATGCAATTTATTTACAACTCCAATATACTTATTACTTCTCTGGTTCAGTGAAAGGTTAAAATCACAGGGTATTCTAAAAACAAGCTACAAAAAAGTACAGTAATAGTCACTGTAACTAGGGGATAGATTTAGTTATATTTGGAGGACTAGGTACCATTCATTAAATGAGTCTGGTACTTTAATTTTCCAGGTTTTTAAAGATCCAGTTAATATAAATTAAATACATGCCCTACAAATAGTGGTGGGTGAGAGAACCAGTAACCAAGGAAGAGGTAATTTTTTTCTGTTCATTTCTTTGAGTATTTTGGACGACAACTCTAAACACACAGAAAAAAAAAAAAAGTCCTCTATACAAAACCAGAAAGTAGAAGTAACAAAACAAAGTTAAGGATACACAAGTGATAGAAGGATGAAGCCTTATTTTTCATGTTTTACCTGGCTGAGTTCATCTGTGAAACAATCCTGGGCATTTAGCACACATGGAAATTGTTCACAATATACAAAAATTCAAGCCTGGAAGGAGAAGAGAGAAGTGCAGTGGTCCGTTGTCTGTAAAAAGAAAAAGCGGAAATTAAAACAAAACACGTATACAGGAACACACCCACTTATCTAATGCTGTGGGATGAGAGAGAGAGTTCCGTGTTCACATCTAGCCTTCTATGGACTGCCACTACCACCTAGTGGATGCCAGGCTCACCCCAGCCTACGAGGCCTGTTCAGAGAACAATACTACTAAGGCTTAGAGAGTGCTAACAGGAATGTGCATCACTGATCTGTTTTCCATTAGAGGCTTTTACCATATACATTTGGATTATAACTCTTAGTAGACAGCGCAAAAATGAGATAATGAGGTTTAGTGTACCTCTCAAAGGAGAAAATACTAAATAGACAACACGTTGTGAAAGCTATGAAAAGTCTTGCCAGATACAGATTATTTTGGTGGGATCTGAAGTAAATTCATTTATTTTACGTGCTAGGGGGAACAAAGTTGCCTTCCAATAACTGTAAAAAACAAAAAAACAAAACACCCTTTCAGATGGAAAGAAGAAGATGAAATTGGGATGGTTTTAATGAAATACCAATTGTAAACAAGAGAATCTCTGCACAATAAGAAACAGTTGTATAAACTGAATGATGAGTAGACCTCTACTATGGAACTATAAGACATTGTCTGGAATATTCAAGTATCAGATTCATTGATGGTAAACGATTAGTCCTCCATTGCTGAAATTAAAAAATGCTTTTCTTCTAAATATTCAAATTATGCCGAGGAGCTCTGCAGAGCATCTCTCGGCTTTGCCGATTAAGTTTGTGCACGTTCCCGGTCGAGTGTTCTTCCGTCTAAAGATCATGCATAACGTCACTGGCGTCAGCATCTCTTGGCAAATCATGTGCATGCGAGACAATAACATTCCTTGCGCAGTCGGCTGGATAGCAGCACGACAAGCTCTATAGGTGAGAAAACACTGAACCAGGGGTGTGCTCTGTCGATCTCAGCCTAATCTGAATATTTTTTAAAAATATACTGCTGTTCCGAGGCACAACAAGCTAAGATAACAAATCTCAAGGTAGATATCCTGGTCATGGTGCGGAAGAGTGTATGAAGAGGGCTCATAAGCTGAGCCCTCATCATACACACTGGGTGCTGGGACTAACCATGGGCGTTAACTATTTAATTTCCCCGGTCACTCACCACTATTTGTAGGACAAGTATTAATTTATATTAAATGGCCCAGATAGTCACCCCAGTGATGTCATCATAGGGCGTCAACATGTGGCTGTGACAGCCAGAAGGCTATGCGAGTAATAAATAGAATCTATCAAAAATCTATAAAAATAGTTATTCATGGTAGTGAACCCCATAAGGGAATATAGACCCAAATTTGAATAAAAAGTATCAAAAGGTCATATACTCCCCAAAATGGTTGTAATGAAAAAGTACACCTTAAAAGCTCCATACACTGATGCATGAAGAAGTTATTGGCCTGAGAATATGACAAAATTAAGATTTCATTTTTATTTTTTTTCAATCTACCAAAACAAAATCTTTATAAAATCTTGGCATCTCCATGATCGCACCAACCCAAAGATTGAATGGGAGGCGTCATTTGGAGCGCACAGTAAAACTTTATTACACACGTACACAGTAAAACTCTCATACCACCAGAAAAGGGGACAGGAAGAGTAGAATTTCCCAATGTGGAGACTACCTTTGCAGGTTTACAGAATCTCAAAGGCCACTGACATCCTTGGAGGAATTTTGGTTACAACTTGCAAATATCCATGATGGCCTCTATCACCACCTATTGGTCGGTAGCATCTATTGCCAAAATTCATTAACAGTTCATCACAAGATAAACCAAAGAGGGTAGATAGAATTTATCCACAACCACCAGCTACATGGGTGAGATTTGTTCAACATAGGTGCATGACTATAGAGAAGAGTGTTACGCCTTCCTTTTCATATACATGTGTATCTTAGTATATTATCATTCATAATGTAGCTCAGTCTAACAGTGTAAAAGACATTTATACATGCATTTATGTTGTATAAAAGAATTACCCGTTCTACAGATAATATTGGGGGGTGACATCTGTCTGTTTTATATCATCTGCTGTTTTATGGATTGAGGAAAAAAATAAATATAAAGATTGTGTATATATTTTCATTCTGGAATCATTGTTTTTTTTGGTTCCAAGTTTTCCTAGTCACAGGATACAATAGGTATCATTCAGGATTTATCCACACCCAAATCCAGTAACGTAAGTGAATGGGATACTTCATGTATACCTGACACATACTACAGCAACCAAAAACTAATAGCATTGAGTATCTCAAATGACTTACAACGAGGACAATTCATCTACCATCAGATGAAATCCAGGGATCTACCATTGGTTCTCAGAATAATCCATAACTGACCTGTCAGAGGCATACTTGACCCTTCCCCCTTAAGAGCCCTAATCATTCCCATTACACAACATCAAGAGCCTCCAGGGTAAAACAAGGTACTACATCAATCCAGGCAGAGGAGGGTGCAATGGGGGTGAATCCATCCTGCCAAAATCCGACTTCTGGTAAGAAAATTCCAAAGCAAGCGTTCCATGGAAGGACACATAGTAACAGGGAGGATCAACTTCACACTAGTTACAATCTGTGTAATGATATAGGATGAAAGTACAGCTCTCAGTACCACTGCCGAATATCTGACCCCGACCCTATACCAGGCGTGACCTTTCTTTAGAGGTCTCAGGAAAAGTCGTCACCTCAACTTTCATCAAACCTCTGGCGCCGTCTTCTGATGGTCCCCTGCCAGCAGGTCAAAGACCTGCACCCCCAGAAGACATGCGATGGACAGTAGGAAGGAGGCCATGCTGCATACCTTACGTGTCCTTCTCAATGCTGCAGCGTATAGTCCCGGGAAGGCATGGAAGGAGCAGCGTGGACGGGGCAATATGCTCTAGTCTGAGGACTCCCCGCCCCGTGTAGCCGGCACTGCTCATCCGCTCACCTCCGGCCACTGAGCCGACTCGTCCAGTCCAGCATTGCGCCTTTAGGTTGTTAAAAAAAGCCGGCGTCCCGTCCCACTCCTCGCTTCACGTGAACTAGAGACCTCAGCCAATCATAGATAGGCAGTTAGAAGCCCCCAGCCAATAGGGAGACAGAAGCACAGCATTGGGCTCCACGTGATCGCCTGCTGGGCGCTAGCTGTGAGTACACTGGGTACAGAGGCGCTGCTATGAAAGAGGGGGCTGGGGGGAGGCTGACTGATATAGACATGTGCTGAGGGCACTAAGGTCAGGCTATTAATGCACTATTGCATGAGGTGACATCTCTTCAATGTGTCCGTGTTGTACTGCAGGAGAGGATATGGCAGCGTGATCTCCTTATGACCAAAAAGGTTCCCAAAGACGCCAGTGCACTTCAGTAACTTTAAAGACTAATGTCAGTGTGTCAGCGAGAGTGTATGGAACCCTAATGCCAAGCAATATTCACAATAGATACATAGAAACTCTATTAGATAAAGCTCCAAATAACCCATACCCCGCAGTACAGTTCCCCAATATACAGATCCACTGCTATAGCATGCTACCACAACCATTGCCCTGCAGTACAGTGCACCCATATACCAGTGCTCTGCTATAGAATACCACCATAACCACTGCCCTGCAGTACAGTGCACCCATATACCAGTGCTCTGCTTATGCTAATCACTCAACCTTGCCCCCTGCAGTACAGTGCACCCATATACCAGTGCTCTGCTATAGAATGCTATCACAACCATTGCCCTGCAGTACAGTGCACCCATATACCAGTGCTCTGCTATAGAATACCACCATAACCACTGCCCTGCAGTACAGTGCACCCATATAACAGTGCTCTGCTATAGAATACCACCACAACCACTACCCTGCAGTACAGTGCACCCATATACCAGTGCTCTGCTATGGAATGCCACCACAACCACTACCCCGCAGCACAGTGCACCCATATACCAGTGCTCTGCTATAGAATGCTACCACAACCATTGCCCTGCAGTATAGTGCACCCATATAACAGTGCTCTGCTATAGAATACCACCACAACCACTACCCCACAGTACTGTGCACCCATATACCAGTTCTCTGCTATAGAATGCTATCACAACCACTACCCCGCAGTACAGTGCACCCATGTACCAATGCTCTGCTATAGAATGCTACCACAACCACTACCCCGCAGTACAGTGCACCCATATACCAGTGCTCTTCTATAGAATGCTACCACAACCATTGCCCTGCAGTACAGTGCACCCATATACCAGTGCTCTGCTATAGAATGCTATCACAACTATTGCCCTGCAGTACAGTGCACCCATATACCAGTGCTCTGCTATAGAATACCACCATAACCACTACCCCTTGGTTTGGTATCATGCTATAAGCAGTGGATGCTATATTGGGGACTGTACTGCGGGTATGGGTTATTTGGGAGCTTCTACCATAGAGTTCTATGTAGCTAGTTGTGAATATTGCTTGGCATTAGGGTTCCATACGCTCTCGGCTGACACACTGACATTGAGTCTTAAAGTTTACTGAAGTGAATGGCGCCTTTGGGACAACCTTTTTGGTCATAACGGAGACTCACCTGCCATAACCTCTCCTGCAGGTACAACAAGGACACAATGAAGAGATGTCACCTTCATTGCCAATGAGTGCATTAATAGCCTGACCCTTTATGCCCTACACAATGTCATAATCAGTCAGCCTCCCCGCACAGCCCCATCTATCATAGGCAGCCGCCTCTGCTACCCAGTGTACGCACAGCTAGCGGCCCGCAGGCGAATCACGTGGAGCCCAATTGCTGTGCTTTCTTGTCCCCTATTGGTGTGGGGCACTTCTAGCTGCCTATCTATGATTGGCTGATGTCTTCTAGTTTCACGTGAAGCGAGGAGTGGGACGGGACGCGGCGTTTTTTAACACACCTAAAGGCGCGATGCTGGACTGACGAGTCGGCTCAGTGGCGGAGGTAGTAGCGGTTGCAGCCAGTGCCGCCTACACGGGGCGGGAGTCCTCAGACTAGCAGCATATTTCCCCGTCCACGCTGCTCCTTCCATGCTCCCGGGGATATACGCTGCAAGCATTGGAGAAGGACACGTAAGGTATGCAAGCAATGGCCTCCTTCCTACTGCCATCGCCGATGATTTGCTGGGGGTGCAGGTTCAATTGAAACTGAGGCAGAGACCAATACACGGAAACGGTGCGCCAGACAAGCGTTAGTGATGAAAGTATGAAGGTGACGAACTTAAACTGCGACTCTAAAATATAGATTAGTCAACACCATGCACATGGGATGCAAAAAGGCACTACGTATGGGGTCAATGGTAAATATCTCGGACAGTGGTAGGACGAGGGAAAGAGCTGTTAACTGTTACCATCCGGTATCATTACACAGTATTGTAACTAGTGTGAATGTTGATCCTCCCTGTATAACTATATGTCCTTCCATGGAAACGCTGTGCTTGTGAATTTTCATACAGCATGGAGTTGTTTGCACGGATCATCGCCTGTGCACCCACTGGGATGGATATCATGCCCATTGACACCCAAAAGATCTTGGATGATTAGACTGTCACCTGGACGGCTACTTGAATGTTGTAGTGATGAAATGGGAATGAGTATGAGGGTGTAAGGGGAAGGCAGTATGCCCTGACAGACAGTAATATTGAGTTATTCATGAGAACCAATGGATATAGGATTCCCTGGATTGCAGTCCATTGAGGAATAATTTGTCCGTCGAGTCCTTAATCATTTGAGATACTCAAATGCTATGGTTTTTGTGGTGCTGTGAGGAATGGTGTCAAGGTATACATGAAGTATCACAATTCACTTACGTTACTGGATTTGGGTGTGGATAATCCGATTGATACCATTTAGTATCCCTGTACTGAAGGAGAACTATGGAACCAAAAAAAATGCAAGAAACATGTGCCAATAAACAAAGAAAGGGAAAAGAAGAAGGAAAATATACTACACAAATCTATATTTAGTTTTTGTTCCATCAATCCCATAAAACCAGCAGATATAGGTAAAAACAACCAGTATGTTCACCACCCCAATCTGACTGGAGAACGGTAAGTCTTTATAAACAACATAATGCATGATAATAATGTGCTTTTAACACTGTAGACTGAGCTACATTAAAATGATTAGATATCGAGCAATACACATGTATAATTGTAAAAAGGAAATAAAGGCGTAAGACTCTTTACAATCTATAGTAAGTGCACTAGCACCTATGTAACAAATCTCACCCAGTAGCTGGTGGTTGGATAAATTCAATCTACCACTCTTTGGTTTATCTTGGTGATGAACTGTTAATGATTTTGGCAATAGATGCATCCGACCAATAGGTGGTGTGTGATAGGCCATCATGGATATTTGCAAGTTGTAACCAAATTCCTATCCCAAGGATTCAGTGGCCTTTGAGATTCTGTAAACCTGCAAAGGTAGTCTCCACATTGGGAATTCTACTCTTCTGTCCCCTTTTTCTGGGTATGAGAGTTTTACTGTGTACGGTGATGTATAAAGTTTTACTGTGCGCTCCAAATGACGCCTCCCATTCAATCTTGGGTTGGTGCGATCATGGAGATGCCAAGATTTTAAAAGATTTGTGTTTTGGTAGATTGAAAAAAAATAAAAATGAAATCTAATTTTGTCATATTCTCAGGCCAATAACTTCTTCATGCATCATGTATGGAGCTTTAAGGTGTACTTTCATTAACAACCATTTGTGGGGAGTATATGACCTTTTGAACTTTTTATTCAAATTTGGGTATATTCCCTATGGGGTTCACTACCATGAATAACTATTTTATAGTTTTATTTATATGATAGATTCTATTATTACTCCGCATAGCCTCTGGCTGTCACAGCCACATGTTGACGCCCTATATGATACATCACTGGGGTGACTATCTGGCCATTTAATATAATTAATACTTGTCCTACAAATAGTGGGTGAGTGACCGGAAATTAATAGTTAACGCCCTAAAGGTTAGTCCAGCACCCAGTGTGTATGATGAGGGCTCACTTATGAGCCCTCTTCATACACTCTTCCGCCCATGACCAGGATATCACCTTGAGATTGTTTATCTTAGCTTGGTTGTGCCTCGGAACAGCAGTATATTTTTTAAAAAATATCAGATTAGGCTGAGATCGACAGAGCACACCCCTGGTTCAGTGTTTTCTCACCTATAGAGCTTGTCGTGCGGCTATCACAGCCGACTGCGCAAGGAATGTTATTGTCTCGCATGCACATGGATTTGCCAAGAGATGCTGACGCCAGTGACGTTATGCATGATCTTTAGACGGAAGAACACTCGACCGGGAACTGCACAAACTTAATCGGCAAACCGAGAGATGCTCTGCAGAGCTCCTCGGCATAATTTGAATATTTAGAAGAAAGCATTTTTTAATTTCAGCAATGGGGCTAATCGTTTACCATCAATGAATCTGATACTTGAATATTCCAGACAATGTCTTATATTCCAGTAAGGTCTACCATCATTCAGTTATACAACTGTTTTCTTTTGGCAGAGATTCTCTTGTTTACAATGGTATTTCATTAAAACCATCCCAATTTCATCTTCTTCTTTCCATCGAAAGGGTGTTTTGTTTTTTGTTTTTTACAGTTATTGGAAGACACTTTGTTCCCCCTAGCACGACTAAATAAATGAATTACTTCAGATCCCACCAAAATAATTGTATCTGGCAGACTTCATAGCTTCACAACGTGTTGTCTATTTAGTATTTTCTCTTTGAGAGGTACACTAAACCTCATTATCTCATTTTTGCGCTGTCTACTAGGTTATAATCACAAATGTATATGGTAAAAGCCTCTATGGAAAACATCAGTGATGCACATTCCTGTTAGCACTCTACACCTTAGTAGTATTGTTCTCCTGAACAGGCCTCGTAGGCTGGGGTGAGCCTGGCATCCACGGGTGGTAGTGGCAGTCCATAGAAGGCTAGATGTGAACACGGAACTCTCTCTCTCATCCCACAGCATTAGATAATGTGGTGTGTGTTCCTGTATACGTGTTTTGTTTTTAATTTCCCGCTTTTCTTTTTACAGACAACGGACCACTGCACTCTCTCTTCTCCTTCCAGGCTTGAATTTTTGTATATTGTGAACATTTCCATGGTGTGCTAATGCCCAGGATTGTTTCACAGATGAACTCAGCCAGGTAAAACATGAAAATAAGGCTTCATCCTTCTATCACTTGTGTATCCTTAACTTTTGTTTGTTACTTCTACTTTCTGGTTGTATAGAGGACTTTTTTTTTTTTTCTGTGTGTTTAGAGTGTCGTCCAAAAACTCAAAGAAATGAACAGAAAAAAATTACCTCTTCCTTGTTTCTGGTTCTCTCACCCACCACTATTTGTAGGGCTGTATTATTTATATTAACTGGATCTTTAAAAACCTGGAAAATTAAAGTACCAGACTCATTAATGAATGGTACCTAGTCCTACCAAATATAACTAATCATCCCCTAGTTACAGTGACTATTACTGTACTTTTTGTAGCTTGTTTTTAGAATACCCTGTGATTTTAAACCTTTCACTGAACCAGAAAATAAGAAGTATATTGGAGTTGTAATTAAAGGCATTTATTCATTTTAATTATGTCGGAAAAGAAAGGAAGGTGTCATTTGCTCCCCATCCTACCAATGACTATGATGCAAAGTGTGACCTTCTTTACTTCCCTGGTGATGAGAAAAGTGTAAGGGCGGGACTATGCACTACTGCTTTGCCAGATCTTAATGCAGTAGTAGTGACCGTAGGAAGCCTGAGTTGGTTCCACACTTTGTTTGTGTTTTGGTTAATGTTCAGTTAATTCTGCTCCCAATTTTGTGGTAATGAATTTTATAACCACTCTAGATTTTACATAAATAAACTAATAATACAGTGCAGCATGCTGATGTATTATGCGAGGATGGAGCAATAAATGAAAACCACAAAATCAAGAATGATAAACCGGGGATACTGTTACTCATACACAGACGACACGTGGCTGTGATAACTTCTTATGCTGCTAGCATAAGTCCTGATAAACCTCCAACATTGTCTTTATGTTATGAACCACATACAGGCAGTCCCCAGTTCTGTAGGGGGTTATTAAGTTAAATTTGTATGCAAGTCAGAACAGGTATGTTTTATTATTGTCAGTCCAGACCAAAAATGCTATATTGGAACAAGATTATCAATAAAGCTTCATTACAGACACCTTACACCTGATCAATGCATGCCCTGGGACTAAAGGAAACATCCAGAGAGCTTTACCATGACTACGGGCAGTCCTGTAACTCGGTTATCATTGAGTCGGGAACCGCCTGTTTGCAGTTTAAATAAGGACTAACTCGCATTGCTAATAAAGTCTAGAAACCGTGGGCAATAGTGAGGGAATCGGTGAGTCCTATTTAGCAGTGCATTTGTGGGGCTAAGTGGGTGTAGTGGGGTGAAGGGTTTTATAAACAGCAAACTTGAGTATATACTTCATATATACTAATACTTTAGCTGCTGCCCGTGAGTGCATAGGTTTGTCACCACTTCCCTAGTCTATTGATGTGGACAGAGGGTAACATTGAATTTCAGCAATTTATTATATTTTTTTTTTTTTTGGTCTTAAATCGCTGAGAACTATTGGAAATAACCACTTTTTTGTTGTTTTGTTTTTTTAGTCTTCTGACTTCTTCCACACAAGCCAACCATGGCACTGGACATTGCTATGGAATTTTATCTGCGCTCACCAACACTGAAACGTGACCATTTAGAGTCAGGATAACTCCGAAACCAAACACGCCCTGAGACCGTCATCCAGCCAAACGATAAATCCTTGCTCAACGAAATAAACACCAGGAAAGCAAAGTTAAAAAAAGGTCTCCTTTGCCGATGGCAGAGTTTAGCTCTACACAATGGTTAAGGTATCTCTGACCTGATGATCCTTTGGAAATCCCTTTCAAATAACTGAGTTGATAGACAACATAGTCAACCTGACCACCTTGGAGAAGGAGCACCTAACTTTGGACTTTGCCCAACCTGCAGCAGACTACTTGGATTTCAGGAACCGTCTGCAGACTGATTATGTTTGTCTAGAAAATTGTTGATCAAAGAGCGATCGCTTGTTGGCACTGTGAAAGTAAAAAATCTGGCCTCCAGAAATGTGTCAAGAATCCGAATGCCCTGTAATTCTTGGCGAGCTTTCACAATCATGAATGCCAGTTGTTAAAGATACATACGCTGGGTCTGATAGGACACGTTTCCTTTGATGTGTCCCCAGGTGACATCCGTCACCAAGAAAGGATAGACGTTGCATTTGCTTTGAATGCAATGAATACTTACTGGAGCACAGATAAAGGACAAAATTACAGAATAATTCGTTCAAACTTTCAAGAGCCGTCACTGTAGGTCTTATAGTCTTTCTTTAGATCATATTTGGAAGCCCCAGTGCTCGTATGTGAATTTTCCAGAGTTGTCTAGCTACTCTGGGTTTTACAAGACACTGACCTAAACGAAGGACCCGGAGGCTGCCATGGTAAACCCGATCCCACCCCCGATGACGTTCAGGGGCGCGGCGATCGAAAAAAGATGGAGGGAGCCTGCGCGGCTGCCGTTCTTTTAAACGGCGCCGGCGGCTTTGCCGGCGGCGTTGAGAGGGTTAATAGCGGTGGGGGTTTTGTGCAAAATGCAAAAACCCCAACCTCTGTATGAAGAGGACTCAGCCCGTGAGCCTCTTCATACACCCATACCTCGCAGCCGTAGAGCTAGCGCAGAGCGTATTAAGGGTTAAAAGAGCTTTGCTCCCACTGCCCAGGGGTTTTATGTTCCCCCTAGTAGGTGGGTAGGCAACCTTCAATCACACTCCAGTTGACAATACAGCCAACTGATTGGATAACATATAACACCTATTTAACTATGCCCTATCTAGGCATGAGGCTACAGCTGAAGATTACATGAGAGATCCCTGCTTAGCCATTGGATGAGGGATCAAGCTCATTAGATGCGACCCTGACAGGTATAGAAGGATAATTAGCAACCTAGGCAGGAGTGTGTACATGGTAAAACAAGACGATACAACTTATGATCTTGGGGGGAATGATTGGGTAGATAGCGTTCAGCAATTTCCACAGTTGGACATGGTTCAATCATACAAATACATAAAATTTCTAGATGAGCATTCATGGTTGCTTGATCTGGTTGCGCATGCAAACATTGGTATTGTTTGGCCAGAAGCGGACACTGCCCGTAGCTCCACGTTTTGCCACGTACATGCGCTGTGAGCTGCCGGTTGTGGCTGACACTGAAGCATTTAAAAACACACCAAGAGCGGTCAAAAACGACAATTGGACAGCATCCTAAAGACAAAGGCGACTATCAAAATTGCCCAGTTAATTGTCCAGCTAGTCTTAGCGTGCCATTCACAGGCATATAATATCATATATAAATGATATATATATATATACACCACTCACCGGCCACTTTATTAGTACCTGTCAACTGCTCGTTAACACTTAATTTCTAATCAGCAATCACATGGCGGCAACTCAGCATCAGTATTGAGAAGAAAGGTTGATTTGAGGGCTTTTGAACGGGCATGGTTGTTGGGCCAGAAGGGCTGGTCTTGAGTATTCAGAAAACTTGCTGATTCTACTTAGGGATGTTCACGCCACAACCATCTCTAGGGTTTACAGAGAATGACTCCGAAAAAGAAAAAAAATCCAGTGACGCAGTTCTGTAGGCGGAAATGCATTGTGATTGCAGAGGTCGAGGGGGGGAGAATGGGCAGGACTGGTTCGAGCTGATGTAGAAAGGCACAGTGAGCATCGTTGCAACGCCAACAGTCTTACCGAGTATTGTTGCTGACCCACGTTCCATCCTTTATGACACAATGTTACCAAACATTGAGGATACTTTCAGCAGGATAAGCGCCATTCATAAGCTGGAATCATCTCAGAGTGGTTTCTTGAACAGGACAATGAGTTCACTGTACTCAAATGGCCTCCACAGACACCCAGATCTCACTCCAATAGAGCATCTTTGGGACTGTTGGTGAACGTATAGATTCGCATATGATGTGCAGCCAACAATCGTGTGGCAACTGTTGTGAAGGCCATCATGTCATATGTGGACCAAAATCTCTGGAGGAATGCTTCCAGCACCTTGTTGGAATCTATGCACGAAAAATTGAGGCAGAGTCTGAAGGCAAAAAGGGGTCCAACAGGTATAGCATGGGTACCTAATAAAGTGGCTGAGTGAGTGTATATATATATAATTATATATTCTATATATATATATACACACATACATCTTGTTGGGATCTGTAGATGCAATGACATTAACTTCTAATGGTGAGTCAATTCAACACGATAAATATGTACAAACAAATACCAAAAAAATTAACTAGCAGTCTGGGCTGTACCTACACATAAGGTTACTTTACCCATCACATTGATGAGCAAATAGTCCACAGAAATACTGAGCTTTCTTGCGGCTTTCCAGCCAAGATCTGTCCTTGTGTGCTTTGATAGAAGACTTCTTATTTGTCACTAATGAGGAGATTCCTAGATACCTGAATTTTGTCAGAATCATAAACAAGGTGTGGGCTAGAGGGAATGGAAATGGCAGATCCCACTACAAACCTACATGCCATTCCCAACTGTTCAATACTTCAATACATTTTTCATACCTTGCTGCTCTCTTGAGTCGCTTGAAACAAGTTAGGCACTATCCACAGGATAGGGCCTAACTTGCTGATCGTGGGGGTCTCAGTGATAGGACCCCTTCATATCATGAGAATGGGGTCCAATGTACCCCTGTCAGACCCCTCGTCACTCCCCAAACTTACTGTAGTAGCCGGCCGCCAATGTGTAGGCTGCCCCGTTCATCTCTTTGGAGCTGATGGAGATTGCTGAGCGACGTACACATTTTGTAAACCCAAATGTTAACAGCAATTCAATTAGTCAGATCTTTCTGTTGCATTGTGTTTTGAAAATCATGTGTTTAACACCACACGTGAATGCACTCTAAAAGTTTTATGTTCTTTACTGCCACATATATTTCCAATCGTTAACACCTATAAGCTAACAACATTAATGGCTGATGGGATCTAGTCTTTGTGTAATTAATGATTAAGCTAGATGGTAGTTGCATAACATATATGCAATGTTTGAATAGTAGATACTAGAAACTAGAATAGTATCAGAAACCAAATTGATTCTAGTCTAGCCATGTTTGACAATTCTATTCATCATAGAATCAAAAGTTTACTTAGTTACTCAAACTACCAAACTATTACATAAGGTGCAAGTAACAGACTCTTTGAATTAAAAATGCAAATACTATGTCAATAATAACATATTTATGTAACACTCTCCTGTTAGAGATCATATGTCACATAAGGTAAATGTGATGCAATAATGAGTATGTTATCCCAGCTATATCTGTTAAGTACTTTACATCATCATTAGAGATGAGCTGAACCGATGTTGCCATTCAGCCTAGGCCTACGCGACACAGACATATTGCCGGATTGGTGTGGCTAAACAGCCAATCCGGCAAATTGTTGCCCCTAGCTACTAGCCATGGCTAGGATTGGCCGGGGGGAAACCAACAGTATAAAAACATATATTATATTTTTACTGTTTATTTGTATCAGTTTTAGGGAAAGGGGTGGTGATTCAAATTTTTAGATTTTTTAATTACTGTATATACTGGCGTATAAAACTACTTTTTAACCCCTTAAAATAATGGCATACAGTGCGGGGGTCAGATCTTATACGCCGGATATGACGGGGGGCCGCACTGTTGTGAGGTGTTTTTTTTTCTCCCGTCAGCGCCGAGAAGACCGCTTCCTGGGGACGCCTTCACGGACATTAGAAGAGGTTAGTACGCGCTGAGGGGCGGCGCGGCTTGTTGCATAATGCAGGCCCGGTCACAGCGGCCGTGCGTCACAGAGCTGGGGGGTCACAGGCGGGCAATACAAAGAAGTCGGACTTCATTAAATATCGCAGTTACAGTTATGACACCAGGCATTGCTCTCTTGTTTGTTTGCAAAGTTTTAAGCAGACTTTTTTTCATTGGAAAGGGGTAGTGTTATACAGTGGAAGTATATACCAAATTTGACATTTTTAGGGCAAGAAGTTGGGTGTCGTCATCGCCCAGCCTTTCTATACGCCCGGGCGGGATAACGGTATGTATTTTTTACATTTTTTTTTTAAAAAACCCATAGGGTACTCTATCACTTGGTTGTTTGATTAATCTACCTGCTACAGTATGGCCAGTACTGTATTGGGGATTTACCACATCCTTTATTACAAGTGTGGAAATCGCCAATTGGGGGACAGTATCCTATTTTTTGACACCTTATGATAATCATCTCTTTTACTGTATATATGGCGAAATAGTGAAACTACTGTACATATTTGGGGATTTCAGGCTGGAAGATGACATATTGAGGGCTGCAGTCACAATGCCGTTTCATTGCATTTTGAAGAAATACATTACAACAATTGAGGAGAGGTGAGTACATTACTGTATCATTCTGCATTTACAACTGCACAGTGTAAATGTGATGTTAATGCATGTGTCAGCTCACATTTACGTGGCGTTTTGTAAATGCAAATGTTTAACAGTAATATAGGCAATACTTCTCTTTGAATGATTAAACGCCAAAATAAGACACGAACTAAAAGTACATTACTTGCGATAGCCCAATAAGAGGCCCTTCCCATGAAACATTACGATAAGCATTGGAATCATGTCAAGACCGCCGATAGCCAATAACGTAGTTACGCTGCCCTTAGAAGTTAGATTACAGCCCTGTATGACACCCAAGTAAAACCAGTAGTATCACCTCCGTAGTATCTTAGACCGTTAACCTCGAGTATCACAGCAGCCCTAGAGCCGCCAGTATTAAGCGTCCCAGTATACAGAGCCCCGTATTTTACAGCCACCCGTTAAAACTCGAGAAAGAAACTATTGCACTAGTATAAGCCTGACTCAGTGTATGAAATTGCCCCCATGAGTTACAGACTGCCCCAGTAGTATACATGCCAGCATATACAACCCTGTGCGCACCAGTAGGTATAGCAGCTGCCCCATATGTATACAGCCTGCCCCCGTAGCATACAGGTCCCTAGCAACCCAGTCCCCAGTAGCATTACAGCCAGGTCCCCAGTCGGAGCATACAGCCTGCCCCCAGAGTATACAGCCTGCCCCAGTATACAGCCGCCCCCAGTGTATACAGCTGCCCCCGTAGTATACAGCAGTCCCCAGTAGTATACAGCCGTCATCGGTAGTATACAGCCTGCCCCCATAGTATAAGCCAGTCCCCAGTAGTATACAGTTTGCCCCAGTTAGTAACAGCCTGCCCCCAGAGTAGTACACAGCCTGCCCCAGTAGTATACAGCCAGTCCCCAGTAGTATACAGCCAGTCCCAGTAGTATACAGTTTTGCCCCCAGTAGTTTACAGACTGCTCCAGTAGTATACAGCCTGCCCCCAGTAGTATACAGCTTTGCTCCAGTATAAGCATGCCCCAGCAGTATACAGCACTGCCCCCGCATTAAAACAAAATATACTCCTGTCTTATATACTCACCCTCCGGTGGCCCGACGTGCAGCACTTCCCCCAATGTCAGCAGCCCGCTTGTCTTCAGGCTACTGGCGTCTCGTTTTCTTGGCCGGGCGCCGCCATTGCTCTCTCTCGGCGCGGCGCTGTAGTAGACGCGCGCCTGCTGACGTCATACAGGCGCCACAGGGGGAGAAGACATGGCGAGACCGGCAAAGAAAAAAGACAAGCGGCGCGGACATCGGGGGAGCAGCGCTGCTGCATGTCGGGTCACCGGAGGGTGAGAGTGAGTATATAAGTTTATTATTTTTAAAGTATTTTTACCAGTTTACACTTTACATTGACTCTGTTGTATAAGCTGAGGGACCTTTTTCAGCACATTTTTTGTGCTGAAAAACTCGGCTTAACATGGGTATATACGGTACATACAAAAAAAATATTGTTTTTAAAAACCAGGTTACTGTGCAAAATTTAACATTCAAAGCATGTGAAATAATTCAATTTAAGTAACAGGTCCATGAAAAAAATCCTTCATTGCACCGTCCCTGGACCAAATGCAGATTTGCCGCCAAACAAGTTGCATAAGTGAAAAATGCACACTGAACATCGTAACATAAAGTTAAAAGACAAGACAGTGTGCTTGAAAAACACAAACAAAAGTTGAAGTTGTAAAAGTCATAAAAACTACAAAAGTCATCAAAAGGAGACAATTAACTAGCATAACTAAAGATACACGTCCCCCATTGTAATGAAAAAGTTGAAATCAGACGAGGTAAATCCGGGCTGTCAAAGAACGTTTGCTTACCTCTACCCCCCTTCCCTGTTGATTTTTTTTTTTTTTTTGGGGGGGGGGGCGTGTTTGCTGCAATATGCAAGAAAAGCCTGTGAGCCACTCCATACAAAGGAAGCCGAGTGTGAGTCCAGATACGTCGGGAAGAGGTCAGTAGGTCTTTTGCGACCACTATGATACATGTTCATTAATAAATGTCAACTTAGGGTATGCCTTTAGTTTCTGTGTGTATGTTCTCCTGATTGTAAGTGTTGTTATATACTTGATTCAACAAAATATTACATTTTAGAATTTTTGCTTTTTTAGTCAGTATTCCCTAGTATTACAAATAATGAGGCTAAAATATACTGCCGTTTTTTTTTTGTAGCAATCACAAAGTTTAGTTGTAGCGCATTTCAATCATTACTACTCCAACAAGTGAGGCAATTGAAAAGAAAACTGCAGCTATTCAGTGGAAAAGCAGGGACTCCTTGCATCATACATATATACAATGCAGGGGTCCATCCTCCGCATGTGGTGGTCCGTGAAATAACTGTTAACTGTCAGCAGATTAGCACACAAAACAATTAATTATATATGAGCACACCATAAGCCAGTGGCTGGCCACAGACCAGTCTGCTAACCACCTATTCCAGCCACAAACTCTGAACAAGTCTTATTCTGCAAGTGTTGAGGCTTGTATTGCCATTTAAGTGAAGTGTTGTTTGGTGCCTGTCTTGTGCACATGTCTTAGTAGATTAAGAGGGCCAACACTGATCATCGTTTTTTTTTTTTTTTTGCTTCTTTTTACAGTTGGCTGAATTCCAGAATACTTAGCAGTGTTATTTATTCTTTTACACTGCCATTGTGATGCCTTTCTTTTTTTTTGTCTCTGATTTTAATTATTTTGTGACTTTTAGGGACATGTATGGGACAGTTGTACTGATTTGAACCTAAAAAGTCTCTAATTTCTCTCACAAATCAAAGACCAACAACTGTCTTGCAAGATTACTCTAGGAAACTGCAAGCAGACTCACAGGTGAACTTTCTAAAACCCTGGTGTGGGGCAAAAAATGTGCAAATACCCCAAGAAGGCGCAAAATAAAGGGGAAAAAGAAAGGATAAACTAAAGAAAATACATGTCCCCCTAAGAATGGATTTTATTTCACTGAAATGGATGAGAGGACAGAGTCCACAAAGCCAATGACCCGATTCCTATGAGTGTACTAATAACCATTCCATATAGAACCTGGAAACAACGCCCTTCATCCAGACTAAAAACTAATGAGCCTGTTTTATGGCATAGTTATTTGGTCAGATTTGCATCAGTATTTATAGGTAAAATCCAATATTGTATAAAAATAAACAGACCACAGGAAACTGGAACAAGAAAGGTCTCTATAGAGAAATCTCCAGTCACGACAGCCCACCAATGAATACCTCCCATCAATGATCTCTACTTACACAGATGAGTAAAGAAAAAGAAAATGAGAAGGCTAGTTGCTCACATATCACTTCTGCAGTAGGGAGACTCATTTCATTAGATGAGTTTTCGCTACACTGTTCCACTTCTTTACTACCAACTAATAAATATATAAAAAAAAATATAACAGTGGTGCCGATGCCGGTGGTGGCACTCAGAGCCCTCTATATAGGCACCCTTGCAGTCACCCAAGGACTGGGTTCCCAGACAGGACTCATGGCATCTTGCGTCCCAGGCAGCCCAGGACCCTAGAAGGAAGCACAATGATGATCCAAACTTCTTCTCATTCTTTCTACGCTAGGTGTTCCTCAGGTGCCTATACAATTTAAACCTGTGACAGAGCAGGAAGTAAGTAAAAAGTACACTTAAATGGTGGCTTGGGGACTTTGAGAAGTCAGATTTATTAAAAGCTCATTATGTGAGGTACTAATAGGAAAAGTCATAATGTTAATATTGGTATCTAGCAGGGTTGAACTGTATATGTGGGGTTTTGTTTGATTTAGACTTTTTTTGGGATATGTATCTTATATGTTATGGGGCATATGGGCATTTTTTATTGATTTATACTTTTTTGTTTTACTTTTTCACTTGTTCCACCATGGGACATAAACAAGCAATCATCTGAGTATTGCAGGGTATTATCAGTGTCAGCCTATGCACTTGCATAGGCTGGCACTGTGCCAGTAAGAGACGTCACAGCGCCACTTACGCAGTGCCTGCAGGCAGTGCTTGGGAAACAGATCGACCCCAGCACTTCCATAGCAGTTACAGCCGGCACCCCGTGTTTACCGATGCCGCATCAGCTCCGTGGTGGATAATCTGCCACTGAGCGCTAACACTGCGTTCCGTGGCCGATATATCCACCACAGAGCGCTAAGGGGTTAAATATCTGTGCAAGCTGTTTTAGCCATGAAGATGTGGATCGGTGTGACCCTTACTAAATGTGCCCCCTACCTGTACATGACACTCTATCATCATTCAATGGTTAGTCAGTGATTGCAGTAGTAATCAGACACAGGCAGAATTGTAAGTACCTTACAGCCGACATGTCTTCTTCTTTGGATCCAGAACTATCTCCGTGTGTGTTGTTGTCACAATCTTCAGCACCGAGCAGCATATCTCAACACTGTGAACTAAAAAGACCCATAGTTCAAAACTGTGCTCTTAAGTTACTCTATTCTAATTATTGTTATACACAATGCTTCATTATTGATTTATATACAGTGTCCTTGCCTGACCATTCAAGCCACATCTGTCAGTCTTCAGATCTCCTGTCCCCTCCAGACTCCTCTGTCCTCCTCCAGGCTTCTCCATCCACCTTCTCCATCCAGGCTCCCATGTCCTTCTCCTCCAGACTCCTCTGCAGTCCCCCTCCACACTCCTCTGTCCCCCTCCACACTCCTCTGTCCCCCTCCACACTCCTCTGTCCCCCTCCACACTCCTCTGACCCCCTCCACCCTCCCCTCACACCCTCTGACCCCCTCACACTCCTCGACCCCCTCCCAACTCCTTGACCCCTCCACACTCCTCTGACCCCCTCCACACTCCTCTGTCCTCAGACTCCATCTGTCCTTATCCTTCAGGTCCTCCTTCAAGCCCCCTTTCTCATCCAGATTCCTCTGTTCTCCTTTTCCAGATTCATCTGTCTTTCTTTAATACCCTTTGTCCCCTCCATGCCCTCTGTCCTTCTACTCCAAACCCCTGAACTCTCCAGACTCCTCTGTCCTGCTCCTTCAGGTCCATTTGTCCTTCTCCTCCAGACTCCTCTGTTCTCCTCCAGCCCCGTGTCCTCCTTTAGACTTCTCGTCCTCTTATCCACTGTCCTCCTCCTTCAAAGCAGCCTTTCCTCCTGAGACTCCCTCGTCCTACTCCCCCTGGCCCCCCTGTCCTATGCTCCACCAGGCCCACTGTCCTGCTGCTCCACCGGCCCACCGTCCTGCCTGCTTCCACCAGGCCCCACCTGTCCTGCTGCTACCACCAGGCCCACCTGTCCTGCTGCTCCACCAGGCCCCCACCTGTCCTGCTGCTCCACCAGGCCCACCTGTCCTGCTGCTCCGCCAGGCCCACCTGTCTGCTCCAGGCCCACTGCCTGGCTCCCAGGCCCACCTTCCTGTGCTTGCCAGTCCCCCTGTCCTGCTGCCCACAGCCAGGGCCCCCTGCCTGCTGCACAGCCAGGCCCCCCTGTCCTGCAGCTACCCCTGGCCCCCCTGTTTGCTGTCCCCCCAGGCACCCTTTCCTGCTGCTCCGCCAGGCCCCACTGTCCTGCTGCTCCGCCCAGCAGCAGAGCACTGGAATATGGGTGCACTGTGCTGCAGGGGCAGTGGTTATGGTGGTATTCTATAGCAGAGCACTGATATATGGGTGTACTGTGCTGCGGGGCAGGTGGTTGTAGTTAGCGATTCTATAGCAGAGACGCTGGTATATGGTGCACTGTACTATGGGGCAGTGGTTGTGTGGTATTCTATAGCAGAGCATTGGAATAGGGGTGAACTGTACTGTAGGGCAATGGTTATGGTGGCTTTATAGCAGAGTGCTGGGTATATGGGGCATGTACTATGGGGCAGTGGTTGTTTGGTAGCTCTATAGAAGAGCATTGGTATATGGGTGAACTGTGCTCCCAGGCATGGTTGTGAGCATTTATAGCAGAGCGCTGGTATGGGTGCACTGTACTGCAGGGCAATGGTTTGTGGTGGCATTCCATAGCAGAGCACTGGTATATGGGTGCACTGTACTGCAGGGCATGGTTGTGGTGGTATTCATAGCAGAGCACTGGTATATGGGTGCACTGTACTGCAGGGCAATGGTTGTGGTAGCATTCTATAGAGAGGACTGGTATATGGGTGGCAGTACTGCGGGTAGTGGTGTGGTAGCATTCTATAGCAGAGCATTGGTGACATGGGTGCACTGTACTGCGGGGTGGGTGGTTGTGATAGCATTCTATAGCAGAGAACTGGTATATGGGTGCACTGGACTGGCGGGTAGTGGTTGTGGTTGGTATTCTATAGCAGAGCACTGGTATATGGGTGCACTGTACTGCAGGGTAGTGGTTGTGGTGGTTATTCTATAGCAGAGCAGTTATATGGGTGCCACGGACGCAGGGCAAAGTTTGTGATAGCTTCTATAGCAGAGCACTGGTATATGGGTGCACTGTACTGCAGGGCAATGGTTGTGGTTAGCATTCTATAGAAGAGCACTGGTATATGGTGCACTGTACTGCGGGGTAGGTTTGGTGCTTAACAGGCATTGGTACTGTGCACTGCTGCGGGTATTGTGATGCATTCATAGCAGAGAATGGTATATGGGGTGCACAGTACTGTGGGGTAGTGGTTTGGTGGTATTCATAGCAGAGCACTGTTATAGGGTTGCACTATACTGCAGGGCAATGGTTGTGGTAGCATTTATAGCAGAGCACTGGTATATGGGTGCACTGTGTCTGGGGGTAGTGGTTGTGGTGGCATTCCATATCAAGCATGGTTGATATGGGTGCACTGTATTGCTAGAATGCTATCACAACCATTGCCCTGCAGTACAGTGCACCCATATACCAGTGCTCTGCTATAGAATACCACCACAACCACTGCCCTGCAGTACAGTGCACCCATATACCAGTGCTCTGCTATAGAATACCACCACAACCACTACCCCACAGTACAGTGCACCCATATACCAGTTCTCTGCTATAGAATGCTATCACAACCATTGCCCTGCAGTACAGTGCACCCATATACCAGTGCTCTGCTATAGAATGCTATCACCACATTGCCCTGCAGTACAGTGCACCCATATACAGTGCTCTGCTATAGAATCCCACCACAACACACTACCCTGCAGTACAGTGCACCCATATACCAGTTGCTCTGCTATAGAATCCACCACAAACCACTACCCACAGTACAGTGCCACCATATACCAGTTCTCTGCTATAGAATGCTATCACACCACTACCCCACGATACAGTGCCACCATGTACCAATGCTCTGCTATAGAATGCTACCACACCACTACCCCCGCAGTACAGTGCACCCATATACCAGTCCTCTTCTATAGAAGCTACCACACCATCTGCCCGCAGTACAGTGCACCCATATACCAGTGCCTGCTATAGAATACCACCACAACCATTGCCCTGCAGTACATGCACCCATATACCAGTGCTCTGCTATGGAATGCCACCCCGCACAACCATTGCCGCGAGTACAGTGCACCATATACCAGCGCTCTGCTATAGAATGCTATCACACCACTGCCTGGGAGCACAGTTCCACCCATATACCAATGCTCTTCTAGATAATCTACCACAACCACTGCCCCATAGTACAGTGCACCCATATACCAGCACTCTGCTATAAAAATGCCACCAAACCATGCCCTACAGTACAGTTCACCCATATCCAATGCTCTGCTATAGAATACCACCACAACCACTGCCCCATAGTACAGTGCACCCATATACCAGCGCTCTGCTATAGAATGCTACTACAACCACTGCCCCGCAGCACAGTACCCCATATATCAGTGCTCTGCTATAGAATACCACCATAACCACTGCCCCCTGCAGCACAGTCACCCATATTCCAGTGCTCTGCTGCTGGCGGGGAGCGGCAGGACAGTGGGGCCTGGCGAGCAGCAGGAAAGGGTGCCTGGGAGCAGCAAACAGGGGGCCAGGGGTAGCTGCAGACAGGGGGGCCTGGGGCGGTGCAGCGGGACGGGGGACTGGGCGGCAGCGGAGCAGGGGGACCTGGCAAGCAGCAGACAGGTGGCCTGGCGGAGCAGCAGGACAGGTGGGCCTGGTGGAGCAGCAGGACAGGTGGGCCTGGCGGAGCAGCAGGACAGGTGCCTGGGAGCAGCAGACGGTGGGCCGGGTGGAGCAGCAGAACAGTGGGCCTGGTGGAGCCGCAGACGGTGGGCCTGGTGAGCAGCAGGACAGGTGGCTGGTGAGCAGAGACAGTGGCTGGTGGAGCAGCGGAGTGGGCCTGGTGGAGCAGTAGGACAGGGGGGCCAGGGGGAGTAGGACAGGGGAGTCTCAGGAGGAAAGGCGGCTTGAAGGAGGAGGACAGTGGATAAGGGACAAGAAGTCTAAAGAGGACACGGGCCGGAGGAGGAGAACAGAGGAGTCTGGAGGAGAAGGAACAAATGGACCTGAAGGAGCAGGACAGAGGGAGTCTGGAGGAGTCAGGGGGTTTGGAGTAGAAGGACGAGGGGCATGGAGGAGCAAAGGGTATCTAAGAAAGACAGATGAATCTGGAAAAGGAGAACAGAGGAATCTGGATGAGGACAGGGGGCTTGAGAGGACCTGAAGGATAAGGACAGATGGAGTCTGAGGACAAGGAGTGTGGAGGGGGTCAGAGGGTGTGGAGGGGGTCGGGAGTGTGGAGGGGGTCAAGGAGTGTGAGAGGGGTCAGAGGAGTGTGAGGGGGTCAGAGAGTGTGGAGGGGACAGAGAGTGTGGAGGGGGACAGAGGAGTGTGGAGGGGGACAGAGGAGTGTGGAGGGGGACAGAGGAGTGTGGAGGGGGACAGAGGAGTGTGGAGGGGGACAGAGGAGTGTGGAGGGGGACAGAGGAGTCTGGAGGAGAAGGACATGGGAGCCTGGATGGAGAAGGTGGATGGAGAAGCCTGGAGGAGGACAGAGGAGTCTGGAGGGGGACAGGGAGATCTGAAGACTGACAGATGTGGCTTGAATAGGTCAGAGCAAGGACACTGTATATAAATAAATAAGGAAAGCATTGTGTATAACAATTAATTAGAATAGAGTAACTTAAGAGCACAGTTTTGAACTATGGTCTTTTTAGTTCACAGTGTTGAGATATGCTGCTCGGTGCTGAAGATTGTGACAACAACACACAACAAGGAGAATAGTTCTGGACCAAAGAAGAAGACATGTCGGCTGTAAGGTACTTACAATTCTGCCTGTGTCTGATTACTACTGCAATCACTGACTAACCATTGAAATGATGATAGAGGTGTCAGTACAGGTAGGGGCACATTTAGTAAGGGTCACACGCTCCACATTCTTCATGGCTAAAACAGCTTGCACAGATATTTAACCCCTTAGCGCTCTGTGGTGGATATATCCGCCACGGAACGCAGTGATTTAGCGCTCAGTGGCAGATATATCCACCACGGAGCTGATGCCGGCATCGGTAAACACGGGGTGCCGGCTGTAACTGCTATGGAAGTGCTGGGGTCCGATCTGTTCCCCAGCACTGCCTGCAGGCACTGCCAGTAAGATGGCGTCTGTGACGTCATCTTACTGGCACAGTGCCAGCCTATGCAAGTGCATAGGCTGACACTGATAATACCCTGCAATACTCAGATGATTGCTTGTTTATGTCCCATGGTGGAACAAGTGAAAAAGTAAAAAAAAAATGTTATTCAATAAAAAATAAAGTAATAAATCAATAAAAATGCCCATATGCCCCATAACATATAAAGATACATATATCCCAAAAAAAAGTCTAAATCATAACAAAAACCCCACATATACAGTTCAACCCTGCATAGAATACCAATATTAACATTATGACTTTTTCTATTTAGTACCTCACATAATGAGCTTTTAATAAATCTGACTTCTCAAAGTCCCAAAGCCACAATTTAAGTAGTAACTTTTTACTTCCTGCTCTGTCACAGGTTTAAATTGTATAGGCACCTGAGGACACCAATAGAGTAGAAAGAATGAGAAGAAGTTTGGATCATCATTGTAGCTTCCTTCTAGGGTCCTGGGCTGCCTGGGACAGCAAGATGCCATGAGTCCTGTCTGGGGAACCCAGTCCTTGGGTGACTGCAAGGGTGCCTATATAGAGGGCTCTGAGTGCCACCACCGGCATCGGCACCACTGTTATATTTATATTTATATAATTTATAGTTGGTAGTAAAGAAGTGAGAACAGTGTAGCGAAAACTCATCTAAATGAAATGAGTCTCCCTACTGCAGAAAGTGATATGTGAGCAACTAGCCTTCTCATTTTTCTTTCTTTACTCATCTGTGTAAGTAGAGATCATTGATGGGGAGGTATTTCATTGAGTGGAGCTGTCAGTGACTGAGATTTCTCTATAGAGACACTTTCTTGTTCCAGTTTCCTGTGGTCTGTATTTTTATACCAATATTTGGGATTTTTACCTATAAATACTGATGCAAAATACTGACCAAAATACTATGCCATATAAAACAGGCCTCATGGAGTTTTTAGTCTGGATGAAGGGCTGTTGTTTCCAGGTCTATATGGAATGGTTATTAGTACACTCAGAGGATCTGGTCATTGGCTTTGGTGGGACTCTGTCCTCTCCCATTTCAGTGAAATAAAATCCAGTCTTAGGGGGACATGTATATTTCTTTAGTTTATTCCTTTCTTTTTCCCCTTTATTTTGCGCCTTCTTGGGAGTATTTGCACATTTTTTGCTCCCACACCAGGGTTTTAGAAAGTTCACCTGTGAGTCTGTTGCAGTGTTCCTAGAGTATCTTTGCAAGACAGTTGTTGTCTTTGATTTGTGAGGAAATTAGAGACTTTTTAGGTTCAAATCGAAGTACAACTGTCCCATACATGTCCCTAAAAAGTCACAAAATAATTAAAAATCAGAGACAAAAAAAAAGAAAAGAGGCATCACAATGGCAAGTGTAAAAAGATAAATAACACTGCTAAAGTATTCTGAATTCAGCCAACTGTAAAAAGAAGCAAAAAAAAAAAAAAAACGAATGATACATGTGCCCCTTAGTCTACCTAAGACATGTGCACAAGACAGGCCACAAACAACACTTCAGCTGAAATGGCAATACAAGCCTCAAACACTTGCAGGAATAAGACTTGTTCAGAGTTTTGTGGCTTGGATAGGTGGTTAGCAGACTGGTCTGTGGCAGCCACTGGCGTATGTGTGTGCTCATAGAAATTAATTTGTTTGTGCTATCTGCTGACAGTTAACAGTTATTTCACGGACCAGCCACATTGCGGAGGATAGGACCCCATGCATTGTATATATGTATGATGCAAGGAGTTCCTGCTTTTCCACTGAATAGCTGCAGTTTTCTTTTCATATTGCCTCACTTGATTGGAGTAGTATGATTGAAATGCGCTACAACTAAACTTTGTGATTGCTAACAAAAAAAAAAACGGCAGTAATATTTAGCCTCATTATTTGTAATACTAGGGAATACTGACTAAAAAAAGCAAAAATTCTAAAATGTAAATATTTGTTGAATCAAGTATAATAAAACACACTTACAATCAGGAGAACATACACACAGAACTAAAGGCATACCCTAAAGTTGACATTTTATTAATGAACATGTATCATAGTGGTCAGCAAAAGACCTACCTGACCTCTTACCGACGTATCTGGACATCACACATCGGCTTCCTTTGTATGGAGTGGGCTCACAGGCTTTTTCTTGCATATTGCAGCAAACACGCCCCCCCCCCCAAAAAAAAAAAAAAAAATCAACAGGGGGAAGGGGGGTAGAGGTAAGCAAACGGTTACTTTGACAGCCTCGGATCTTACCTCTGTCTGATTTCAACTTGTTCATTACAATGGGGGACGTGTATCTTTAGTTATGCTAGTTAAATTGTCTCATTTTTGTGACTTTTGTAGTTTTTATGACTTTTCACTTCAACTTTTGTTGTTGTTTTTCAAGCACACTTGTCTTGTCTTTTAACTTTATGTTACAGATGTTCAGTGTGATTTTTCACTTATGCAACTTGTTTGGCGCAAATCTGCATTTGGTCCAGGGACGGTGCAATGGAAGGATTTTTTTCATGGACCCTGTTTTAACATGTAAATTGGAATTATTTCACATGCTTTGAATGTTTAAATTTTGCACAGTAACCTGGTTTTTAAAAACAATATTTTTTTTGTATGTACCGTATATACCCATGTATAAGCCGAGTTTTTCAGCACAAAAAATGTGCTGAAAAAGGTCCCCTCAGCTTATACACGAGTCAATGTAAACGTGTAAACTGTAAAAAATACTTTAAAAAATAATAAACTTATATACTCACCCTCCGGTGACCCCGACATGCAGCGCTGCTCCCCCGATGTCCGCGCCGCTTGTCTTTTTTCTTCTGCCCGGCGTCGCCATGTCTTTCCCCCTGGTGGCGCCTTGTATGACGTCAGCAGCGGCGCGTCATACTAGGCGCCGGCCGAGAGAGAGCAATGGCGGCGCCCGGCCGAAGAAAGAAGACGGCGCAGTAGCCTGAAGACAAGCGGCGCTGACATTGGGGGAGAAGTGCTGCACGTCGGGCCACCGGAGGGTGAGTATATAAGGACAGGAGTATATTTTTTTTTAATGCTGGGGGCAGTGCTGTATACTGCTGGGGGCAGGCTGTATACTACTGGGAGCAAGCTGTATACTACTGGGGGCAGGCTGTATACTACTGGGAGCAGGCTGTATACTACTGGGGGCAAACTGTATACTACTGGGGACTGGCTGTATACTACTGGGGACTGGCTGTATACTACTGGGGGCAGGCTGTATACTACTGGGGGCAGGCTGTATACTACTGGGGGCAGGCTGTATACTACCGATGACGGCTTGTATACTTACTGGGGACTGCTGTATACTACTGGGGGCAGGCTGTATACTACTGGGGGCAAGCTGTATACTACTGGGGGCAAGCTGTATACTACTGGGGGCAAGCTGTATACTACTGGGGGCAAGCTGTATACTACTGGGGACAGGTTGGCTATATACTGGGGGGTCTGTGACCAATGCATTTCCAACCCTCGGCTTATACTCGAGTCAATAGTTTTTCCCAGTTTTTGGTGGTAAAATTAGGGGTCTCTGCTTATACTTGGGTCGGCTTATACTCAAGTATATACGGTACATTTTTTTCAATGTATTAATTACTTCTAAGGGTCTGGTCACACGTTTTGGTTGCGTTTTGAAATGCATTTCAACAGCTGAGGAGAGGTGATTTGCCTGAATATATTACTGTTAACATTTGCATTTACAAAACGCAACGTAAATGTGATGCTGACACATGCATTAACATCACATTTACTGTGCATTGTAAATGCAAATGATAACAGTAATGTAATCACCTCTCCTCAATTGTTGTAATGTATTTCAAAATGCAATGAAAACGGCATTTGTGACTGCAGCCTCATATGTCATCTCCCAGCCTGAAATCCAAAATGTACAGTAGTGTTCACTATTCGCCATATATAACAAGTAAAAGGACATGATTATACATAAGGTGCAAAAAATAGGATACATGTCCCCCAATGTGCGATTTCCACATTGTAATAAATGATGTGGTAAATCCCCATATACAGTACTGCCATACTGTAGCATGGTAGATGAATCAAACAACCAAGGGATAGAGTACCCTATGGGTTTTTAAAAAAAAAATGTAAAAAATATACATACCGTATATGCCGGCGTATAAGACGGCTGGGCGTATAAGACGACCCCCAACTTCTGCCCTAAAAATGTAGAATTTGGTATATACTCACTGTATAAGACTACCCCTTTCCCAAATGAAAAAAAGTCTGCTTAAAACTTTGCAAAACAAACAAGAGAGCAAGTGCCTGGTGATCATAACTGTAAGCTGCGATATTAATGAAGATCCGACATGCTTCTGTAAGTGCCGCCTGTGACCCCCAGCTCTGTGACGCCGACCGCTGTGACAGGGCGGCTGCATTAGCATACAGCGCGCCGCCCCGTCAGCGCGTACTAAACCTCGTCTAATGACTGTGAGAGGCGGACTGCCGTGCATGCGCGGCGGTCCCAGGGAGCGGCTCTCTACACGCTGACGGGGGAAAAAAAAACCTCACACAGTGCGGCCCCCGTATATCCGGCGACCGTATATAAGACGACCCCCCACTGTAGCCATTATTTTAAGGGGTTAAAAAGTAGTCTTATACGCCAGTATATACAGTAATTATTTCCTATGCTGCCCCTCATAATTAATTATTTCCTATTCTGCCCCTCATAACTAATTATTTCCTATGCTGTTATAAATTAGGGCGCCCGGCCGCCACGATCTTTCTCCTGCCGTTTTAGGAATACTCACCTCAGTCTCCGCGCTTCTTCTATCTTTTTGCTGCGTCCGGTCAGGAAGGGGTGCGTGACGTGACGTCATCACGCGGCCGCGCATCCTAATGAGCTTGTGCAAATTGTAGCCTCAGTTTCCTGTTCTTAGCTGAAAGGAGTGGCACCCGGTGTGGTCTTCTGCTGCTGTAGCCCATCTGCCTCAAAGTTGGCCGTAGTGTGCGTTCAGAGATGCTCTTCTGCCTACCTTGGTTGTAACGGGTGGCGATTTGAGTCACTGTTGCCTTTCTATCAGCTCGAACCAGTCTGCCCATTCTCCTGTGACCTCTGGCATCAACAAGGCATTTCCGCCCACAGAACTGCCGCTCACTGGATGTTTTTTCTTTTTTGGACCATTCTCTGTAAACCCTAGAGATGGTTGTGCGTGAAAATCCCAGTAGATCAGCAGTTTCTGAAATACTCAGACCAGCCCTTCTGGCACCAACAACCATGCCACGTTCACAGGCCACAAATCACCTTTCTTCCCCATACTGATGCTCGGGAGAACTGCAGGAGATTGTCCTGACCATGTCTACATGCCTAAATGCACTGCCGCCATGTGATTGGCTGATTAGAAATTAAGTGTTAACGAGCAGTTGGACAGGTGTACCTAATAAAGTGGCCGGTGAGTGTGTATATATATATATATATATACTCGGTTACCTCTGCACTATCAGTTTGTACTTGGGGATGGACGCAGCTGTAGGAAATCTTTGCTCTTTTGTGATCTTACGTGTAACTCCATAATATTAAGCCTTTTTCCTTCTCCTGAGAGGAGCGGGAGCACTGGAGCCAAGAACATGAGAAGATGAAGGAAGAAGAGGAACGGGTCACAGCCGAGTGTGAGGAGCTGGAGAGGACCAAGGAGAGAGTGAGGGAACGGCTCACCCGACTGCAGCTTCAGAGACAAGGTGACCTGGAGCAGGTGAGACGTCACAGTCAGAGAGCTACAAGTGAGTTTCCTAGTCGCCTTCCCCTCCTCCTACATTTCTCATCCGAGTTCCCGCTTCCCCCCCGCTGTGTACTGTAGAAGATTTCACTTGTATACATACTGGGGCAGATTTACTTACCCGGTCCATTCGCGATCCAGCGGCACGCTCTCTGCGGTGGATTTGGGTCTTCCCGCGATTCACTAAGGTAGTTCCTCCGCCGTCCACCAGGTGGCGCTGAAGTTCCCCGACCTATTCCTGGTGAAGGTAAGTGCAAGCTCCGCTAAACTTTTTTTTTTTTTCAATGCGGCGGTTTTTCCGAATCCGCCAGGTTTTCATTCGCCCACGCCCCCCGATTTCCGTCGCGTGCATGCCAGCGCCGATGCGCCACAATCCGATCGTGTGCACCAAAATCCCGGGGCAATACAGGAAATCGGCGCAAATCGGAAATATTCGGGTAACACGTCGGGTAAACGCGAATCGGGCCCTTAGTAAATGACCCCCACTGTGGCACAATAGTGTATAGTGCAGGTGGCGCCAGATTCAGGATTTCTGGTGCGCGATCTGCATGAATCTGGTGCCCCCTGCACTGCCCTGACTGAGGGCCCCACTATTTCTTTGGTGCACCTTTAACATGGGGAGTGCGACACGATTCTGTTGGACTTTGTATGTTAAATTTGTCCGGTCCGACTGAGCACCGGGAGCGCCCCCTTCAGTGCAAACATTTGTGTCACATGAAGAATAGCGCAGCCGTGACACAAAGGTTGGGACACTTCTTAAAGAGATTATACTAGAAAGTTCTATGCACACATGGAAGAATGAGGACAATGGGGCAGATTTACTTACCCGGTCCATTCGCGATCCAGTGGCGCGTTCTCTGCAGTGGATTCGGGTCTTCCGGCGATTCACTAAGGCAGTTCCTCCGACGTCCACCAGGTGGCGCTGCTGCACTGAAGTTCATCGGAGTGCACTGGAGTTCACCGTCCTACCCTGGGTGCAGGTAAGAGCGTGTCAAGCGACTAATTTTTTTTTTAGATTCTGTGGTTTTTCCGAATCCGCCGGGTTTTCCGATGGCCACGCCCTGATTTCCATCGTGTGCATGCCGGCGCGATGCGTCAAACAATCCGATTGCGTGCGCCAAAATCCTGGGGCAATACAGGGGAAATCAGCACAAATCGGAAATATTCGGATAACCCGTCAGAAAAACGCGATTCGGGCCCTTAGTAAATGACCCCCATTATGTTAAATACGGGACAGGTGTCCTTCAATAAATCAAAAAATAAGATGCTCTGTTCTCCCCCTGCCCCCCCTGCGCAGCTCTCCGCTCCCTCTCTGCCGCAATCACAGCTCTCTGTTCCCCCTCCCCAGTGCTCCCCCACCACAGCTCTCCTCTCCCCCCTCTGCATGTTTGTGTACCCCCACATCTGATTTCCCCTGTTATATGCTCGGTGTCCCCCAGACACGTCTCCAGTGGGCTGCTGTCCAGAAGGAGCTGAGGGTCCTGGATGTGGAGGAGCTCCGGAGTTACCGTGCGCCCCCTCCCCCCGTCATCATGGTCACAGACGTCCTCTGTACTGTATTCGGGAGAGAACCTGGATGGGAAAATGCCAAACTGCTCCTCGGACAAGATCATTTCTATCAGGTAAGTAGAAGCTCTACAGGAGGAGAGCGAGGCGTGAGGTGCCGCACCATGGAGGGGGACGGGGGGCTGCACTATAGACCACAGCAGTCTACGGTAGGTCTCTCAGGGGGTGTATGGGCGGATAATAAGGCTTTCCTATGTGCAGTTTTGAGGGGATCCCTTCTTACAGGTTGTTACATTTGTTTGCTCTCTTCCTCAGGATTTACAGTTTTATGATGGACACAAGATGGCGGACAGCGTCTTCTCTTCTCTGAGCAGAGCAGTAAGGAGACCTGACTTTAGTGTCCACCTTGTGCAGCCGGTGAGTGCTGCGGCGGGGTCCCTCTGCCACTGGCTCCGGGGTCTTCAGCGATACTGCAGCGTCCTCCGCCGTCTGGAGAAGGGTCGGGCTCTGCTGTCTGAGGTGGAAGCAGAGGACCTGCGGGTGGCTCAGAAGATCGCAGACCAGAGGCTGCGCCAGGAAAAGGTTATGAGGCACAAAGACCAATGTGCACAGAATCTGCAGAAATCCCTGGAAGCCAAACAAGAACTCCAGAGGGAGGCGCACCAGCTGAGGAGCAAGCAGGCCCAGGCCCAGCAGTGTGAGGGCAGAGCACGACCACATCTGACTACCTGGACTGCAGCTCTGGAGGTAAGGTCCCATGTAGACGTGCAGATATAAATGCCATCTCCTCTGTTCTGTAAGGTCAGACACTGCTGTGGTCTTCAGGGGCCCCTGGGTCTCGTCTCTTCTGAATATTACGGGCCCTATTTGTCTTCCAGGTCCTGCAGCGCCGCCGCCAGGCTCTACAGATGGATGCCCTGCTGGTTTCGGCCTCCATCACGTATCTGGGTTGTGTACCGTGGACTCGCTGTACAACTCTGATGGATAAATGGAGCTCCTTGTGCTGTGGAGATGAGGTGTCCCTAGAACCTGATGATATAAGAGAAGAGCTGGACACTCCACATACAGCGCACAGTGCAGCCGGACGGGTCCTCAAGCTGCTCTGCTCCCCCTCACTAAGGATGCGCTGGCAAAAGGAGAGGCTACCCATCACCACGGAGACTCTGACACGAGCCTCCATCCTCCAAGCCAGAGCCTTGTATTCAGAGCTCAGACCAACCCTGATCCTGGACCCTGATGTGAGGGCAGAGAGGTGCCTGCAGGTCCTGCTGTGTGCAGGAGACCAGGAGAGAGGTCAGCACTGCGCTTGTGTCCTGTGTGTGTCCTGCATGTCCATCAGAGCTGCCATCTACCTCATGTCTCTGTACAGGGAAATCATCACAGGGTCAGGGAGACCAGACAAATCTTCTAGATCGCACCCAGGAGCTCTGTGTGATCGACGCGTTGGATATGGAGCTGACCCAGAGACTATCCTCCGCCTTAGAACTAGGTGAGAAGCCGGAGAGCTGAACATCCCATGAGGCAGAGGCGTTATCTGCTATAAACATAACGGGCAGAACAGCGGCAGCCATTACTGAGGAGCAGGTCCACAACCATTGCCGGGCTACACCTCAGCAGCCTCAAAGACATGGGGCAAGAAGCTTACACCTGCTGGAGATGTAGGTTGTCACTTGACTTGCTTTGGTTTCTCCGCTCTTCCAGGTTTGTGTGTTCTCATAAAAAATGTGGAGAAGATGCCTTCTTGTCTGGAGATGATATGCTCTGTACGATGTAGAACCCATTGCCATCCACTATCAACCTCCAGCTCCATGGAGACCCCATCATGCCTGCCGTCCCCCCCGGTGACCCGAGGTGATGGGGCCTCGCCGTCCTCCCATGTGTTCCTCAGCACGAGTCTCCCTCTGAAGACCTTTATTCAAGGTAAGTTACTCATCTGTATGGTTTGGGCCCCTGGAAGATATGGAAGCTGAGACGGATCACTCATTGCAGAGGTCGGAGCCACATTCCTAAAAGAAGTCACTGTGGTAGACCTGAGCCTCGGCTCCTCAGGGCTGAAAGAGGAGATGGTGCAGGAGATAATGCGATTTAGAGACCCGCGACTGCAAGAAGAGCGCTGGCGTCTGAGCTGGAACGCCCTGAAACTTATGGAGGAGCTACGTGGTGCTGAGGTGAGATGCCAGAAGCCCTTATATGTAAGGTCCCATGCAGATAATCACCCCAGGTGTTCACCCAGCTACAAGTGTTCTGCCCTTCCACGCCCTTCTATGTTTCCATCCCACACTGACTCATTTCCAGAGATCGTTGGTCAGTAGGTTCCAGATTCTACCAACCCTGAGCACACAAAGAGCTAAATTGTACTCTCTTCTTCCATGACAGGACAGTTTACTGGAGTATGTCTCCACAGGAACCGTTCCTTTGGTGGAGGACAAGGATTTTCTGGATAGGGTGTCCTCCTGTGAGGAGGCCCAGGCTATGCTGCAGCCATCACTGCTGGACGTAGAAGCCTTACAACAGCAGATAGGAGACTCCATGACCCAGTACACGTCCGCAGCACAGAATTGTGTCCATCTCTTTGCCAGAATGCAGGAAGTGTCCCGATTATCTCCACATTATCACTTTCCCGCCTCCTCAGTTCTACGCTGGGCTCTTGGTGCTCTTAGTGGTCAGGCAGAGAGTGGACGGGACCTGGAAAAGGTTCTGACCAGTGGAGTCCTCAGATGTGCCCTCCCCATGATTGCGGAGGAGCATCGGTACATCCTGCAGGTGCTGCTGGCGGTGGGGAAGCCTCATCCTCTGGAGTGGTTCTCCTTCTTAGGACTTGCATGTAAATCCTCGTTGGAGACCTCATCCTCCTGCATCCAGAGACCACAGTGGATCCACATTTCCGCCTGGGAAGAAATAGCACAGCTGGAGAAGCTCTCGGTTTTCCAGGGCATCCGCTCCTCCCTGAGCACACAGTCCAAGCAATGGCAGGAGTACTTCACCCTGCGCTCCACCGTGATCGGGCCCGTACCCTGCTCCAGCTTTTCACACCTCACCCTCTTCCAGGTGGCCATCTTATGGCGGATCTTAAAACCTGAATGCCTCGGACTGGTCTTATCTCACCTTACCTCATGTATCCTGGGTCCAGGACCTGAAGACAAATGTGAGGATGAAGAAGTCATCGGTCAGTCAGATCCTGGTTCTACAGTTCTCTTCATCGTTCCTCCAGTTTCACCAGATATTCCCATGAATTTCATCCAGCATATGGCAAAGAAGAAGGGCACGGAGGTGGGTGGTGAATCCATGCCAGCTGCACATTGCTGTATCTTCTGACGCCTTACTGATCCCTCCATTACAGGTGAAGATCATCTCTTGTAGCGAGGCCCTCCCCGCCAGCACCATGAGGGACACACTGCGGGCAAGTCAGCAGGAGGGATGCTGGATCCTACTGGACTGGCAACCAGCGCTGGCTGATCTCCGGGTGACAGCAGAAGGTAAGATGTCCGATCACAAAACATTCAACTATTTACATCTCATCCTAGTATTCCAGGGACACAGGATCCAAACCATCCTGATATTCCAGTGACACGGGATCTGAGGCGTCCTGATATTCCAGTCACACGGGATCTGATGCGTCCTGATGTTCCAGTCACACGGGATCTGACGCGTCCTGATGTTCCAGTCACATGGGATCTGACGCATCCTGATGTTCCAGTCACACGGGATCTGACGCGTCCTGATGTTCCAGTCACATGGGATCTGACGCGTCCTGATATTCCAGTCACACGGGATCTGACGCGTATTAGAAATTAAGTGTTAACGAGCAGTTGGACAGGTGTACCTAATAAAGTGGCCGGTGAGTGTGTATATATATATATATACATTTATATATGATATTATGATGCTGTGAATGGCACGCTAAGACTAGCTGGACAATTAACTGGGCAATTTTATAGTCGCCTTTGTCTTTAGGATGCTGTCACATGGTGCGTTTTTGGACCGCTCTTGGTGTGTTTTTAAATGCTTCAGTGTCAGCCACAACCAGGCAGCTCAGCGCATGTACTTGGCAAAAGTGGAGCTACGGGCAGTGTCTCTTCTGCCAAACCATACCAATGTTTGCATGCAACCAAAGATCAAGCACCATGAATGCTCATCTAGAAATATTTATGTATTTGTATCATTAGAACTGTCCCTAACTGTGGAATTGCTGGAACGCTATCTACAAAATCATTTCCCCCCAAGAATCAATAAAGTTGTATCGTATTGTTTACCATGTACAACACTCCTGCCAATGTTGCGAATTAGGCCTTCTACCTGTCAGGGTCCATCTAATGAGCTTGATCAACTCATCCAATGGATAATGCAGGGAGATCTCATGTAATCTTCAGCTGTAGCCTCTGCCTAGATAGGCAATAGTTAAATAGGTGTATGATGTTATCCAATAAGTTGGCTGTATTGTAAACTGGAGTGTGATTGGAGAGGTGCTACCACCTTACTAGGGGGAACATAAAACCCCTGGGCAGTGGGAGCACAAGCCTCTTTAACCCCTTAACGCTCTGCGCCGTAGCTCTACGGCGCAGAGGTATAAGGGATGTATGAAGAGGGCTCACGGGCTGAGTCCTCTTCATACAGAGGTGGGGGTTTTTGCATTTTGCACAAAACCCCCACCGCTATTAACCCTCTCAACGCCGCCGGCAAAGCCGCCGGCGCCGTTTAAAAGACGGCAGCGCGCAGGCGCCGCCATCTTTTTTTCGATCGCCGCGCCCCCGAACGTCATCGGGGGGTGGCGATCGGTTACCATGGTAGCCTCGGGTCTTCTTTTGACATGAGGCTACATGGCTTATGCAGGTTCGTTACAATGAGCCAGTGACTCATTGTAATGTATGACCTGCAAAAATGCCATATATTGCAATACTGTAGTATTGCAGTATATGGTAGAAGCGATCTGACCATCTAGGGTTAATGTTAATGTAAAGTTTAAAAAATAAAAAAAATTAATAAAATATTAAAAGTTCAAATCACCCCCCTTTCCCTAGAACGGATATAAAACATAATAAACAGTAAAAATCACAAACATATTAGGTATCGCCGCGTCCCAAAATGCCCGATCTATCAAAATATAAAAACGGTTACGGTACGGCGGTTGGTGAGTCACGAGGCCGTGGGGAGGAAAAGAGAGGAGGAAAGGCGCCCCCAAATGTCCAAATGCGTACTTTCACACCTTTTTACATAACATAAAAATGAATAAAAAATGACTCATAATGCTCGCACAGACCTCAAAATGGTAGCAATGAAAACGTTGCCTCATTTAGCAAAAAATGACCCCTCACACATCTCCGTGCGCCAAAGTATGAAAAAGTTATTAGTGTCAGAAGATGGCAAATTTTTTTTTTCTTTTTTGTACACATTCGTTTAATTTTTGAAAATGTATTAAAACACAATAAAACCTTTATAAATTTGGTATCACCGCGATCGCACCGAACTAAAGAATAAAGTAGGCGTGTTATTTGGAGCGAAGAGTGAAAGTCGTAAAAACTGAGCCCACAAGAACGTGACGCACGTACTGTACGTTTTTTTTTCAATTTTTCCACATTTGGATTTTTTTTCAGCTTCGCAGTACACGGCATGTTAAAATAAATAGCATCACGGGAAAGTAAAATTACGCACAAAATAAGCCCTCACACAGGTCTGTACACGTAAAAATGAAAAAGTTATGGATTTTTGAAGTTGGAGAGCGAGACATGAGCCGAAAAACCCTGCGTCCTTAAGGGGTTAAGACCAGCTCTCTTGAGGAGGGTCTTGTCGTTGAGCACATGCTCTTTACCACAAGCTCTAGAGCTCATGTCTACAGAGCAGCGATCTAATCTGTAGAGACAGAATGAAGAGAGAGACAGTGTTCAGTACACCTTCAGTACCGAAACTTAGTCCAGAATCAGGAGACTCTAACCAGAGCTGCAGCTTCCCCAGTTTGGACACGGCTCCATCCAAATTTTTGCAGCCTGCATCTAGTACCAGGCTGGTGCACTATTCCTGAGGACCACTCCAGTACCAGAATCTGCTGTTGATCGTTGCTGCCACATGCTGTAGAGCTATGCTCCTGCACCTACGAGGTTAATCCCTGCAAAGAACTGTGTCACCTCTGCTACAACTGCTGAAAGAGTGCCGCTGCATCATTGAAGGGGTTAACCGCTGCAAAACTCTGTGCTATGCAGCAAGTAATTCCAGCCTGGGAACTCAGTCTACATGGGCTAAGCTCCACCCCCAGCGCATATGGTGCGAATCCTGCCTCATAGCTCTATGGCGCAAGACAAAATTCAGCCCGCCACAGCTCCTGGTGAGAAGGACTCAAGCCTCGTCCTCTGGTGCTGCAACGCCAGTGAGAGTGCCTCTGAGTCAGGGCAGCTCCCATCCAGCATAAGAGAGGTTAATCGTCCATCTTTGATTCTGGCGCACGCTGTAGAGGAGCTACAGGCATAAGCCTACGCGTTTCGAGCGCTTCACACGCTCTTGTGTGCGTGTGAAGCGCTCGAAACGCATAGGCTTATGCCTGTAGCCCACCATCTGGACGCAGTGCTGTAGTGCGCTTTTCCATGTATTGCCTTATCTGGAGTTTGCAATAAAATTTGGAGGCATCTTTTTATCGTATGCGCTGGATCGTCTTTTTTCCCTCGGGAATCCTTCACTCACCAGAATCTGCTGTTGATCGTTTGGACCAGTGGTCCCCAAACTACGGCCATATTTCTCCGGCCCCCGCCGCATCCAGCGATTGGAGCGCCAGCGGCTCCTGCTGGCAGGCAGGAGCCTCCGTCCGTCCGGACAAGAAGCTCCTGGCCGTCACTGAATAGTGCTCGACGCGGGCGATGCAGCCACCCGAGCACTATTATTACATGTGGAGCGATGTGGCCGGAAGACAACCCCGGCGCACATCACTCCTTGAACATTGAACCTGATCACATCATCACGCGGTTGCGCACCCCTTCCCGGCCGACAGCAGCCCGAAGAAAGAAGACACGGGAGCCGCTGCCAGAGGTGAGTACAGGATTTTTTTTTTAACCAGCAGCAAATATATTTTGCCGGTCGGGCGGCCCTGATATAAAAAAATAATTAATTATTGGGTTCATTAAGGAAAAGATTATGGGTGGAGGCGCGTATAGGAATAATTACTGTGGAGGAGCAGTCAGTATAGGGATAATGAAATGCTGGACAGGCAGTACAGGGAATAATTAATGATGGAGGGCAGTACAGGGCATAATAATGATGGAGGGGCAGTACATTAGATAGGAATACGTAATGGTGAGGAGCAGATAGGGAATAATTCATGAGTGACTAGCGGAGTACATGGAATAATGAATGGATGGGAGGGGTGACGTAAGTACGAGGGAATAATAATGATGGAAGGCCACCGAGTAAGGGACAATTATGATTGGTAGGGGCACAGGTAGAACAGAATTAATTAATGATGGAGGGAGATGACAGTATAGGGAAATAATTAATGATGGAGGGGCAGTATAGGGAAGTAATATATGATGGAAGGGCGTAGTCAGTATAGGGAATATTCATGATGGACAGCAGTATAAGGGAATAATTAATGCATGGAGGGTCAGTACAGGGAATAATTAATGCGGTGGAGGGGCGTACAGCAGTATAGGGCAATAATTAATGGTGGCGGAGCAGTATAGGGAATAATTCATATGAGGGCATACAGTATTAATGATAGAGTGTAGGGATGCAGGGGTGGCAACAGGGATTAATGAGGACATAAAGGATAATTAATGGTGGGGGGAAGTATAGGGAATAATTAATGGGGAGGGGCAGGATAGGAAATAAATAATGGTGGAGGGGCAGGATACAGAGAATAATTAAATGATGGCAGGGCAGTAGGGAATAATTAATGTGGAGGGCAGTACAGATAATGATAGGGCATATGGATATTAATGGTGGAGAGGCAGTAGACAGTATAGGGAATAATCATGTGGACGGCGAGTAAGGAAAGGAATTAATTATGATTGGAGGGCAGGTCAGTACGGAATAATTAATGTAGGGCGATGGGAAAAAGATGGTGGGGGCAGTTATTAGGGAATAATTCAATGGGGAGGCGACAGCGAATAGGCATAGGGAAATAATTCATGATGGAGGGGCAAGGTAGCAGGGAAAATATATGATGGAGGGGTAGTAGTATAGGGATAATTAATGAGTGGAGGGAGGCAGTATAGGGAATAATTAATGGTGGAGGAGCAGTATAGGGAATAATTAATGATGGAGGGGTAGTATAGGGAATAATTAATGATGGAGGAGCAGTATAGGGAATAATTAATGGTGGAGGGGGCAGTATAGGGAACAATTAATGATGGAGGGGCAGTATAGGGAAAAATTAATGATGGAGGGGCAGTATAGGAAATAATGATGGAGAAGCAGTATAGGGAATAATTAATGAGGAAGGGGCAGTATGGGAAATAATTAATGACGGAGGGGCAGTATGGTAAATAATTAATGATGGAGGGGCAGTATGGGAAATAATTAATGATGGAGGAGCAGTGTAGGAAATAATTAATGATGGAGGTGCAGTATAGGAAATAAGTAATGATGGAGGTGCAGTATAGGAAATAATCAATGATGGAGGAGCAGTATAGGATATGTGCAGTGTACAGAGGAATTTCTTTTTTTTTTTTTTTACTTTAGTCCGGCCCTTCAATGGTCTGAGAGGGACCGTGAACGGCCCCCTATGTAAAAAGTTTGGGGAACCCTGGTTTAGACACTCAGGGGTTGCCCCAGGAAGAACCAGTACATCAGCCTCTTCCTCCATATTTCTTGCACACACCACCTGCCACAATCGCCAGCCACTCCGGTATTCTGGGCCCCGGCTGCCTCCAGGACCCAAGTAAAGGCTAGACCCCGGTGGGGGAGGTGGATTATAATCAGTCAGCACATATAACTTAAAGGTGCTATTCCTCATCTTTTTTAAAGGAAATCTACCCTCTGGAAACTACTATTTTCAGTAGTTCCAGAGGTAGATAGCCTTTGTGTGCATCATCCCTGGAAATATTTTATAATTTCTTAGCAAGTTGCCGATAGTGTAATAAACTTTATTGAGTCTTTATGTGACTTACCTTCAGAGGCTACTCGGGGTATGGAGTAACCTCTGTGAACTCTGGAGGCGAAGGCTACTCTGCTCACTGAGTAGCCTATGCTGTGGCTTCAGCTAGGGTTGTGGGCCAGAGGGCCAGAGCTTCGGCACATGCTTCGGTTACCTGGCTGAAAGCACTGCACTTGCACAGTCTGTTCACAGTAAGCATGAGCACGCATGGAGGCAGAATTGTAGAGGCTATATGGGACCCCTGGAGTTCACAGAGAGTACTCCACGCCGAGTAATATACATAAAAACTCAATAAAGTTTATTACACTTTTATCAGTTGCTTTATAAGAAATTAAAAAATATGTTCAGGGATAATGCACATATGGGCTATCTACCTCTGGAACTACCGTTTCCAGATGCTAGATTTCCTTTAACTCTACTCCTGATTTGAACATCAAAAACTGGATTAGAAAAACTGAACATGTGAACACAGTGTTATCTATCCAATTTTCATACAGAGAAACACAAATAATGACAGCATGAGTGTTTCTAAATCAGTTATATATAATCTATAGTCCCTGAATATATTTTATATACTGTATCCTTAAATAATTATATTTGAGCATCTCCCCCATTAATTATATAGTACATGGTGCCGCTAGCATACATTTTTTATATAACACTCTCCAAGGAATTATTTTGATATTGTCAGAGGTGGTCCCGCGACCCATATCGCGGGTCGCGGGCTCACCCGTGCCTCTCGCTCCCTGCAGGCGCAGTGCCAGCGCGTCATACCTCTCCCCGCTCTCGAGTCCCGGCCTCGTTCCGTGTGCGCGCATCCCCATACCATAGGGTGCGCGCACGCCAGCTTTAGAAAATTTAAAGGGCCAGCGCGTCATTAATTGGTGCTGGCCATTTCCCATGAGGCTATTTTTACCTGCCTCTCCCATCTAACCCTGCCGGATATTTGTGCCTCACAGCCTTAGAGAACGCTCTGTTGCGATTTGCCTGCGTTTCAGTGTCTCCTGCGTTCCTGACTACCTCCGTGTTCCTGTGTTACCTGACCTCCTCTGTGTTCCCGCGTACCAGTAGTCCTCCGTGCTGTTGTCGTGTGTGCTGTGTTCCCGTACCCTTCTGCTTGGACCTCCTGTTGCTGACCCCGGATTGGACTCTGATGTTGCTTCTCTGCCGCCTCCCCTGACCCTGTGCCTGGACTGTGACCTCGAGTTTGACTGCTGTTTCTGTACCTCAACCTTGGCCGCCACTGCAGACAAGTCACGCCTGAGGAACGACCTGGTGGTACCACGCCGCAGCTTGTCTAACCCGCTTTGCGGCGGGCTCTGGTGAAAACCGGGTACCACTTAGACTCCGGTCCCAGGTAGTGGCTTGAGTCATCGTCTGCAGTGGTCCAGAGGATCCACATCCCGTAAGCCTGACAGTAAGATCCGGCCATGAATCCCGCTGAGGTTCCGCCTCCCAGTAAGTCTGATCTCGCTGCCATCATGATCCACCAACCTCGACAGATTACTGCACAACGTGATCAGTTGGAACAAGTCACTGCCATGCTGCAGCAACTAACCAGCAACAGATTACTGAGGCTATCCCTTCAGCTTCTATTGCTCCGGCTTGTCTTCCCGCTGCTGAACCAAGACTACGGCTGTCCATGCCCAGCAAGTACGACGGCGACTCCAAGATGTGCAGGAGCTTTATTACTCAGTGCTCCCTGCACATAGAACTTATGCCGTCCCAGTTCATCACGGAGCGATCTAAGGTGGCCTTCATAATCAGCCTTCTCTCCAGGAAAGCTTTGGTCTGGGCTAATCACCTTTGGGACAGAAACAACCCAATTACGGCTTCTCTTGCGGCCTTTTTGTCGGAATTCCGGTCCGTGTTTGAAGAGCCGGCCCCGGCCTCCTCAGCCGAGTCTGCCTTGCTGAATTTACGTCAGGGTAATTCCTCCGTGGGAGAGTATCCGCTCCAGTTCCGCACTTTGGCTTCGGAACTTTCCTGGAACGACGCAGCCCTGTCTGCCTCTTGCCTCTCATATGAAGGACGCTCTGACCGCTTGTGATTTGCCGTCTACTCTGAGTGGTCTCATCTCCTTGGCCACCCGGATAGAGGTACGTTTTAGGGAGCGTGCTGAGGAGTCACGCCTCGAGCAACCTCAAGTTCATCCTGCCCCGTTTGGCCCCGGCCTTCCAAAGACCACTCCAGCCTCTGGTCGTACCTTCTGCAGAGGAGCCAATGGAAGTGGACAGAGCTAGACTTTCTTCCCCGGAACGCATCAGAAGATGCCAGGGCAACCTCTGCCTTTATTGTGCTAGTCCGGAGCACTTCATCGGGTCTTGTCCTATCCGTCCCCAGCGCCTCGAGAAGCCCTTGGTCATCTCCTCTGTAAGCAGCCAAATCCTCTCTGACCTGGTCCTGTACCAAGCCTCTACTCTTGCAGGTCGGAGTGCTGCACAAGGAGAGATTGTCCTTTTATGTGCTACCTCGGTCCACGTCCTCTATCCTGTTGGGTCTACCGTGGCTGCAGCTCCATGCACCAGTTCTCAACTGGATGACAGGGGAGATCCCTCATTGGGGTCCAGAGTGCCGGTCCTGCTGTACGATGGTGTCTCTACCTGTACCTGTATTGGCCTCCTCCATGTCTACGAAGCCTTTGGAAGGTTTACAAACGTGCTACCAGGACTTCTCTGACGTGTTCTCTAAGAAGCAGGCTGAGACTTTGCCACCGCATAGACCCTACGATTGCCCTATTGAGTTGTTGCCGGGTACTTCTCTTCCCCGGGGTCGGGTGTATCCGCTCTCTGTTCCTGGGAACACAGCCATGTTGAAGTATATCCAGGACAACTTGCAAAGAGGGTTCATACGGAAGTCCTCCTCTCCTGCGGGCGCAGGATTCTTCTTTGTTACCAAGAAGGACGGCTCCTTGTGTCCTTGTATTGATTATAATGGACTTAATAAGAGCACGGTTAAAAACCGTTACCCTCTGCCACTGAATACAGAACTGTTTGACCGCCTGCGCGGTTCCAAGATTTTCACTATGTTGGACCTTCGTGGGGCCTACAATTTCATTTGTATCCGCAAGGGATACGAATGGAAGACAGCATTTAACACCCGAGATGGTCATTTCGAGTACCTTGTGATGCCATTTGGATTATGCAACGCACCAGCTGTCTTCCAAGAGTTTGTCAATGACATCTTCAGAGACCTTCTGTATACGTGTGTAGTGGTCTACCGAGATGACATCTTGGTGTTCTCTCAAGACCCACCAGTCTCACGTTACAGCAAGTCCTTTGCCGCCTACGGGCTAATCGTCTGTATGCCAAGCTCGAGAAGTGTCTCTTCCATCAATGGAGTCTACCTTTTCTTGGCTACATCATCTCCGACAAAAGTCTCCAGATGGATCCTACCAAATTATCTGCCGTTCTGCAGTGGCCACGTCCAGAGGGTCTTCGTGCCATTCAGAGGTTCCTGGGCTTCGCAAACTACTATCGACAATTTATTCCACATTTTTCTACTCTAGTCGCTCCCATTATGGCACTCACCAGGACGGGTGCTAATCCACACCTTTGGCCTCCAGCAGCTGAAGAGGCCTTTGCAAAGTTAAAGTCTGCCTTTGCCAAAGCTCCGGTCCTCTCTAGACCCGATATGGAGAAGCCTTTTATCCTGGAGGTGGACGCATCTTCTGTCGTTGCAGGGGCTGTGCTTACCCAGAAGTGGCCCAGGAGCCGAACGCTCATGTGCGGCTTCTTTTCTAAAACTTTTTTTCTCCTGCGGAGAAGAACTTCTCTATTGGTGATAAGGAACTTTTAGCTATCAAACTTGCCCTGGAAGAATGGCGATATCTTCTGGAGGGGGCTCGCTATCCAGTCTGTGTCTACACAGATCATAAGAATCTCTCGTACCTCCAGACAGCCCTACGTCTTAACCCCAGGCAAACTCGTTGGTCACTATTCTTCTCCCGCTTCAACTTGATGATCCACTTCCGACCTGCAGAGAAGAATATCAAGGCTGATGCCCTTTCCCGTGCCTCAGATGTTGTTGGAGAAGAGCCGGTTCCTCAGCATATCATCTCTCCGGAACAGTTGGTTGCAGCCCCTCCTGTGGATCTTCAGCAGCTTCCCCCTGGCAAGACGTATATCCAACCTTCTCTGCGGAAGAGGATTTTGTTTTGGGTACATTCTTCCCGCCTGGCTGTGCACCCTGGGGTGCAACGCTCCGTGGCCCTCATTTCCCGCTACTACTGGTGGCCTGACCTGGTCAAAGTTGTTCGGGACTTTGTGGGATCCTGCACCTCCTGTGCTCATAATAAGCCTTCCCGTGTAAAACCGGCTGGTCTCTTGCTTCAGTTGCCGATACCCAGTCGCCCGTGGTCACACATAGCTATGGACTTTGTCACGGACCTTCCATCCTCCTCGGGCAATACCGTCATCTGGGTGGTGACAGACCGGTTTTCGAAGATTTCTCATTTTGTCCCTCTTCCAGGTCTACCGGGCTGATGCCCTTTCCCATGCCTCAGATGTTGTTGGAGAAGAGCCGGTTCCTCAGCATATCTTCTCTCCGGAACAGTTGGTTGCAGCCCCTCCTGTGGATCTTCAGCAGCTTCCCCCTGGCAAGACGTATATCCAAACTTCTCTGCAGAAGAGGATTTTGTTTTGGGGACATTCTTCCAGCCTGGCTGTGCACCCTGGGGTGCAACACTCTGTGGCCCTCATTTCTCGCTACTACTGGTGGCCTGACTTGGTCAAAGTTGTTCGTGACTTTGTGGGATCCTGCACCTCCTGTGCTCCTAATAAGCCTTCCCGTCTAAAACCGGCTGGTCTCTTGCTTCAGTTGCCGATACCCAGTCGCCCGTGGTCACACATAGCTATGGACTTTGTCACGGACCTTCCATCCTCCTTGGGCAATACCGTCATCTTGGTGGTGAAAGACCGGTTTTCGAAGATGTCTCATTTCGTCCCGCCCTTGCTCCGCGTGCGCGCATCCCTGTGTCTTAGGGCGCGCGCGGCAGCTTTAGAAAATTTAAAGGGCCAGCGCGTCATTAATTGGCGCTGGCCATTTCCCATGAGGTTTTTTATACCTGCCTCTCCCATCTAACCGTGCTGGATCTTTGTGCCTCACAGCCTTAGAGAAAGCTCTGTTGCGATTTGCCTGCGTTCCAGTGTCTCCTGCGTTCCAGTGTCTCCTGCGTTCCTGTGTCTCCTGCGTTCCTGTGTCTCCTGCGTTCCTGTGTCTACTGCGTTCCTGACTCCCTCCGTGTTCCTGTGTTACCTGACCTCCTCTGTGTTCCCGTGTACCAGTGTTCATCCGTGCTGCAGTCGTGTGTGCTGTGTTCCTGTACCCTTCTGCTTGGACCTCCTGTTGCTGACCCTGGATTGGACTCTGATGTTGCTTCTCTGCCACCTGCCCTGACCCTGTGCCTGGACTGTAACCTCGAGTTTGACTGCTGTTTCTGTACCTCAATCTTGGCCGCCACTGCAGACAAGTCACGCCTGAGGAGCGACTTGGTGGTAACAAGCTTGGTGAAAACCGGATACCACTTAGACTCTGGTCCCAGGTAGTGGCTTGAGTCATCGTCTGCAGTTGTCCAGAGGATCCACATCCCATAAGCCTGACAGATATACTGTCCCCTCTAATAGTTTTTATACATTGCCTCTCCTCTTTGTGAATTATTGCTTTAGTACGTTCCCGCCAAATACATTTACATACATAGTGCCACTAATGAGTAGAAGAGACAAATATATATATATATATATAGTGCCACTTTATTAGGTACACCTGTCCAACTGCTCGTTAACACTTAATTTCTAATCACATGGCGGCAACTCAGTGCATTTAGGCATGTAGACATGGTCAAGTCAAAGGTGATTTGAGTGCCTTTGAACGTGGCATGGTTGTTGGTGCCAGAAGGGCTGGTCTGAGTATTTAAGAAACTATTGATCTACTGGGATTTTCACGCACAACCATCTCTAGGGTTTACAGAGAATGGTCCGAAAAGGAAAAAAATCCAGTGAGCGGCAGTTCTGTGGGCGGAAATGGACAGACTGGTTTGAGCTGATAGAAAGGCAACAGTGACTCAAATCGCCACCCGTTACAACCAAGGTAGGCAGAAGAGCATCTCTGAACGCACAGTACGTCGAACTTTGAGGCAGGTGGGCTACAGCAGCAGAAGACCACACCGGGTGCCACTCCTTTCAGCTAAGAACAGGAAACTGAGGCTACAATTTGCACAAGCTCATCGAAATTGGACAGTAGAAGATTGGAAAAACGTTGCCTGGTCTGAAGAGTCTCAATTTCTGCTGCGACATTCGGATGGTAGGGTCAGAATTTGGCATCAACAACATGAAAGCATGGATCCATCCTGCCTTGTATCAACGGTTCAGGTTGGTGGTGGTGGTGTCATGGTGTGGGGAATATTTTTTTGGCACTCTTTGGGCCCCTTGGTACCAATTGAGCATCGTTGCAACGCCACAGCCTACCTGAGTTTTGTTGCTGACCATATCCATCCCTTTATGACCACAATGTACCCAACATCTGATGGCTACTTTCAGCACGATAATGCGCCATGTTATAAAGCTGGAATCATCTCCGACTGGTTTCTTGAACACGACAATGAGTTCACTGTACTCAAATGGCCTCCACAGTCACCAGATCTCAATCCAATAGAGCATCTTTGGGATGTGGTGGAACGAGAGATTCACATCATGGATGTGCAGCCGACAAATCTGCGGCAACTGTGTGATTACATCATGTCAATATGGACCAAAATCTCTGAGGAATGCTTCCAGCACCTTGTTGAATCTATGCCACGAAGAATTGAATCAGTTCTGAAGGCAAAAGGGGGTCCAACCCGTTACTAGCATGGTGTACCTAATAAAGTGGCCGGTGAGTGTGTATATATATATATATAATATTATGTACCAAAAAAGTGTAGTAGCGAACCAGCACTCTTTTAAAAAGTATTTCTTTATTCCAATAAAAAAGCAATGTTACTTTATTCCAATAAAAAAAGCAATGTTTCGCCTTCTCTATAAAGGCATTATCAAGCCGTGATAATGGGGATCATTTTCGCCGGGTCTTCTGACTTTTTCCGTTTTGTGCCGAATTCTGCCGTGATTTTGGCCCAAGCGATCAGATTTCAGCGCAATTGCGCCGGCTTTCACGCAATGGGGGGGCTTTTGAAGACTTGCACCCGTGATTGACTTATACAAGTGCTGCTCCAATTTTATTGCTTTTTTCTATACAAATATATACTGTATTAACCCCTTAAGGAGGAGGGGTTTTTCACTAATTTCTCGCTCTCCACCTTCAAAAATCCATAACTTTTTAATGTTTCCATGTACAGAGCTGTGTAAGGGAGTATGTTTTTCTTAACAAATTTTATTTCTCAGTGACATTATTTATCATTCCATTCTGTGTACTGAGAAGCTGGAAAAAAATTCCAAATTTAGTGAAATTGGCAAAAAAAAATGCATTTGCGCCACATTCTTGTGAGCTCAGTTTTTACGACTTTCACTGTGCGCTCCATATAACGCATCTGCTTTATTGTTTGGTTCATGGTGATACCAAATCTATTTACATTCTATTGCGTTTTAACACATTTTCATAAAGTAAACTAAAAGATTTCTCCATCGTCTGCGGCTAATGACTTTTTCATACAATGGTTTACGGTGCTGTACGAGGGGTTTTCACTGCTACCATTTTGAGGACTGTGCAGCAGACGGTCCGATCGTTCGTATCATATACAGACGGTCCCCTACTTCAGAACACCCGACTTACAGACGACCCCTAGTTACACACGGACCTCTGGATATTAGTCATTTACTGTAATTTAGCCCCAGGCTGCAATGATCAGCTGAAACAGTTATCAAAGGCATCTGCAATTAAGCTTTATTGTTCATCCTGGTTTTTATGACAATCCAACATTTTAACATCCAATTGCCACAGAGACCAAAAAAATTCTGTCTGGGGTTACAATGATAAAATATACAATTCCGACTTACATACAAACTCAACTTAAGAACAAACCTACAGAACCTATCTTGTACGTAACCCATACAGCAATACTACTGTATGGCTGATTGTAATGAATCTGCAGAAACCAGACAGCCTTGGGTCTGCCGAAGATCGCCCACACGCCACCATCTTTTAAATGCCGTTGGTGGTATTGACAGTGTTAATACCCACGATCGGTGCTAGCACTATGCAGCAAACCCCACCTCTATATGAAGAGGGCTCAGCCCGTGAGCCCTCTTCATACACCCCCCTGCCACCTGCCAAATACTAAGCAGAATACTTGGCTGAATTGTGTCAAGTGAAACTGGCCACATGAAAACTTAAAGGGGTATTCCGTGAATATGAACTTTGAATACAAAAATCCATGATGCTATAAATAAATGAAAAGATCAAAACTATCTTACATCACAAAATTTGATGGGCTTTCTAAAATGGCAGAGTTATCTTTAAGATGGCAAACATATACAACTACAACTCCAATGATCCCTCAGTTGTTAGTAGCATCTCCTTCCTCTCATGCTCTGCTCCCTGTGATGATCTAACAGACTGTGCTGCTCTGTTACCATAATAATGATGCGTGTAACTGCCATCACTGCACATTGCCTCACCGAGATGGCGATTCACCACAACACTGACCATGCTGGATTCACTGCAAGCAACCAACTGCAGCCAAACATAGTGATGATCACATGACCTGCCCAGGAAGGTGCAGGACATGTGATGTAAACATGTCACTAGCAGCCATCCTCTGTCCTGTGTCTTCTCCATCGGGACAAAACAAGTGGACTGATTAAAGGCAACATTTTTCTGCTAATGGGAGGAAAATTTTAAATTACCACTAATAACATACTAGCTTATATTTTAATGACCCATTTGAATATGAATTATGCTTATTCCTGGAATTCTCCTTTGAGTACAAGTTTAAAATGTTTAATAACTATTGAATAAAGGATCCAATTCTTCAGAGCTCTTGTGTCAGGCGGTGGGGGGAAAGACAACCAGACAGTGAGCCCTGAGGCTGAACCCCCCCCCACTGTCCCTACCTACTTGCCTCAAGACAGCTCTAGCAACTGCGGACAACCTCGGTGGCGGTCCCTATACTATGTAAGTGACACACGTAACAGGACAAGACAGACAACACAATAAGGGGTAGTCGACAAGCCAGAATCAAAACCAGAAGAATCGCAGTACAAAGTCAGTAGGCAAAAAACGGTAGTCAAAGTCAGGCAGAGGTTCGGCAACGATAACAGAAGGTACAAAGAGGTCACAGGGAAATATGGGGAGCTGGGATATCCAGGTAAGAACTAGACAATAGCCAGCACGCAATTGAGCCACTAGCTGCCTTATAAGTGAAGCTGGAGAGACAGACAAGAAGCTGATAGGACTAGTGCTGATTGGAGCTGAAATCACCTGCATCAGTCCAGCAAAGACCAGGTAACTCATTAACTGCTGGACCATAGTCATCGGGTGTGTCCAGATTCCAGAGGCACAATTCACATTGCACATTACTGTCAGAACTTGCTGCACCACCGCAATCGGGCGTGTCAAAACCCCTGAGACACAATTCACACTGAACGGTTCTGACATCTTGATGTAACATTTTTTCAGTCCATTTCTTGCCTTCCATGTTTAAAAAAAGAAGTATTGTGCATTCCAGAGCAAAATCATCTAGGTGCATGACAATGCCCCATCTCATGCTGCAAAGATACCTCTGTATCATTTGCTGCTATAAGCATAAAAGGAGAGAATCTCATGGTGTGGCCACTATCTTCCCCTGACCTCAACCCTGTAGAGAACCTTTGGAGTATCATCAAGCAAAAGATCTATGAGGGTGGGAGGCCGTTCACATCAGAACAGCAGCTTTGGGAGGTTATTCTGACATCATGCAAAAAACATTTTAACATGCAACTTGGCCTGTTAGGATGTTTTGTATTGAAATAGCTTTTGATTTTAATGAATGTGACCTTCTTATGCTGCAAATTCAACAACTTACCGTATATACTCGAGTATAAGCCGACCCGAGTATAAGCGGCTACTTAGTGCCCCAGTCTACCCAACGACTCTTGGTGTTCTTCCCAATACCTCGAGACCCCTCATCCCACGTTGGGCAAGTTCTTTGGCCGCCTCCAGGCTAATCGTCTTTACCAAGCTGAGAAATGTCTTTTCACTTGCAGCCTTCCTTTCCTCGGCTATATAATCTCCAACAGAGGTCTCCAATGTATCCTGCTAATCTGTCCGCATTTCTATGGTGGCCACGCCAGAGGTCTTACCAGCTCTATCAGAGGTTTCCTGCGTTTTGCTAACTATTATTGGCAGTTTTATTTCCGCATTTTTCCACTCTTGTGTCTCCCACCATGGCACTTACCAAGAAAGTTTAAGTCCCATTTGCCTCAGCTCCATTTCTCTCTAGGCATACCCGAGAAGCCCTTCCTCTTGAGGTGATCATCCTCTGTAGGGGTGGGGCAGTGCTCACCCAGAAAAGGGCCTTCCCCAATCTTTTTTTTCTCCCCCAGAGAGAAATGGTTCTTATTATTTAATTTGGAGACCGACAACTATTGGCCATCAACCTGCTCTGGATGAGTGGCAATATCTACTGGAGGGAGCTCTCCATCTGGTTTGTGTGTATACACCCCCAAAGAACCTTCTTTATCTCCAGACAGCTCAGCGCATTAATCCCAGGCAAGCCCATTGGTCCTGTTCCTCTCACCGCTTCAACCAGTTGATCCACTTCCATCCGTGGGACAGAATCAAGGCTGATGCCCTTTCCCGTTTCCTCTATGTCATTGGAGAAATGCTCTCCTGGACAACTAGTGTTGGCCGCTCCAGTGGATCTTCGGCAGCTACCTCCCGGCAAACATATGTTCGACCTGCACTCCGGATGATTTTGTCTTGGGACATCTTCATGATTGCTGGGCACCCAGGGGTTCCACGTTCTTTGCCCTCATCTCCCGCTACTACTGTGCCAATCTGGTCAAAACGTTCGGGGAGTTTGTGGGAGCCGTCAACCTTCAAACTAGCTGGACTGTCACTTCCGTTGCCGTACCCAGTCGCCCGTGGCTCAGGTAGCTATAGACTTGTCACTGATCTTCCTCTCTCTCATGGCATTACCTTCATCTGGGTGGGTGACTGACCGTTTTTCCAAATGTCCCTTTTCCCCTTCCAGGTCTTCCGTCTGTTTGTACTGCCCCATAATCTTCTGGCTGCATGGACTTCCGCAACACTTTGGGGCAGATTTATCAAGCTGTCTGAAAGTCAGCTTCCTTTTAAATATCCATGAGCAATGGTAAATGAAAGCTGAGCTGTGATTGGTTTGCAATGGGCAACTAAAATATTTCTGACTTTCAGAAGCTTGATAAATCAGACCCATTGGGGGTCATTACTAAGGGCCCGACTCGCGTTTTCCCCGACGTGTTTACCCGAATATTACCGATTTGCGCCGCTTGTACATGAATTGCCCCTTTTTGGCGCACGTCGATCGGATTGTGGCGCATCGGGCCGGCATGCGCGCGACGAAATCGGGGGGGCGTGGCCGAACGAAAACCCGACTATTCTGAAAAACCGCCGCATTTAAACCAAAATTGGTCGCTTGGGGCGCACGACTCACCTTCACCTTCTATGGGATGGTGCATTCCGGGGCGTTAAGATTATTTCGGCGCTGCAGCGCCACCTGGTGGACGGCGGAGGGCTACCATCTTAAAACCCCAGCCGGACCCGAATCCTGTGCAGAGAACGCCCGCTGGATCGCGAATGGCCGGGTAAGTAAATGTCCCCATTTGTCCGATCAAGGGGTCCAGTTTGTGTCCAAGTTCTTGCGTTCCTTGTGTAACCCAGCTACAAGTTATCTGGACTTTTCTTCTTGCCTACCACCCTCACGTCGAATGTCATTAGAAAGGGTGAATTAGACTTGGGCTGTTACCTCTGCCACTTCGTCTGTGCCCATCAGGATACTGGTCTGATTTGCTACCATGGCTGAGTTCTCCTATATTCCCTGGACTCTGGGTCTGCTGGGCAGCTCCTTCTTTGTGGTTTATTATGTACCTCATCCTCCACTTCCTCTGTCCACTCTTCGGTGTGCCTGCGGTAGAGGAACTCGTGCGGGACGTCAAATCCATCTGGGAACAGACTCTTCAGTCTCTCCTTCGGGCCTATCAAGACCGCACCAAGACCCAGGCTGATAAGAAGCGTAGACTCCTCCGGTCTTTCTCCGTGGTGACAGGTGTGCTTGTCCTCCATACGTCACTGAAGATCCCAGTTACAACTGGTCTCACTTTCTTGGTCCTTTGAGGTAATTCAGTGCATCAATCCTGTGGCGTAAAAACTCCGCCTTTCTCCCCCACTATGTGCATCCAAACTCCTTCCATGTCCCCTGTTGAAACCTGTTATCTTGAACTGCTTTACTCAGCAATCTCACTCCTCCTGCTCCTGAGGCTGACTCCACTGATATCTACTGGACATTAAGATCGTGAGAGGTAAGGCTTCTTCCTATTAGACTGGAAGTGGTTTGGGCTGAGGAGAGATCCTTGGAACCTGAAAAAATTTTGGACCGAAGTCTCCTCCAATGATTCTTCTGGACCAAGAAGAGGGGGAGGCCGAAGGGGGATACTTCAACGGGTGTTCCTCGCAATCCACTCTAGGATCGCAGGCACACCCGTGCCCCTCTCCCTTGCAGCACCTGTCCTGGTCCTCACTTGACTCCCTGCTCCCTAGGGAGTCACCAGCACCGGCTCTTGAAGACTTAAAAGGCCAGCGCACCGTCTCCATCTATCCTCGTCGGATCTTGGAGCTCTTAGCCTTGGAAAAGCTTCTCTTGCATTGGTTGTTCCGTCCTTGTTCCCTTTCCTATTTCTGCGTTGTTGTGACCCCCGACCTGTCCTTGATTCTGCACCTCTGCCGCCAGCCCTGATTTGTACTTTGACCTTGGCTGCCACCGCAGACAGTCGCACCTGAGAATGACCTGGTGGCACCACGCCGCAGCAAGACTTCTGCTTTGCTGCGGGCTCTTGTGAAAACTGGGTGCCATTTATATTCCAGTCCCAGGTGTCGGCTTACGTCATCGTCCACGGTGGCCCTTGGTTCACTGACCCCAACTCCTGACACGTCCTAAGGATAACAGTGCAGAGTTAGACTAGAAAGTCTTACTCTGCACCAGATTCACATAGGTGTTCGGTGCTGATGATAATCTGTTCTAGTATAAGACTGTCTAGTCATATTCTGCACCTCCTATTAGTTGGCTTACTTTACACTAGAAAATCAGTCAAAATGCTTTCGGGTCAGCAGGATTTTTTGGCGCACAGACCTTTTTGGTGTGAAGTCACGCCCCTTTTCTCAGCCACACCACTTTTGTCATGCTAGTGGTGAAAACTTTTTAACCCCTTTATTAATGTGGTGCAAGCAGATTTTTAGCACAAACTACAACAGAATTCAAAACATTTTATAGGTTGTAAAGAACTGAAAAAGGTACCGTATATACCGTGTATAAGCCGAGTTTTTCAGCCACAAAAAATGTGCTGAAAACCATCCCCCTCGGCTTATCACGAGTCATACTTAATATATATACTTTAAATATTAAAAAATAATAAACCTATATACTCACCCTCCGGTGGCCCGCACGTGCAGCGCTGCTCCCCGATGTCCGTGCGGGTCCTCTTCGGGCTTCTGCGCGCCTCTTCTTGCTCTCTAACTTCGTCGGGCGCCGCCATGTTTTTCTTCCAGGCGGCGCTGTATGACGTCAGCAGCGAAGACGGGCGCGGAAGCCAAAGAGGACCCCGCGGACATTGGGGAGAGCGCTGCACGGCGGGCCACTGGAGGGTGAGTATATACGTTTGTTTGTTTTTTTTAACGCTGGGAAAAGCTGTATACTACTGGGGCAGACTGGACAGTTGCTGTATACTACTGGGGGCAGTGCTGTATACTACTGGGGGCTGTTGCTTGTATACGCCTGGGGCTGTGCTGATACTACTGGGGCTGTGCTTTATACTACTTGGGGGCTGTGCTGTATACTACTGGGGGCTGGCTGTATATACTGGGGGGCTGGCTGTATAGTACTGGGGGCTGGCTGTATAGTATTGGGGGCAGTGCTGTAATACTACTGGGGGCATTGCTGTATACTCTGGGGTGCTTAACTACTGGGGGCTGTGCTGTTATTACTGGGGGCAGGCTGTCTACATACTGGGGGGGGGTCTGTGACCATTGCATTTCCCTACCTCGGCTTATACTCGGTCAATAGGTTTTCCCCAGTTTTTGGATGGTAAAATTAGGGGTCCGGCAGCACTGCCCCCAGTAGTATACAGCACTGCCCCCAATACTATACAGCCAGCCCCCAGTACTATACAGCCAGCCCCCAGTATTATACAGCCAGCCCCCAGTAGTATACAGCACAGCCCCCAGTAGTATAAAGCACAGCCCCCAGTAGTATACAGCACAGCCCCCAGTAGTATACAGCACAGCCCCCAGTAGTATACAGCACTGCCCCCAGTAGTATACAGCACTGTCCAGTCTGCCCCCAGTAGTATACAGCTTTCCCAGCGTTAAAAAAAAACAAAAAACGTATATACTCACCCTCCAGTGGCCCCGACGTGCAGCGCTGCTCCCCCAATGTCCGCGCGGGTCCTCTTCTGGCTTCCGCGCCCGTCTTCGCTGCTGACGTCATACTAGGCGCCGCCTGGAAGAAAAACATGGCGGCGCCCGGCACTTTTTGAGCGAAGTTTTTTGAGCATCTCCCCAATAATTTATAGTACATGGTGCGCTTAGCATACATTTTTTATATTAACACCTCAAAGGAATTATTTTGATATTGTCAGAGGTGTACCGCGACCCAATCGCGGGTGCGGGCCACCCGTTGCCTCCTCGACTCCCTGCAGGACGCAGTGCCAGCGCGTCCATAACCTCTCACCGCTCTCGGAGTCCCGGCCTCGTTCCGTGTGCGCGCATCCCCATTACCATCGGGGCGCGCACGCAGCTTAGAAAATTTAAAGGGCCAGCGGTCATTAATTGTGTGGGCCATTTCCATGAGGCTATTTTACTGCCTCTCCCATCTAACCATGCGGATATTGTGCCTCAAGCCTTAGAGAAAGCTCTGTTGCGATTTCCTGCGTTTCAGCTGTCCTGCGTTGTGACTACCTCCGGGGTTCTGTGTTACCGACCTCTCTGTGTTCCAGCGTCCAGTAGTCCTCCGTGCTGATGTAGGTGTGTGCTGTGTTCCCGTACCCTTCTGCTATGGGACCTCCTGGTGCTGACCCAGGATTGGGACTCTGATGTTGCGTCTCTGCCGCCTCCCCTGACCCGGTGACCTGGACTGGGACCGCGAGTGTGAATGCTGTTTCTGTACCTCAACTGGAAGCCACTGCAGACAAGTCACGCCTGAGGAACGACTGGTTGGTACCACGCCGCAGCGTGTCTAAAAAAAAAAAAAACCCGCTTTGCGGGGGCTTGGTGAAAACGGGTACCACTTAGAATCCGGGTTTTTTTGTCCCAGGGGGTGGCTGAGTCATCGTCTGCAGTGGTCCAGAGGATCCCACATTCCCGTAAGCCTGACAGTAAGATCGGACATGAATTCCCGCTGACGGTTCCGCCTCCCAGTAAGTTGATCTCGTTGCATCATGATTCCACCAACCTCGACAGGATTACTGCACAAACGTGATCAGTTGGAACAAGTCACGCCATGCTGCAGCAACTAACCACGCAACAGATTACTGAGGCTATCCTCGCTTTCTATGGCTCCGGCGGTCTTCCCGCTGCTGAACAAGACTAGGCTGTTCCATGCCCAGCAAGTACGCGGCGACTCCAGATGGCAGGAGCTTTATACTCAGTGCTCCCATGCACATAGAACTTATGCCGTCCCAGTTCATCCGGAGGATCTAAGGGGCCTCATAATTCAGCCTTCTCTCCAGGAAAGCTTGGTAGGGCTAATCACCTTGGGGACAGAAAAAACCCAATTACGCTTCTCTTGCGCCCTTTTGTCGGAATTCCGGTCCGTGTTTGAAGAGCCGGCCCCGGCCTCTCAGCCGAGTCTGCCTTGCTGAATTTACGTACAGGGGTAATTCCTCCGGTGGGAGAGTATCGATTCAGTCCGCACTTTGGCTTCGGAACTTTTGGAACGACGCAGCCCTGTCTGCCTCTGCCTCTCATATTGAAGGACGCTCTGACCGCTTGTGATTTGCCGTCGTTACTCGCTTGGTCTATCTCCTTGGCCACCCGGACCTAGACGGTAGTTTTTCTGGGAGCGTCTGAGGAGTCAACGCCTCGAGCACACTCAAGTTCATCCTTGGCCCCGTTTGGCCCAGGCCTTCCAAAAGACCACTCAGCCTTGGGTCGTGCCTTCTGCAGAGGAGACAATGGAAGGGGACAGAGCTAGACTTTCTTCCCCGGAACGAGTCAGAAGATGCCAGGGCAACTCGCCTGTATTGTGCTATCCGGAGCCACTTATAGGGTCTTGTCCTATCAGTCCCCCCAGGCTCGAGAAGCCATTGGTCATCTACTCTGTAAGCAGCCAAATCCTCTCTGAATGGTCCTTTACCCAGCCTATACTCTTGAGGTCGGAGTGCTGCACAAGGACGACGAGATGTCCTTTTATGTGCTACCTCGGTCCACGTCCCTCTATCCTGTTGGGTTTCTACGTGGCTGCAGCTACATGCACCAGTTCTCATGGATGACAGGGGAGATCCCCATTGGCGGTCCAGAGTGCCGGTACTGCTGTACGATGGCGTGTCTCACCTGTACCTGTATTGGCCTCCTCGGTATACGAAGCCTTTGAAGGTTTACAAACTTGCTACCAGGATTCTTGACGTGTTCTATAAGAAGCAGGCTGAGACTTTGCCACCGCATAGACCCTAAGATTTGCCCTATTGAGGTTGTTGCCGGCGGTACTTCTCTTCCCGGGTCGGGTGTATCCGCCTAGTCCTGGGGAACACAGCCATGTTGAAGGATATCCAGGACAAATTGAAAGAGGGTGTCATTACGGAAGAGTCCTCCTCTATGCGGCGCGCAGGATTCTTCTTTGTACCAAGAAAGGACGGCTCTTGTGTCCTTGTATTGAGTATAATGGACTTAATAAGGAGCACGGTTAAAAAAACGTACCCTCTGACACGAATACAGAACGTTGACCGCCGCGCGGTTCCAAGATTTTCACTATGTTGGATTAGTGGGGCCTACAATTCATTGGTATCCGAAGGGATCCGATGGAAGACCGCAGGTTAACACCCGAGATGGTCATTGCGATACCCTTGTGATGCCATTGTGGATTTGGATTATGCAAAGCACCAGCTGTCTTCCAAGGTTTGTCAATGAATCTTCAGAGACTTCTGTATACGTGTGTAGTGGTTCTCTACCGAGATGACTTTGGTGTTCTTCAAGGACCACCAGTTCAGTTACGGCAAGTCCGTTGCGCCTACGGGGCACTCGTATGTAGGACCAAGCTGAGAAGTGTCTCTTCCATCAATGGAGTATACCTTTTTCTTGGCTACATCATCTCCGACAACGTTCCAGAGGAATCCTAACCACATATCTGCCCGTTCGCAGTGGCACGTCAAGAGGGTCTTCGTGCCATTCAGAGGTTCCTGGGCTTCGCAAACTCTATCGACCAAATTTTATTCCACATTTTGTATACTCTAGTCGTCCCATTTATGGACATCAACAGGACGGGGGTGCTAATCCACACCTTTGGCCTCCAGCAGAGAAGAGGCCTTTGCAAGTTAAAGTCGTGCCTTGCCAAAGCTCCGGTCCTCTTAGACCAGATTGGAGAAGCCTTTTCCTGGAGGTGGCGGCATTTTGTCGTGCAGGGGCTGTGCTTACCCAGAAGTGGCCCAGGAGCCGAAAAAGCTCATAGTGCGGATTCTTTCTAAAAACTTGTTTCTCCTGCGGAGAAGAACTATCTATGGTGATAAGGAACTTTTAGCTAATTCAAACGTGCCCTGGAAGAATGGCGATATCTTCTGGAGGGGGCTCGATATACAGTCTGTGTCTACAAAAGATCATCCAAAATCAATTAAGACTCTTCTCGTTACCTCCAGACAGGCCCATACGTCTTAAACCCAGGCAAATCGTTGGTCACTATCTTCTCCCGCTTCAACTTGATGATCCACTTCCGACCCCTGCAGAGAAGAATATCAAGGCTGATGCCCTTTCCCGTGGCCTCGATGTTGTTGGAGAAGAGCGGTGCCTCAGCCATATCATCTCTCCGGAACAGTGGTGCAGCCCCTCCTGTGGATCTTCAGCGCTTCCCCATGCAAGACGTATTCCAACCTTCTCTGCGGAAGAGGGATTGTTGTTTTGGGTACATTATGCCCGCTGGAGATGTGCAACCTGGGGTGAAACCGCTCGTGGCCCTCCATTTCCCGCTAATACTGGCTTGCCGAACTGGTCAAAGTGTTAGGACTTGTGGGATTCCTGCACCTCCTTGTGCTATAATAAGCCTTCCCGTGTAAAACCGGCTGGTCTCTTTGTTCAGTTGCCGATACCCAGTCGCCCGTGTACACACATAGCTGATGGCTTTGTCACGGACCTTCCATCCTCCTCGGGCAATTACCGTCATTCTGGGTGGTGGAACAGACGGTTTCGAAGAGATTTCTCAGGCCCTCTTCCAGGTTCTACCGGGCTGATGGCCCTTCCCATGCCTCAGAGGTGTTCGAGAAAGAGCAGGTTCCTCAGCATATTTCTATCCGGAAACAGTGGTGCAGCCCCTCCGTGGATATAAGCAGCTTCCCCCTGGGCAAGACGTATATCCAACTCTCTGCAAGACGAGGATTTTGTTTTGGGGACATTCTTTCAGCTGGTGGGTACCCTGGGGTGCAACCACTCTGTGGCCCTCATTTCTCGTACTACTGAGTGGACTGACTTGGTTCAAAGTTGTTCGTGACTTTGTGAGGATCCATGCACTCCTGTGCTCTAATAAGCCTTCCCGTTCTAAAAGGTGGTCTCTGTTCGTGCCGATACCCAAGTCGACCGTGGTCACAACAAGCTATGGACTTTGTCACGGAACCTTCCATCTCCTGGGCAATACCGTCATATTGGTGGTTGAAAAGAACGTTTTCAGAAGATGTATCATGTCGTCCCGCCTTGCCTACGATTGGTGCGCGCTCCTTGCTGTACTGTAGGGCGCGGCGGCAGCTTAGAAAAATTTAAAGGAGGACAGCGCTCATAATTGGCGTGGCCATTTCCATGAGGGTTTTTGAGACCTGCTCTCCCATCTAACCGTGCTGGATCTTTGTGCCTCACAGCCTTGAGGAAAGCTCTGTTGCGATTGCCTGGTTCCAGTGTCTCCTGCGTTCCAGTGTATCCTGCGGTCCTGTGTCTACCGGCGTTACTGTCGTCCTGCGTTCCTTTTCTACTGCTGTGTCTGAAGCCCCTCCGGGTTCCTGTGATTCCTGACCTCTCTGGTTCCGGTGTTGTACCGTGTTATCCGGCTGCAGTCGTGTGTGCCTGTGTTCCTGTTACACCATTCTGCTGGGACCTCATTTGCTGGACCCTGGAAGTGGACTCTGATGTTGCTTTCTTGCCACCATGCCCATGACCTGTGGCCTGGACGGAACCTCGAGTTTGACTGCGGTTTCTGTACTAAATCGTGGCCGCCACTGAGGACAAGTCACGCCTGGAGGAGCGATGGTGGGTAAACAAGTGGTGAAAACCGGTACCACTTAGACTATGGTCCAGGTAGTGGTCTGAGTCAGTCGTTGCAGTGTCCAGAGGATCCACATCCATAAGCCTGACAGTTACAGTCCCTTCTAATAGTGTTTATTACATGCTTCACTCTTTGTGAATTATTGCGTTAGTACTCTCCCAAATTACATTACATACATAGGCATAATGAGTAGAAGAGACAAATATATACTATATAATATATATTTAGTTGCAACTTTATTAGGTACACCTGTCCAACTGATCGTAACACTTGAATTCTAATCACATGGCGCAACTCAGGCTATTTAGGCATGTAGACATGGTCCAAGTCAAAGGTGATGAGTGCCTTTGAACGTGGCATGGTTGCTGTGGTGGCAGAAGCGGCTGGTCTGAGTATTTAGAAACTATTGGACTCTACTGGGGATTTTCACGCACAACCATCTCTAGGGTTTACAGAGAATGGTTCGAAAGGAAAAAAAAAATCCAGTGAGCGGAGTTCTGTTGCGGCGAAAGGACAGACTGGTTTGAGTGATAGAAAGGGCAACAGTGACTCAAATCGCCACCCGTTTAACAACCAAGGTAGGCGAAGAGCATCTTGAACGCACGTACGTCGAACTTTGAGGCAGGTGGGCTACAGCAGCAGAAAGACACCACGGGTGCCACTCCTTTCAGCAAGAACGAGGGAATGAGGCTACAATTTGCACACGTCATGAAATTGGACGGAGATAGAAAGATTGGGAAAAACGTTGCCTGGTTGATAGAGTCTCAATTTTGCTTGCGACTCGGGAGGTAGTGGGTACAAGAATTTGGCATTCAACAACATGAAAGCATGGATCCATCCTGCCTTGTATACGGTTCAGGTTGGGGCGGTGGTGTCATGGTGTGGGGCAATTTTTTGGCACTCTTTGGGCCCCTTGGTACCAATTGAGCATCGTTTGCAAAGCACAGCCTACCTGAGTTTGTTGCTGACCATATCCATCCTTGATGACAAAGTACCCAAATCGATGGATGCGGCTATCTTCAGCACGATAATGGCGCCATGTTTAAAGCTGGGGAATCATCTACCCACGACTGGTTTCTTGAACGCAATGAGTTCACTTGTACTCAAATGTCCTCCCACAGTCAGTCTCAACCAATAGAGATCTTTGAGATTGCTTGGCGAAGTTTCCACGCGAATGCGCCACAATCTGCCCTGTGTGTTCCATCGTCAAGTTTGCCGACCATAATCTGTGTTTCCAGCAGAATGCTGTCCTACAACTCTTTTGCTTATCTCATGCCTCAATGAGATCTATAGCAAGCGTTATGAAGTCGCAGAAAGGGGGTCCACCACCGTTCCTGCAGGTGCCCTAATAAAGTGGCCGGTGAGTGTGTATATATATATATATACATATATTTAGTACCAAAGGAAGTGCTTAGGCTAGCGACACTCGCATGCCAGCGTTCTATGCCTGACAAAAAGCGTAGTTGTACTTATTCCCAATAACAAGTCTATTTTCAATGCGACATGGTTTCGCCGCTCTCCTAAAAGGCTATATATCACGCCCGTAGATACTAGAAGAGGGCTCAATTTACGCCGGGTCTGTTGCTTTTCACTCGTTTTGTGCCGCATCTGCCGTGATTTGGCCCAGCGGATCAGGATTTTCAGACGCACAGGTACGCCGCTTTCACGCAAGGGGGGGCTTTTGTAGGACTTGCACCCGTGACCTGCTGACTATACAAGTGGCATTGCTCACACAGTTTTATTGTTGGTGTCTAGCCTGCGAAATATATACTGCTATTAACCCCCTTCGAAGGGCAGGGGTTTTCTTTTCATCTCACACTACATCTCCTCTCGAGTCCAGAGGTGGTTAGGAGCGTGAAAGCACTCTATTTATGTCCCCTGACTAGTTACTCCTACCCGTCTTTATTGCGACGATGGATCATAACTTCATGAGATGTGTGATGGAAGTTTTCTTAACAAATTTTATTCTCAGTGATTATGTATCTTCCATTCGTGTACTGAGAAGCTGGAAAAATTCCAATTTAGTGAAATTGGCAAAAAAAATGCATTGCGGCCACATTCGTTGTGAGTCAGTTTTCTCGACTGTCACCGTGCGCTCCATATAAGACTCTGCTTTATTGTTGGTAATGGTGATACAAAATTCTATTTACATTCTATTGACGTTTTTAAAACATTTTAATAAAGTAAACTAAAGATTTCTCCATCGTCTGCGGCTTCTAATGACTTTTCATACAATGGTTTACGGTGCTGTACGAGGGGGTTTTCATGCTACCATTTGAGGACTGTGTCAGCAGACGGTTCCGACGTTCGTATCATATACAGGAGGTCCCCTACTCGATACACCGACTTACAGACGACCCCTAGTTACACACGGACCTCGTGGATATTGTCATTTACTGTAATTAGCACACAGTCGCTGCAATGTGATCAGCTTTGAACAGTTTCAAAGGCATCTGCAATAAGCTTTATTGTTATCCTGGTTTTTATGACATCCAACATTTTAAATCCAATGTGTGCCCAGAACCAAAAAAATTCTGTCTGGGTTCAATGTAAAATACAATCCGAATACATACAAATCAACTTAAGAACAAAACCTACAACTATCTTGTACGTAACCCATACAGCATACTACTGCTATGGCTGATTGTAATGAACTCTGCAGAAAACAGGACAGCCTTGGGGTCTGCCGAAGATCGCCCACACGCCACCATCTTTTAAATGCCGTTGGTGGTATGACAGTGTTAATACCCAAGATCGGTGCAAGCACGATGCAGCAAAACCCACTCTATATGAAGAGGGCTCAGGCCCGTGGCAACCTCTTCATACACCCCCCTGCCACTGCAAATACTAAGCAGAACACTTTGTGAATGTGTCAAGTGAAACTGGCCACATGAAAACTTAAGGGTATTCCGTATGAATAGAACTTTGAATCAAAAATCCATGATGCTATAACAAATGAAAAGATCAAAACTATCTTACATCACAAAATTGATGGGCTTCTAAAATGGCAGAGTTATCTTTAAGATGGCAAACATATAAAACTACAACTCCAATGATCCCTCAGTTGTTTAGTAGCATCTCCTTCCTTCATGCTCTGCTCCCTGTGATGATCTAACAGACTGTGCGTTCTGTTACCATAATAATGATTGCGGTAACTGCATCACATGCACATCTGCCAACAGAGATGGATTCACCACAACACTGACCATGCTGGATTCACTGCAAGCAACCAACTGCAGCCAAACATAGTGATGATCACATGACCTGCCCAGGAAGGTGCAGGACATGTGATGAAACATGTCACTAGCAGCCATCCTCTGTCCTGTGTCTCCCATCGGCGGACAAAAAAGTGGACTGATTAAAGGCAAATTTTCTGCTAATGGGAGGAAAATTTTAAAAACCACTAATAACATACTAGCTTATTTTTCAATGACCCATTTGAATAGAATTATGCTTATTCCTGGAATCTCCTTTGAGTACAAGTTTTAAAATGTTTAATAAACTAGAATAAAGGATCCAATTCTTCAGAGCTCTTGTGTCAGGCTGGTGGGGGGAGGGAAGACAACAGACAGTGAGCCCTGAGGCTGAACCCCCCCCCACTTGTCCCTACCTACTTGCCTCAAGACAGCTTAGCAACTGCGGACAACCTCGGTGGCGGTCCCTATACATGTAAGTGAACACCGTAACAGGACAAGACAGAAAACAATAAGGTGTAGTCGACAAGCCAGATCAAAACGAAGAAGAAATCGCAGTACAAAGTCGTAGGCAAAAAACGGTTAGTCAAAGTCAGGCAGAGGTTCGGCAACGATACAGAAAGGTACAAAGAGGTCACAGGGAAATATGGGGAGCTGGGATATCCAGGTAAGAACTGAAAATAGCCAGCACGCAATTGAGACTAGCTGCCTAAAGGGAAGCTGGAGAGACAGACAAGAAGCTGATATGACTAGTGCGATTGGAGCTGAAATTCACATGCACAGTCCAGCAAAGACCAGGTAAACTCATTAACTGCTGGACCATAGTCATCGGGTGTGTAAATTCCAGAGGCACAATTCACATTCGCACTTACTGTCAGAACTTGCTGCACCACCGCAATGGGCGTGTCAAACCCCTGAGACACCTTCCACTGAACGGTTTTTGACAGTACCCCCCTTTAGAGGCTCAGGACCCTTAATCGTTGGACCAGTCTTAGAAGGATTTAGTAAATGTACCGCCGGACCAGACGGGGCGCATGCAGTCTTTAGCAGAGACCCAGGTGGCTCCTCGGTCCGAAAACTTCCAGTGGACCAGATACTGTAAGGAGTCGTACCCAGCGGGAATTCAAAATTTTCTCCACCTCATCCAATTCCCCTTGACGATGAGTGGAGCCGGAGGAGGTGAAGGCAACAACGGTGGCACATATCTTTTAAGAAGAGACTTATGAAACACAGGATGGATACGAAGAGCATTGGGTAGTTTCAACCTAAAGGTTACCGGATTAATGATTCCCACAATGGTATAAGGTCCAATATATTTGGGTGCCAGTTTCCCTGACTGCACCCTAAGTTTCAGATTTTTAGCTGAAGCCAGACCTTCTCACCTAGTCATATTGCTGCCAATCTAGTCTTTATTACATGTCTTTGATAAGTTGGGCTTTTACCAAGTTCTGATGAGCTTGGGCCAAACTGTGCACAGTTTTAGAGAAAATGGCCTCGCTGAGGGATTAATAGATTCTGCAGAATGACAGACGAGTACCTGGGGTTTAAAACCATAATTACAGAAGAATGGTACATCTTAATAGCACGTTGTTCATGATTGTTTATAGCAACTCTGCTAGAGAAATGACGTCTTTCCACTTATTTGAGTATCAGCCACAAAACATCTTAGAAATTGCTCTAACGATTGAGGTTCTCTCTGTCTGTCCATTTGTCTGAGGATGGAATGCAGACGAGAAGGGAGAGAGATACCTAATTTGCCACAGAACTCTCTCAAAAACCTAGCCACAAAACGGACACCCCTGTCGGAACAACATTTCCAGGGACCCCATGAAGAAGTAGCAATATGATTAATAAAAAGTGTGGCGAGTGTGCGAGGTTAGGGAGTTAGTAGTGGAATGAGATGACAATCTTAGAAAATCTATCCACCATACCAAAGACTGTCTTACCTTAGATAGTGGCAAGTCGGTATATAAAATCCATAGAAAGATGCGTTCCAAGGTCTCGTAGGGACCGGTAGAGGAGTGTACAGACCCTGGGTGGCCTACGAGGGACCTTGGACCTAGCACAAACCTCACAAGTCGACAAAGCCTTGACATCTCGAGCCCAAGATGGCCACCAGTAATGGCGTGAGAGCAGATACGTTAGTACCTGCCACACCTGGATGACCAGACAAAAACTGAACTATGAATCTTTCAAGAACTCGGAGTCGAAGGTTAGGCGGGTACATACAAACAAGAGTCTGGAGTGTTTGAGGTGCTTGACCCTGAGATTCTGCAATCAGGGTCACCAAGTCAGGGGCAAAAAAGACACTACTACCCCGGGTTTTAAAACAGTATCAGTTGAGTTCTGGGGGGGGAACTTTCTAAAGCAAAGTACGAGACAAGGCGTCAGCCTTGATATACGGGACCCGGTCGGTAAGTGACTTTCAAAATCGAATCTGGTAAAAAACAAAGCCCATCGGGTTGACGTGGCGAGAGACGTTTAGCATTGTCTAGGTAAACCAGATTTCTTATGATCAGTGAGTACACCCACCTTATGTTTGGCACCCTTCAAGGAAATGCCTCCATCATCAAATGCCAACTTGATGGCCAATAGTTCTCTATTACCGATATCATAGTTCATTCAGCTTGAGAGAACTTTTTGAGAAGAACGCAATAGGTCGCAGGTTATGTAAGAGTGTCCGTCCTTGGGACAACACCGCTCCTCCCTACCTCTGATGCGTCCACCTCACAATAAGAATGACGTTCAAAATTAGGTTGGTCAGTATGGGGCCTCTGAAAAACACTTACGGAGCTTGTCAAATGCTCGGATAGCTCATGAGACCAGTTGACAAGATCTGCCCCCTTCCTGTTGAGACAGTAAGTGGTTTGGCTATAACAGAAAACCCCTTAATAAATTTCCTATTAATATTAGCGAACCCAGAATCTTGTAAGGCCTCAAATTATTGGGACGTTCCCACATTTCGATGGCCACACCTTAGAGGATCCAGTACGGAAGGAATTAGGGGTGACGTAGAACCCAAAAAAGAGACCTCTGGATACCAAACGACATTAGGACAACTTAGCAACACAGACGTTGTCTAAGCAGTCCATCACTACACGAACATGTTTTTATGTGTGTGAAGCCCAGTCGGGAGGGAAAAAATAAAGTCATCTAAGTAGACCACAAGAAACGACCTAGGATGCTAACAATATATCTTCCAAAATGTTGAAAGACCGCGGGGCATTGCATAAACGAAAGCGATCACTAGATATTCAAAATGACCCTCTGGTGTATTGAAAGGGTTCTCATTCATCACCCTCTCTGATTCTAATCAAATTGTAAGCCCTCGCAAGTTATCTTGGAAAACCATTTGCCCCACAATTGGTTGTTAAATAGTCAGGAATCAGGGTGTAGAGGGTGTGTTGATTCTTAACAGTGATTCTGTTAAGTTGTCGATAATCTATACAGGGTCGTAATCCCCATTTTTTCCCACAAAAAAGACCCGCTCCAATGGGGAGGAGAAGATGGGCGACGAATGTGACCTTCTGGAGACTTTCCTAATATACCCCGCATAGCTCCCTTCTGGACACGACAAGTTAAAAATACGGACCTCGAGGAAACTTGGCACCGGGGGAATTAATCAATGGCAAAGTCGTTATGATCTGTGTGGCGGCAATCCGTCCACAGCTTTTCATCAAATACATCGCGCATAATCGGACAAAAAATCGGAATACCCTCTTCCATGGAAGAGCACCCAGCAAAAGAAACCACCTCACAAGGAAGTCATCAGTACCCTTTTACCCGTTCCGGTTTGCCCAATTAAAAACAGGATTGTGCTTCTCAACCAAGGCAAACCTAAGATCACATCAGACGAAGGTTATGCAGACACAAAAACTTATACGTCCACTGAATGCCCCCACCTAACCTCAAGGCAGGGAGTGATGTACCGTATATCCCCCTGAGCAAAGGGGGCTGAGTTCGCTCCTGTGACATTACAGGAGATTGGAGCACGAAGGGGACACACTCTAGACCGGAAAGACATAGGGTTAACAAAATAGCAGGACCCCGAGTAATCTGAGCATAACCCAGAGATGTTTCTCCCTCCAAGACAATGAAATAGGCAATAAAACTTATTCTATGGTGAGGTTACCTGTCGCCTGAGTGGACCCCTCGATAGTCACTCAGGCTGTAGAAGTTTTCCGGCGGTGGTCCAGGAAGGGATGGAAATTGCCGGACTCGATGTTTGCTTTCCCACAGTAGAAACATAAGTGTGTCAACAACGATATGACAGTCTGGTCTTGGCATCAGTAGAATCCACTTGCATAGGTTCCTTGATGGGGGTGGTATAGCAGGAGGGGAAGGATCAGGGTTGGTAACCGAATAGGTGAAGGTCTAAAGGCGTCTGATGTTACCTTCTCCTTTAGCCTGTCTCTTCAAGCGTCTGTCAACTCGGATAGCTAAGTTCATGCTATCCTCAAGGGAACAACTAGGAGTGGGATAAGCTACAACAGATCCTTCAACCGATATTCAGTCCGACAACGAAACTGAAATGAGTGCCGGTCATTCCAATGGAGGGACCCACTCCACTGCCTAACTCCGAGCAATATCCTCACACAGGACGTCGACCCTGCCTCAGACCTGTCAAGTGACGTTCAGCATTAGCTGCAACTATCCGCGGTCATCATACCGTAGCCTAGGGCCTGAAAAACCCCATCCACCGTCTGCAAACTAGAGAAACTAGGGAGGAGGTACGAGAAAGCCCATTCCTGTGGTGTCCTGGAGTAGGACATAACAATGCCACCTTCTGGACCTCATCCCCAGAGAGCGGGGGCGCAAATACAAAAAAACAATTTACACCCCTCCGAAATGCACAGAACTCTTCTATCCCCACTGCACGATATATCTGGGAGTTATGTACAGGGTGGCTCAGGTTGGTGCTGGGGAAAGCCCTGGTAAAATGACGTGGGGCCGTCTCCTGCTCATGAAGCCGAACAGCTAGTTTCTGCACCATGTGTTGATTTGCTGCCATCTGTTCCACAATATTTGTCAACGCAGTTCTGCTGTCCATGACACGCTGACAGTATATGGGGCTGGCTATTTGTCAGGCTGGTGGGGAAAGACAACCAGACAGGAGCCCTGAGGCTGAACCCCCCCCACTGTCCCTACCTACTTGGCCTCAAGACAGCTCTAGCAACTGCGGAACAACCTGGTGGCGGTCCCTATACTATGTAAGTGACACACGTAACAGGACAAGACAGACAACACAATAAGGGGTAGTACGTCGACAAGCCAAATCAAAACCAGGAAATCGCAGTACAAAGTCAGTAGGCAAAAAACGGTATAGTCAAAGTCAGGCAGGGTCGGCAAGAGTAACAGAAGGTACAAAGAGGTCACAGGGAATATGGGGAGCTGGGAATCCAGGTAAGAACTAGACAATAGCCAGCACGCAATTGAGCCACTAGGCCTTATAAGTGAAGCTGGAGAGACAGACAAGAGCTGATAGGACTAGTGCTGATTGGAGTGAAATCACCTGCATCAGTCCAGCAAAGACCAGGTAACTCATTAAATGCTGGACCATAGTCATCGGGGTGTGTCCAGATTCCAGAGGCACAATTCACATTGCACATTACTGTCAGAAACTTGCTTGACCCACCGCAATCGGGCTTGTCAAAACCCTGAGACAACAATTCACACTGAACGGTTCTGACATCTTGATGTAACATTTTTTCAGTCCATTTCTTGCCTTCCATGTTAAAAAAAGAAGAGATTGTGCATTCCAGAGCAAAATCATCTGGTGCATGACAATGCCCCATCTCATGCTGCAAAGATACCTCTGCTCATTTGCTGCTAAAGCATAAAAGGAGAGAATCTCATGGTTTGGCCACTATCTTCCCTGACCTCAACCCGTAGAGAAACTTTGGAGTATCAATCAAGCAAAAGATCTATGAGGGTGGGAGGCCGTCACATCAGAAACAGCAGGCTTTGGGAGGTTATTCTGACATCATAGCAAAAAACATTTTAACATGCAACTTGGCTGTTTAGGATGTTTTGTATTGAAATAGCTTTTGATTTTAATGGATGTGACCTTCTTATGCTGCAAATTCAACAAATTACCGTATATAACTCGAGTATAAGCCGACCCGAGTATAGCCGAGACCCCTAATTTTACCATCCAAAACGGGGAAAACCTATTGACCGAGTATAAGCCGAGGTAGGGAAATGCATGGTCACAGACCCCCCCCCAGTATGTAGACAGCTGCCCCCAGTAATAACAGCACAGCCCCCAGTAGTTAAGCACCCCAGAGTATACAGCACATGCCCCCAGTAGTATTACAGCACTGCCCCCAATACTATACAGCCAGCCCCCAGTACTATACAGCCAGCCCCCCAGTATGATACAGCCACCCTGACACCCCTCCGGAAAAGAAAAATGAAAAAATTCACCTTTCCTGGTTCCCCCGGAGCAGCGCCTGCAGCTGTCTTCGGCCTGGGCCTCCCGTACGCGCCGGCTCTGAAGCCGGCACACGTGATCCGATGACGTCATCATGTGCGCCGGCTTCAGAGCCGTTGCATACCCTGCGGAGTGCTGCATCGTGGGAACCGGGACAGGTGAGTTTTAGATTCTGCTTCTATGCTGCGCTCCCGACCAGCGATCATCCGGATGGTGATCAATTGTACAAGTGTCTTATAGCGACACTGGTACAATTGATCCGGGGGCCCGAGTGGGCCCCTCCAGTACCCCGGGGCCCCGGCACTTGGCCGGGTTGGTCGGGTGCTGGCGCCGGGCCTGCATGGTCATAAGTATTCAGACCTTTTGCTCAGCATTGAGTAGAAGCACCTTTTGAGCTAGTACAGCCATGAGAATTATTTTTTCTTTCCGGAGGGGATTCAGTTGTGTCCACGGGGGGGGGGTCAGTGTGTCAGCAGGGGGGGGGGGGGGGTCATTGTGTCCACGGGGAGGGGGGGGGGTTCATGTGTCTGGAGGGGGTCATTGTGTCCGCAGGGGAGGGGGGGGGGGGGTGTTCACTGTGTCCCAGGGGGGAGGGGGGGGGGGTGTTCACTGTGTCCGCAGGGAGGGGGGGGGTTCAGTGTGTCCGCAGGGGAGGAGATCAGTGTTCAGTGTGTCCCCGGAGGGTGGGATCAGTGTGTCCCCGGGGTGGGATCAGGTGTCCCCGGATGGTGGATCAGTGTGTCCCGAGGGTGGGATCAGTGTGTGCCCCGGAGGTGGGATCAGTGGTGTCCCGGAGGGTGGGATCAGTGTGTCCCCGGAGGGTGGGATCAGTGTGTCCCCGGAGGTGATCAGGTGTCCCCGAGGTGATCAGTGTGTCCCGAGGTGGGATCAGTGGGTGTCCCCGGAGGGTGGGATCAGTGTGTTCCCCGGAGGGTGGATCAGTGGTGTCCCCGGGATCAGTGTGTCCGCAGGGGGGAGGGGGCGCAAAGTGCCACTGAGGCGGGGCCCACGGAGGGGCCACTAAGGCCTGTCGCCCAGGGGCCCACTAAACCTGAAGCGGCCCGCTCCTGACCGTGTTCGGACGATTCCTCTTACATGAAAACTTCTCTTGTACTGAAGTGGGAGAGGCAGGAGGCAGTGACGACTACAGCACTGAGACACTTCCTCTCCAGCAGCGTGAAGAGCAGACAGAAGCAACTCTACAGACAAGAATAACCTCTGTATCCGAAGGGATGGGGGCACAGCAGAGTGTGTCATGTGTCTTATATCCATCTGTGATCGGTCTCATCTTTCTTTTTCTATGTGTCAGATATAAGTAGAATATTCAGAAGCTAATAAAAATGTTGCTAGACCGTATAGCCTGATGATCTAAGCACATTATTTCCACACTGCTTTAGATATCTGTTTTTACAGGTTCACTGAAGCCTCTGTGGGATTAGAGACCGCATTCTTCTAAAAAAACAAAAAAACAAAAAAAAAAAACTTTAATGATGCCCTCTGTTCCTAGAGGTGGAGAGCTGCCGTATACACAGTCTGTATACCCCATGTCCTGCCTCCGAAAGAGTGAGAGGCATGCAACTCTCTGAAAACAGTTCCTGAAGGAAGCATAAGTTTTATTTCTCTTGTTCTGTGTGTCTCTCTCAACGTTCAAGCAAGGAATTGTGTTCAACTTTCTACTGCCCCAGAATGTAAAAGTAAGGTAGCTATATATGTGTGTAGTTGAATATTGGCAGATGGTCCCGAGTACTAGTTCCAACGGATCACTGTCTGTGGACTCACATCAGAAAGTTGCACACAGTTTAAAAACGGTTTTTTTATTTAAACTTTGAAGCCATGGAAAGGGACCATTTAGTAATAAGGACAAAGCTTTTTAATTATAGATTTTAATGTAAGTTTTCTTAAGGAAATCTGCCATCAAAATCAAGCATGATAAGCCAGGGACACTTACTCATAGACCCATGCACTGTGTTAGGCAGAAAGTGCATACTGACAGTGCTAAGGAAGAAGGGGGGTGAAGAGTGTGTAAGTCTGTAAAGCCAGATCACAGAGGAGCTAGGGTAGTTGATCAGACTCATTTAAAGGTTGATTTTAGAAGAAGGAGGCGGCTGGATCACAAACCTAAGAAGATTACCACAGTCACAGTGTCTGGATTTAATAAAAAAAAAAAAGTGTTCCTGGTTTATCACCCTTCATTTTCTTAACGGAAACCTACCATTAGGATTCTACCTAAATCTGATGGTTGGTTTCTAACAACATCCTAAGCCCTAAACTCCTTTCGCTAATTCTAATTACTGAAATAAATATAATTCTAACTGAATACACTTTAATTAATATGCACATTTTGGCAGAGGCTTTGGGGCATAAAGTAGCTTCTCCTGGCTGTGAAGCAAAGGCTACTTCATGCCCGCTAGCCTCTGCTGCTTCTTTCTAATCACCGACTTCTTCAAGCTCTGCATATGAGCAGTAACTCATTGCTGGCGGCAGAGTGCACAAACTTTCGTGGCAGCAGCCTGCACACTGCGTGCACAGAACTAAATAAGTAAGGAGTGCACCAAAGAACGCTGCGGACCTGAAGGTAGGTGCTAGTGGTTAGCAGGGTGTTGAATAGCCCTTGGTCCCACAGTCCAGAGAGCTACTCCTGCATTACCTCTGCCAAAAATTGGAATATCTATAAATGAAGTGTGAGTGTTTGCTAAAAGAATCTGCACCATCGAGTTTACACTCACAAATTTTGCAGTGCCACTCTCTGTGACTCAGGGAATGTCATAGACTAGATTTTCGCTGAAATTTTCAACACGGGCTTTCCAAAATACACTTTTAACCGCCATATACAGGATCCACTCTGCTGCTGCTGTGGCAGTTAGAAACTGAGCCGTGATTGGTTGCTGTTTTGCTACAGGTCATTATATGAGCTCTGAGCTTTGATTGGTTACTATAGGCAATGAGTTTAAGACACTTCTGTGTTAGCTAATATGGATAGGGATACAGAGATAAGGAAGATTTATCAGAGGGGTGCAATAATGTTATCGGGAGATGCACCATAGTGATGTCACAGTAATGTACCCTGGGAGATGTACCATAGTGATGTAACGACATTAACGCGGGGGATGCACCAATAGTGATGTAACAGTAGTGAACCTGGGGAGATGCCCATAGTGGTGTCCACAGTAAAGGACCTGAGAGATGCTCCTAGTGATGTCACAGTAATAGTACCTGGAAGATGTACCAAAAGTGATGTCACAGTAATGTACCTGGGTGATGCGGATAGTGATGTCACAGTAATGTACCTGGAATATGGACCATAGTGATGTAACAGTAATGTACCTGGAGATCACCATAGTGATGTCACATATGTACTGGGAGATGCTCTTGATGTACAGTAATGTACCTGGAATATGGACCATAGAGATGTAACAGTAATGTACCTGGGAAATGCACCATCGTGATGTCACAGTAATGTATCTGGAAGATGCACCATAGTGATGTCACAGAATGTACCTGGAAGAATGCAGCATAGTGATGTCACAGTAATATGCCTGGGAGATGCACCATAGTGATGTCACAGTAAGGTACCAGGAGATGAACCATAGTATGTAACAGTAATGTACCTGCGATGCACCATAGTGATGTCACAGTAATCTACCTGGGAGATGCACCATGTGATGTCACAGTAATGTACCTGGGATGCACCATAGTGATGTCAGTATGTACCTGGAGATCTCCATAGTGATGTCACAGTAATTTACCTGGAATATGGACCATAGTGATGTGCACAGTAATGTACCCTCGGAAGATGCACCACAGTGATGTAACAGCAATGTACCTGGGTGATGCAGCATAGAATGTCACAGTAATGTGCGTGGGAGAATGCCCATAGTGATGTAACAGTAATGTACCTGGGAGATGCACCATAGTGATGTAACAGTAATGTGCCTGGAGATGCACCATAGTGATGTCACGTATGTGCCTGGAGATGCACCATAATGATGTCACCGTAATGTGCCTGGGAGATGCACCATACTGATGTCACAGGAATGTGCCTGGGAGATGCACATAGTGATGTCCACAGTATGTGCCTGGGAGATGCACCATAGTGATGTCACAGTAATATACCTGGGAGATTCACCATAGTGATGTCTCAGTAATGTACCTGGGAGATGCACCATAGTGATGTCACAGTATGACCTGGGAGATGCACCAAGTGATGTCACAGTATGTACCTGGGAGATGCACCATAATGATGTCACAGTAATGTACCTGGGAGATGCACCATGGTGATATGTCACAGTAATGTACCTAGGTTATGCACTATAGTTATCAAGCGTTTGTAACATGGCGATGCACTATAGTGATGTCACAGTAATCTCCCTGGAAGGTTCACCACAGTGAATGTCACAGTATTGTACTAGGTGATGCACCATAGTGATAATACAATAATGTACCTGGGGAGATGCACCATAGTGATGTCACAGTAAGTGACCTGGGAATTGCACCATAGTGATGTAACAGACATGTACCTGGGGGATCACCATAGTGTGTAACAGTAATGAACCTGGGAGATGCACCATAGTGGTGTCACAGTAAAGGACCCGAGAGATGCCTAGGATGTCACAGTAATGTACCTGGAAGATGTACCAAGTGATGTCACAGTAATGTACCTGGGTGATGCGGCATAGTGTGTCACATAATGTACCAGGAATATGGACCATACTGTTTAGTAACATATGAACCTGGGAGATGCACCATAGTGATGTCACAGTAATGTACCTGGGAGATGCTCATAGTGATGTAACAGTAATGTACTGGAATATGGACCATAGAGATGAAACTATGTATCGGGAAATGCACATAGTGATGTCACGTAATGTATCTGGAAGATGCACCATATTGATGTACAGTAATGTACCTGGAAGATGCAGCATAGTGATGTCACAGTAATGTACTCGGAGATGCACTAGTGATGTAACAGTAATGTACCTGGGTGGTGCACATAGTGATGTCACAGTAATGTACCTGGAAGATGCAGCAATTTGTGTCACAGAAATATGCCTGGGAGATGCAACCACAGTGATTTCACATTAATGTACCAGGGAGATGAACCATAGTGATGTAACAGTATGTTACCTGCGGATGCACCATAGGATGTCACAGTAATGTACCTGGGAGATGCACCTAGTGATGTCACAGTATGTACCTGGGGGATCACCATAGTGATGTCACAGTAATGTATGGGGATGCCCATAGTTATGTCACAGTAATGTACTGGAATATGGACCATAGTGATGTCACAGTAATGTTCCGGAGATGCACCACAATGAGTGTAACAGTAATGTACCTGGGTGATGCACATAGTAATGTCACAGTAATGTGCGTGGGAGATGCACCATAGTGATTGTACAGTAATGTACCTGGGAATGCACCATAGTGATGTCACAGTAATGTGACTGGGAGATGTACCATAGTGATGTCACAGTAATATACCAGGGAGATGCACCATAGTGATGTCACAGTATGTACCTGGGAATGCACCATAGTGATGTCACAGTAATTACCTGGGAGATGCACCATAGTGATGTCACAGTAATCCTGGGAGATGCACCATAGTGATCTACACGCAATGTCCTGGGAGATGCACCATAGTGATGCCACAGTAATCCTGGAGATGCACCATAGTGATGTCACAGCAATGTACCTGGGAGATCACCATAATGATGTCACGTAATGAACCTGGGAGATGCTCCATATTGATGTCACAGTAATGTACCTGGAGATGCCCATATGATGATGTCACAGTAATGTACCTGGGAGATGCACCATAGTGATGTCACAGTAATGTACCTGGGAGATGCACTATAGTGATGTCACAGTAATGTACCTGGGAGATGCAACATAGTGATGTCACAGTAATGTACCTGGGAGATGCAGCATAGTGATGTCACAGTAACGTACCTGGGAGATGCAGCATAGTGATGTCACAGTAATGTACCTGGGAGATGCAGCATAGTGTTTTCACAGTAATGTACCTGGGAGATGCACCATAGTAATGTCACAGTTATGTACATGGGAGATGCACCATAGTGATGTCACAGTTATGTACCTGGGAGATGCAGCATAGTGATGTCACAGTAATATACCTGGGAGATGCACCATAGTGATGTTACAGTAATGTACCTGGAAGATGCACCATACCAATGTCACAGTAATGTACCTGGGAGATGCAGAATAGTGATGTCACAGTAACATACCTGGGAGATGCACCATACTGATGTCACAGTAATGTACATAGGAGATGCACCATACTGATGTCACAGTAATGTACATAGGAGATGCACCATACTGATGTCACAGTAATGTACCGGGGAGATGCACCATAGTGATGTAACAGTAATGTACCTGGGAGATGCACCATAGTGATGTCACAGTAATGTACCTGGGAGATGCAGCATAGTGATATCACAGTAATTTACCTGGGAGATGCACCATAGTGATGTCACAGTAACGTACCTGGGAGATGCAGCATAGTGATGTCACAGTAATGTACCTGGGAGATGCACCATACTGATGTCACAGTAATGTACCTGGGAGATGCACTATAGTGATGTCACAGTAATATACCTGGGAGATGCACCATAGTGATGTCACAGTAATGTACCTGGGAGATGCACCATAGTGATGTCACAGTAATGTACCTGGAAAATGCACCATAGTGATGTCACAGTAATGTACCTGGGAGATGCACCATAGTGATGTCACAGTAATGTACCTGGGAGATGCACCATAGTGATGTTACAGTAATGTACCTGGGAGATGCACCATAGTGATGTCACAGCAATGTACCTGGGAGGTGCAGCATAGTGATGTCACTGTAATGTACCTGGGAGATGCACCATACCGATGTCACAGTAATGTACCTGGAAGATACACCATAGTGATGTCACAGTAATGTGCCTGGGAGATGCACCATACCAATGTCACAGTAATGTACCTGGAAGATACACCATAGTGATGTCACAGTAATGTGCCTGGGAGATGCACCATACCAATGTCACAGTAATGTACCTGGAAGATACACCATAGTGATGTCACAGTAATGTGCCTGGGAGATGCACCATAGTGATGTCACAGTAATGTGCCTGGGAGATGCACCATAGTGATGTCACAGTAATATACCTGGGAGATTCACCATAGTGATGTCACAGTAATGTACCTGGGAGATGCACCATAGTGATGTCACAGTAATGTACCTGGAAGATACACCATAGTGATGTCACAGTAATGTACCTGGGAGATTCACCATAGTGATGTCACAGTAATGTACCTGGGAGATGCACCATAGTTGATTCACAGTAAGGTACCTGGGAGATGCACCAATGTGATGTCACAGTAATGTACATGGGATGCACCATAGTGATGTCACAGTAATGTACCTGGGAGATGCACCATAGTGATGTCACAGTATGTACCTGGGAGATGCACCATAGTGATGTCACAGTAATGTACCTGGGAGATGCACATAGTGATGTCACAGTAATGTACCTGGGGGATACACCATAGTATGTCACAGTAATGTACCTGGGAGATGCCCATAGTGAGTCCACAGGAATGCAGTAATGTACCTGGGAGATGCACCATAGTGATGTCACAGCAATGTACCTGGGAGGTGCAGCATAGTGATGTCACTGTAATGTACCTGGGAGATGCACCATACTGATGTCACAGTAATGTACCTTAAAGATACACCATAGTGATGTCACAGTAATGTACCTGGGAGATGTACCATAGTGATGTAACAGTAAAGTACCTGGGAGATGCACCATAGTGATTTCACAGTAATTTACCTTGGAGATGCACTTTAGTGATGTCACAGTAATGTGCCTGGGAGATGCACCGTAGTGATGTCACAGTAATGTACCTGGAATATGCAACATAGTGATTTCATAGTAATGTACTAGAGATATGCACCACAGTATTGTTACAGTAATGCACCTGAGATACATTACATGCGTGTAAGTGTCCCGGGGGTCCGATCTCTCCTGCCTCAGCCCCGGGTTCTGGCGAGTGATCCGAGACTGCCAACTTCCGGCTTCTGGCAGGACCTGGCTGTATGTAACTGAGTGTCACAGGTGACCCCCCCGGTCTGGACCTATGGCACGTGTGCCCCCGCGATCCATGTTGCAGATCGTGGGTGCACCCGTGCTCCCCTGTCTGTTCCCGCTGTCCCCGCTCCGATACGTACCTCTCTGGGCTCTAGGCTGTAGTCTTCGGCCAGGCCACACGCCTGTCTCGTGTTGCCGCGCTCTCGATGCTAGGGCGCGCGCGCCGTCTGTTCAAGTCAAGTCATTTTATAATTATATAAATAATTGAAATTAAATTCCCATAATCTCCTCAGTTACACATAAAATGCAAATAAAGTATATAAAACACAAATACACCAAAAAAGGTACATATTTGGTATCACAGCGTCCTTATTAACCTGTACAATAAATCTAAATCAATATTGAACCTGCTCGAAGAACGACGTAAAAAAAAACATGAAAAACTTCCCGTAATATACAATTTTTCATCAAACACCATGTTCTAAAAAAAAAAATGTTCTAAAAAGTGATCAAAAAAAGTTACACTCCCTACTATAATACAACTGAAAAGAACAACTCTTTACGCAAAAAATAAGCCCTCAACGATATCTGTCAACAGAAAAATACAGAAGTTATGGCTCTGAAAAGTTGTCGATAGTAAAAAAATGTGATTTCCTCCATTATTGGTTCTGCTCAGTAAAATTGAGCAAAGAAAAACAATATAAATGAGGTATCACCGCAATCGTAGTGAACCAGAGAATAAAGATAAAATATTATTTTTACGTTATGGTGAGCAGGGGGAAAAAGTGCTAAAAATCCACAATAAAAATGGATGATTTTGTTTGTGTCCCCCTTGAAATAGTTAATAAAATATCACTAATAAGCTTGAGACCCCCCAAAATGAATTATCTACACATTGTATCTCACCACGCAAATAATAAGCCCTGATATGTTCGCATTACAAAAAAATTAAATTTTATAGCTTGTATAATGTGACAATACAAATCTGCTGTGAATAGCGCTGCTTTGATGCTATGCCCGGCCGTGCTACCATAAAGCAGTTTACCACCACATATGGGGTATCAGTTCACTCGGGAGAAATTGGGCATCAAACGTTGCAGTGCGTTTCATCATTTAATTCATTATGAAACCATCAGTTTTGGCCTAAATTAATTTATTTTCCAAAAAAATTCAAAAGTTTCTAAATCGCATGTCCATATTGTTTTAACCCATGTGAAACACTTAAAGGGTTAATAGACTTAATAGAAGTTGTTTTACAAATGTTGAGGGGTGAAGTTTCTATAGTGGGGTAATTTATGTGGTTTTACTATTATTTAGGCCTTTCAAAGTCACTTGGAAGCTGAGTTGTCCCTCAACATGTGAGTTTCGGGGATTTTCATGAAAATGAGAAAAATCACACCTAAAGTTCTGCACCTCATAACGTCCTAGAAAAATGAGAGGATGCATAAAATATCATCTCAACATAAAGCAGACATTCCAGAAATGTTAATTATCAAGCTTTTTGGGTAGTTTTACTTACTGTCTGGAAAGCAGAACATTTCAAACTTGGAAAATGAAAAATTTTCACTTTTTTTCAGACCTGAACACAAAACTTATCACTTAAATTTTACAACTAACATGAAGTACAATGTGTCACGAGAAAACGTTCTCAAAGTCACTGGGATATGTTAAAATGTTCCAAAGTTATAACCAATTATCGTGACACAGGGCAGATTTGAAAAATGGAGTCTGGTCATTGAGCTGAAAACTAGTGTCGTTGATAAGGGGTTAATTTGTGATATTCTGAAATCAAAACATTTACTTGCATCCAGGGATAAAAATGCCCCCAAAGGATTCAGGTTAATTGACAGGCATATGGATATTGCCGAAAATGAATTTACCCAGAATAAACCCTATTTAATCATTAGAAACAATCAATAATACCTACTCTAGAGAGACTTCAAGATCTATAGTCTTCATTATATAAGTCAAGTGAACTAAAGACATAGAGACACATTTCCGTCAGGTTTCCCGATATTTTTCGTTTTGCAATGAATTGGCCCGGGTTTTTGGCGCACGCCATCGGATTTTGGCGCATCGGCACCGGCTTTCATGAGAAACAAATCGGGGGGCTTGGCCGTCGGACAACCCAACTGATTCGGACAAAACGCGGAATTTAAAAATGAAATTGTGTCGCAAGATCAGCACTCACATGCACTGGGAAGAAGATGGTGAACTCCGGCGGACCTCAGCAGGTAAGCAACACATGCAGGAAATTGGAAGCATGATCTTATTGAATCGGGGCAGCTCCGAATCCTACGAGGATATTCCGGGTCGGCGGCGTCAACGGGACAGGTAAGTTAATGTGCCTCATAGTATTTCAAGTATTTACCAAGCAACCAAGAGTAAAGAAACAAAATCATGACTGAACGAATCTGCTCTTTCCGCTATATTTTAATAAAATATTTGACCCAAAGGTCACGCTATTCTCCAAATTCTGACTGCAAGGAATGTCGGAGTTGCAAATATTGAAAGATATTCTGAATTATAAAATTTTTGCTGAGTAGATCAAAATCTTCCACAAGTTGTTTGCAACTGGTTCAAGACGGTTGTCTTGTATAACCTGCGAAAGAATTTCCACCCCTTTCTGTCACATGGGGGGAAAGCCTACCAGGCTGAAAGTTTCTGGCAATCTGGGATTGCACCAGGAGCAAACTAAGCTACCTACTGTACCCCAGCTGTACCACCCCCACCTCCCCCTATTCTTTAAAGTGTTGCAGTTGAAAAGTTATAAAGTATAGCCATGGGTTTGGTAGTATCTGGCCACCGGAGCATTTATTTCTTTGTAGGTTGTCATACTTTTCTGTTTTGATTTCGACACTAGGGACCAAAAAAATTATAAGAAATATAGTTGTGGTATCCAAATGGGGCTAATATGTAGGATATACAATACCTAAGGCATGAAAATAATTTTTTGCAGGTTACCACTTCCTACCGGGAACATAGGGAGTTTGCACCATGTGTAGGCAGTAAAACAACCTGTTAGTAAATCGTTTATGTAAACCTCCAAAAAATTCTAACTTGTAGCTGTGATATTTCATTTAGGAAACTTTTTTACAAAAAACATTTTCCTGTTTCAAGATACATTTTATGTTCCCAAGCAAGGAACGGCCATTGGGTCACATGTTGCCCCCCCATCTGAGAACAAATACATGTCCTATTTTGAAGACAAGTTCATATACTGCAATTACCTTTTCAAGAAACATTGTACTGTCTGGAAACGTTTCATTGACAATGTGTTCTTCAAGTAAGAAATTTACTTCTTCCTATACCCGTACATTTTCAGGAAGCTCAACATTCAATCAACCAACTGAAATTTCAGGTTCGTCGAACAAGTCAATACCTGTAGAAGCGGAGGGGATCGAGTCAAATTGCTAAAATTATGGGAATCATACTGGATCCATACCTTACACACTTACCTTGCAGAACTTTTGTTGAATAATAATCATGTACCATTGTATTTTTCTTAGAATCGATGATGCATACTTATCCTGATACTGAAACCTGTCGGGTACAAAAATAAACTTCAATTGTATTTTCCCCTTTTTTCCTTCTTTCCTTCAATCTCGCATATATAAGAAATGTATACCTCTTACAGCTATCAAGTCAGGTTTCGTAAGTATAGATATATTACTAACACGGTACGATTAAGGGGATACCAAATTTCTATAGGTTTTATAATGTTTTCATACATTTACAAAAATTAAAACCTCCTGTACAAAAATTATTTTTTTTGATTTTGCCAACTTCTGGCGCTAATAACTTTTTTAAACTTTGGTGTACGGAGCTGTGGGTGGTGTCAGTTTTTGCGGAATTTGATAATATTTTCAATGATATCATTTTTTAGGACTGTACAATCTTTTGATCACTTTTTATAGATTTTTTTATATTTTTCAAAATGGCAAAAAAGTGCCATTTTCGACTTTGGGCGCTATTTTCTGTTACGGGGTTAAATGCATTGAAAAACAGTTATCATATTTTGATAGATCGGGCATTTTCAGACGCGTCGATACCTAATGTGTTTATGATTTTTACTGTTTATTTATATTTATGTCAGTTCTAGGGAAAGGGGGGTGATTTGAAATTTTAGGTTTTTTTATTATAATATTTTTTTTCTAAACTTTTCTTTATTTTTCTTTTTACTATTTTTCAGACTCCCTAGGGTACTTTAACCCGAGGTTGTCTGATCGATCCTATCATATACTGCCATACTACAGTATGGCAGTATGTGGGGATTTTCCTCCTCATTTATGAAGGGGTTAAAACGAAATAGCCTCGGGTCTTCGTAAGACCCGAGGCTACCATGGAGATGGATCGCTCCCCGATGACGTCAAAAGCATCTCATCCCGGAAAAAAAATGCCATCACATGGCTCCAATAACAAAAAAGCGAAAATTTTATAGCCTACAAAAGGGGCCAATGAAGAAAGTAAAATCCTGGCAGCTGCAGGGCGCTCCTTCCCTTCTGTGCCTCGCTGTGCGATCAAAAAACAAGTAACGTCCACATGTGGGGGGTCGCTGCACTCAGGAGAAATTATAGAACAAATTGTTGCACAATTTGACCATTCTAAATTTCACCTCCATTTTGATTTCATTACTATGAAGATCTCAAGGGGTTAACAATCTTCCTAAAAGCTGTTTCTGATAGCTTGAGGGGTGCAGATTTGAAAATGTGTTGTTTATTTAGGGGGGTTTTTTTGATGCTAAATATGTAAAGTTTCTTTCAAAGCGGGATTTATCCCCAAAATAGTCAATTCTGAAAATAAAGAAAATCGATGTTCGATTTGCAAGCCGCGTGACATCAAAATAAACTATCCAGACATTTCAAAAATTATGAAAATGTAAAGTAGACATATGGGAAATGTTATTCAGCAACTTATTTAGGTAGTAAATCTGCTTGAAAATGCAATGATTTCTAATTTCGACAAATTTTTCAAAAAAAAAAAATCATCATTTTTTCTTTTTTTTTTGAAAATACTTATCCGCCAAAATTTACCACTAAAATGAAGCACAAAATGTGGGGAAAAAACAATCTCAGACTCGTTTTGATAAGAAACAGTGTTCAAAAGTAATAACCATATAAAGCGACTCAAGTCAGAATCTTAATAATGGGGCTGAGCCTTAAGCTACAAAATAGCTGCGTCCTTAAGGGGTTAATCAAAGTGTCATCTAACCTTCACCAGAGATCTATTGATATTGTATCGTATTGATTATTAATACCGTGTTTGTAAAGAAATCTCTATTCCTATGTATTTACCATTAACATACATTCACCAGAAATAGGATAATATGCATTTTCCCATACATTATATATCAGATATATGATTGGCCACTCAACATCTGTAATATGTATATTTTACTTTAACACATGATTGACGCCACTGCAAGTGCGACCCTTACCACATATATATCAAACTGTGTCTACGGAAGGTCTGTTTATTAGGACCGAAACGTCACATATTTGGAATAAATAAAGAAAGAAAACATGTTAACCTACGAGTGTGACTGCAATTCCTTCTATTTAGATTTCAGTGAGAGGCATCACTAAGGATTTGCTGCAGTATGATCCAAATTTTGTATAAGAACTCTCCATACACCTCACAGTGAAATGTACTCCTCTTTGAGTACCCCTGGAAATCCCACTATCTATATAGAAGACCACACTAAGTAGGCAAGGTGCTCTGCCGCAAGGGTAAACAACAGGGGCGACAAAGTTTCTAATTTCTTTCTAGTGCAAAACAGTCCAATAGCTCCCTGTATATTCTCAGGTGCATCTAAGCAAATTGGAATATATACCCAAGAAGTTATTTTTTTTTTCAGTAATTTAATACAGAAAAGTGAAACGCATATATTATGGAGGGCCATTACAAACAGTGAACTTTTTCAAGTGTCTATTGATGTTAATGTTTATGATTATGACTTACAGCCAAGTGAAACCCAGAAGTCATTATCTTGAAAAAAAAATTTGATTATATGTATATAGCCAGCCCCCCCCCCCCCCCCCCCACCTAACACCCCCCCCCCCCCCCCCCCCCCCCCCCCCCGAAGCTCCGCTGATGCAGTCGGGTCGTGAGTTGTGAGTGCTTCCTACCACATCCCTGCTCTGTCTCCACAACGTCCATATCAGTAGATTGAATTTCATCCCCACGCTGTGCTGCCTTGCTCACCAGAGGTTGTTATGAAGGAGTCACAGCATGTTCCACAGCCTGGGGTTCAGGAGCTGCCCTGGCATACCTTTCCAGGCAGGCTACCATGTCCTGTGCTTTGAGCTGGGTGGCAAAGGGCATTTTTCTTAAGAAGCATGGAGAGGCGGCTCTGCTTTTCATCCTTCTTTTGCTGGTTTTTACCCCATCAGGTCATAGCAATGTGACTACCGGCTGGTTTGTCACCTTACAGTTGTGTCATCCGTGTGATTCCCCAATTTAGGAAGCAGTAGAGGCGGAATATTGGTTGCCGGAGCCCTGGAGCAAGCGTCTCCTCACATGGATGGTCAGGCCATGCCCCCAGGTTTGTGACTCTTTAACATCTAGTTGGTTAGAAAGTTTTGGGCATCTACAGGTCTTTACCACCTCTTTTAATTCATAGGGGTAAAGGGGTATTTTTTCATGATTTTATTACTAGATTTAGCACTCATTAATATTCCAATTATATGACGTATACTATATTTTAATAAAGCTTACACAATATTATCCTGCAAAAGGTGTTCTCGTCTGGGCATTCATATTAAATTTAATTAATCTGCCATACATATACATTTTTTCAATTAGATCTTATTTAAAGAATGTACCTGTGTGAAGATAATTTCTCATAAATGTAGTCTTATGGTGCCTTAGAAACCGGACTGTGTCCTTAGACACGTCCACCTCTGCTGCGGTGATTACACAAAGAATCAAAACGTTTTTGTATATGTAAAATCTGGGAGTTACTGTATGTCCCACAGCCGTCCTGTGGTAATGATTGCTGAATTCATGTGGTCAGGCAGAGCGCATGTCTGGCCACCCCTGCCAGAGTGCGGGCTGGTCGTAGCCGAGGAAGGTATCTTGTTTCTAAGGAACAACGTGGCTATATTTATTAGAAATTATCTTCACACAAATTTTTTTTAATAACATCCAATTAAAGAAATGTTATCATATGGCAAATGAATTAAATGTGAATGCCCAGATGGAAATACTCCTTTAACCAAAGAATCATGTAATGGCCCTTTAAGTGCACCAGATTGTTATGTATGTAACTATCACCTTGGATACGGAATGATCTACTTTTCTGTATATTGTATTACTATAATCCCTTGCAGAGTATAGCTGTGTAGAAATAGGTGACTAAAAATAGTGTGAAGAATATGTTTATAATAGTTAAGTGTAATTTAGCTTTTAAAGAAGTATATTAGGTTCCTTTTGCTACATGCTCAATGACCTGCATCATTTAATTATGAAAACATACCAAAGTTTCCTAGATGACCTTTCCCCTGTATGTAATGTAATACAGTATGATCCTCCTTCTGACCTGACTTATGTCTAAAACAGCTTTATGAGTGTGAAGCTCGTCTGGTGCAAGTGAACTTTCCCAAGCTAAGACTTCAAGACTTAACAAGAAGCATTAATAAACTTGTCTGTGTTTAAATACAGTAGTACATACAGTAGTAGTAGTTTGCTAAAGCCATTGAGAGAACAAACAGTTCAAGTCACATACAGTTCCTCCAGTCATTAATAGCATTTCCCAGCAGGCATGATATAAATAAACTAAAGGATACCAACCTAACAACCAACTATAATTAGATAGCAAACTGCTACAGTAGAGAGGACCTCAAAGCTCGGAAAAAAATAGATGTACGTAAGTATGTTGATGCTATAAATAAGTTGTACTCACTTACAAGTGTGCATTTCACGTGATAATGAATAATTCACCAGGTTATAATAAACCCTTGCTAGAAACATTCAGTTCAGGGTTAAAGTAACCAGTAAGGTATACACCATGAATATCTTATCTGCCTGTTGTACTATCTAATAAAAAATGTATGATATTTTTTTAAGTTGTAGATTTTTACTTTTTTTCATAGTCAATCATATTGTGCTCCCAAAACAAATGTTAATGCTGACTTACAGTTCTAATATACAGGCTGCCATGATGTGTTTTCTAGCGGAAAGTGTATATAAAGAAGGTATAGTTCCTAGTTTTTAAATTTAGGAGGACTGTAGTGTTGTGCTCATCATCTAATATAATAAGAATAGTCCAATATTCAATATGACCAACAAGGAATGCAAACCTCAAGCCTGTAATTGTAAGTGGCAACATTTAGAGATGAACAGGTTGGTCAAAATTTAGGTTCAACAAGTTTAAATTTCATGACAAAAATTGGAAAATTTTGGGTCGAACTTTGATTAGAACATGAAACCCCTAAACGTCAATGCTGGGAAGAACAGAGTAGTTGCTCTGCTCACAATGGACTAGCGAAAGTACTTTGGGAAAAGCTAAAAATTTCAAATAATTGTGTGAAGTACTGCGTGTGTATTTCTGGAATGGAAAAGCCAAATTAAGTTAATGCATTGATCAATTCCTTTACAAAGAGCACTTCAATTTCTTTCAGATTGTCTTCAACCCGCTCCACCTCTTTTGTGCAAAGCCTACCATCTCACTGCTGTTCAAAACAGCAAGTACATCTTAGCCATGGGTAATGGATCAGTCACTCCTCTGCGATAACTATCTTAGCTGGGATTCTTTGGGACATCCACCTGCCTCTCCCCAGTTGCAGACATAAAGTTCTCAACAACATTGTTGTGTTGGAGGATAATTATGTAGAGTGGTGATGATGATGTCCTAGACCCAAAATTGTTCAAAGGCAATGATATTTTGGAGGAAGAGGTGGAGGTCACTAAAGCCCTAGGTAGCCAGCAGGAGATGTGGAAGGGGGAAAGTTGCATCAGGCAGCCTTCAGTCACAATGTGTGCTGCGAACACCCAGGGCCAGGGGATCTCTCTGGTGCAGCATGAAGTAATCTGAGAAATACATGTATGACCAGACAACTTCAAACAAAATATGTGTATGTGAAACATCAAAAAAACAACCGTCTCAGCCTCTACAAGCCTCTTTAGACAGGTTCAGGGAAAGAAATTACACCAAAGATATTCAGGATAGAGCATATGAAGAAGTTTTGAAGAATGGAGCTGTGGATTTAGGTGAGAACAGGAGCACAGAAACAAAAATAATAGATGGAAAGGATGCAGCTAATCCGGCTTTTGTCACCAGTTTCTGTAAGGAGGCTTTGGAGGTAAAATTTTTTTTTTAAATAAGCACGTGCATCTTGTCACTAGTGATCCAGTTTTAAATAAAGTGGTTGCGGATAAACCCACGGTAATTTTTAGGAGGGCGCACAATATTAAGGATATGGTCACTTCAAGCTATGTGAGTGGGGAAACCATTAAAAATGTAGGGATGGAAGGTTTTTACAGTTGTAAGAAGTGTCAGGGATGCAAGTATTGGGATTGGGCGGACAAAGGAACAGTTAGAGAATTTAAAGGGACTAGAGAATCGTCCTTCTACAAAATAAGGAACTACATTAGCTGCGACACATATGCGGTTGTTTATCTTATTATCAGCCCATGTGGACTTAGGTATGTGGGATGAAACATAAAAAAGGGTTTAAAAACACACAGTTTATCTGTCCATTTTCAAGAAAAGAAAACCTTTGACTTGAATTAGTTGTGGTAATTTGGAGGGGGGCAGATTTGAATAGAAAACTCAATGTGAGCGATCTTGCTCTATTTTAAATAGTTAAGGCATTTTAATTAGATAAGAAAACTTGGTCTGACAGTACTATAATGTAGGGAGTAACTAGAAATCAGAATGGACATTTGTTATGAACATGCGTTACCGGGATTAGGTTCGGTACGAACAGCTCCGGAACCAAGATATCTCGGCTGACTAGGGCCAGTGTCATCTCTTTTGCTACAAACTCTGTGATTGGGGAAAGAGTGGGATGGGCGGGGGTGTGTACTGAGCTACGTTTGTGAGTGGCTATTTGAGTGGAAGCCTGTGATTGGGCAGAATTGCGATCTAACATGATGAGCAACAACAATGTATCATGCATAATTAAGTGTGTGGAACGAACTAATCTGGAAAAATATGAACACTTGATTTTGCTGCGATAGGTTTTTATTTTCTTAGACTGTGAATTTATATGTTTTTATGTAATAAGAGTAAGACAAATACATTTGGTATACTAAAGGACACATGCAAAATTGCATAATGAAATGTAATGGGAAGGTTTTTTAATTAATTTTAAGCAAAGAAATTTAAGAAACACCATATATGTAAATGAATGGAAACGGATTGCATTTAATCACTGGAGATAGCGTCAGATACCATGCCCCGGAAGAAGCCTGAAGAGGTGAAACCTAGGGTGAGCGAGACGCTGGTTGTTTTTATGTTTAATGACACGCACGATTTTACTGTGTTGTTTGTGAGTATATATCATTAAAACATTTGTCTTTTCCCTGAACCCTGGCAATCTGCACTATGTGTTCGTAACTTCTTGATACAGGGATAGTGGTGTACCCACAGATACGGAAGTGGTATGGAGGTTACACCTGGACCAAGTGAAGGAAGGAAGCTGGTGACACAAGGGAGCCAGGGCGATCTTCTATTTCCAACCTGTGAGAAGGTGGTGAGATTCCTTATATCGGCATCACGATGAGGAGTAGAGCATTGACTTTCATTTGGATTTTTGACTAGTTTTTTTTTTTTTTTTTTAATATCATCTTTATTAGGTTTTTAAAAATTTTTAAAAACAATTCTGCACATCCATGGCCCTTCACAGGACACCATGTTCATAGCTTTGCATGTACTCAGAACTCTTACAAAAGATACACTTTTTACAATTATCAAATTTACTTACATACATTTCCCTATTGCCCCCGAGAGATGCAACTGGCTTCCAGCTTCCCTTATCTTCTTATTTCTAGTTAGGTCCCCACACTGCTCTCCACTTCCCTTCGTTGTTCTTTTTATATCTACCATTTCTCTCCACCCATTGAAACATCAAACATTCCCTCCACTTTCTTCTTACTTGCAGCAGTGTGGGTAGGTGTGAAGATAACCATTCTGTCAGCAGTACCTTCTTAACAGCCAATATCAGCAAATCTATCATTTCATCTTTCTGCCTTCCGAGCCTTCCCTCACGATATTGAAAGATACTTCTCCATACATCCATCTCTACTCTTTCTCCTAATACATATTCAATTAACTGATTCACTGACCCCCATAGTTTTTTAGCCGCTTGACAGAACCAGAGACAATGGGGCAGATTTATCAAGTGTCTGAAAGTCAGAATATTTCCAGTTGCCCATGGCAACCAATCACAGCTCCCCTTTAAAATATTCACTGGCAAAATTAAACCTGAGCTGTGATTGGTTGCCATGGGCAACTGGAAATATTCTGACTTTCAGACACTTGACAAATTTGCCCCAATGTATGAGATTAGCATTAGGTCTTGCACACTTAGGACATTCTGCCTTATAATCCAGGAACTTGCTTTGAAGTGCTGGCCTACTGCAAGGGACCCCAAAACTCACAGGAACAGTTCACTGCCACAGCTCCACAGGCCTTTGACATAGCCTGTCTCTTCCCCAGGGTGGAGCCAATCTGGGAGTTCTGCACCAGGTAGTTATGCAGGACTTCCAGCTGGATGCAAATTAATCCTCATTAGCAGCAAAACACCCAGCTTTCCCACATCCATCAAGCAACATATTCAAAATACCCAAAATCTGTTTTAGTGGCAGCTACCCTGCCAAACTTGTGATAAATTAGGCGCAACAATGCGCATCATTTAGGTGGAAAAACTGAAGTAGAGCTCCTCAACTGTGACTGGCAACTGTCCAATGCACTTTTACAACCACTGTAGCTTCCAACCAGACAGGATGTTACCAAGCTAGAAGGGACATATCTATCCTACATTAAATATCTTGCACCGATATACTGTCATCATGAGTTCTGTAACTTATTTATTTTCCCCCTAAAGTCTCCACAATCTCTTGCCCTATGCAAGTCACTGAGCTGAATACCCACTCATTAAAAAATATAATAATAATAATAATTCTTTATTTATATAGCGCACACAGATTACGCAGCGCTGCACAGAGCTTGCTTGGTCTGTTCCTTTCTCACAATCTAATCAACCTACCAGTATGTTTTGGAGTGTGGGAGGAAACCAGAGTATATAATTTAGGATACATTCACACAGCCGTCTGGGGGGGGATGTATATATGTCCCCATTGACGGCAAGGCGGCCCAGCAGCGGTATGGTGCACCACTCCGAACTGTACACGGGCAAAAGATCACTCTCTATCTTTCCCTGTGTGCAGCTATGCGCCGCTGTTCTCTATGGAGGGGGGAGGGGTCACCTCCTGCGGCCGGGAGAGCATATGGCCGTGTAAATGTACCCTTAAACTTATTATACTCATCAGGGACTCTATACTGTACCACCCTGTATCTACTCACTTATTTACATGTCCCTTTGAACTATTATGTGCCACAAATTATCTAAGCACTGTTTAAATCCACAATAAACAAATATAATGTATTTTACTCATAGCAGACTCAATTCACAAATGAAGTGTCAAGAAGGGGAAGAATTGTAAGGAGTGTAATCCCTGCACCCCACAATCCCTTTGTGGGGTGCAGGGATTAGAACAGTTGTCCCAGCAGTCACTAGCCTCGCAGGTCTGATGAAATTCAACTTCGCCAGCTTCCTGTTACTAATAAGTAACAGCGTGCGGAGCCTGCAGTTCCCTTCCCCCTCTTCACCAGAGCCTGACACAAAGTAGGATGGATTTTGCTACCAGGGGCTTAGCCAGTAGGGAAGCGGAAAATTATGAAAGCTCGAAAGGTAGTGACTGGTACAAGGCAAAGGACAGGCAAATGGCGGAGCAGGGTTCAGAGTCAGAGGCTGGATCAGTAACAAAATTGCTGAGTAGATCTCAAACACTGGGGTCATGGATACACAGCATCAAACATAGCAAGAAGAGGAATGGAGCACATGGAGGAGACCAAATAATCTAGCAAAGACTAACAATTCAGGAAGCCAATTTATAGCCCATCCCACAGAGCAGATCACCTGACCACATGAGGACGTTCCAGGATATGCCAGCAATGCTGAGCATAAACCACCAGAGGGAGCTCAGAAAGTAATCCACATATTCGCCACCAGAGGGAGTCAGGATGCAGAATCATGACAGCAAGCAATCTGCATACTAGCCACTAAAGAGAGCTAGAATGCAGGAAGAATCAGTGCAGAATCGTAAAAATGGGTGAGAGGATTCTTTTGAGCCAACTTGCCCTTCGGCAGCCTGACTTTTGCCTGGGTCACAGGGTCCCCCTGCCCCTTATGTTTTTATTGCTTATGAAGGATTTGGTCTCCCCCTTCCCCCACCCAAGTGGTTCAACATTTCCTCACTGTGGCTTGGAAGCAGATCTTTAACTACCATCTCATGCGATGGTATGTGGAGTGTGCCTTTGACATTCTAAGTTGTAAATGCCAGGTGTTCCTATCCATTCCTCCATCCATAATTTAAAAACAAAACAACAGGGAGTAAAAGTCCCAAAAATTAACTAATTTATGTCCCCTCGATCAATATTCAAAAATTCAGTAAGCAAATCCTGTCTGTTAAGGGATCATTTAAAACGTACACATTTAGATACTATTAAAATTCTTAGGCGTTATCCCTAAAACATGCTTAGACAGGAGATGACCCCAAAATGTGTGCAGCTGGTCAAATTGACAACTACCTAGGCTGAAACCTGCATCAGCAAATATGGCATCACAAAAGGTACAGCCACTCGAACATAAATGTACTACAAGACCACCTGCACATAATTTGTGCAAAAGGGAGATGCACCTCCGTCTATTAAAGTGTAGAACAGGGAACCTAGGATATAAGCCCTCCAATTCTAAAAATTGACAACTGCTCCAAATAGTTCTTTATCAAATGTACTTCTAAAATGTATACCTAACACGTTTCCCTGTTGTTATTACAGACAACAGTTGATGTTGGTGATAATAAAAGGACATCTTTTGACGTATCAGGGTCATATACATGGTTCTTGGTTATATGTACTGATGCATATTTTAGGTGTTTTTAAATGTATATATCAGTGGTGGTGAACCTATGGCACGGGTGCCAGAGGTGGCACTCGGAGCACTCACTGTGGGCACCCAGACCATCACCCCAGCACAGAGTTTTCAAGGTCTCAAAACCTCCTCCTGCAGTCCCTGGCCACCCAGGATTTGCTGTGATAAATACTATTTTAAAGCTACACATCCTTAGGTGCCTGGGACTACAGGAGGAGCAAGGAGGTGCAGTCAAGGCTGCGTTATTATTGGAGCTCCTGCTCTGAGCCCCACAATTCTTACTGTTCAGGGGCCCCTGAAAGGAAGCTCCAATGATAATCGGAATTTCTCCTATTTCTTTCAACTGTATTGGTGTCCTGAGCACACAGATAAAATTAAAAGCTGCCATGTTGGCACTTTGCATTTAAATAAGTGGGTTTGGTTGTAATTTGGGCACTCGGTCTCTAAAAGGTTCGCCACCACTGGTATATGTTGTGTGGTATTGATATGAAATAAAGTTTTGTAAATACTTTTGCCTATACACACTTTTCTTTGTGTTTTTTGAAAATGGTCTGCAACTTATATTAGTGTGTTGGCCCTTGTGTATAATATAGTGTATCCTTCAGGCAACCAAGCCTGTCAATAAAAGGACATCTACCATCAGTGCAGAGCATTTCTTTGCACAGTCAAAATTTAATTTACTCACTTCCCTGGCCCTGCGTTTTCCCATACACATCATGCAGAGAGATGGTGACGTCAATGACTTGTTGCTACTATAAGCTGAGCAGACTGAGTAGCAGTGCTTGCAAGATTTGCTGAGAGCCAGAGACGACACCAACTCTCTGCTAGCTATGTAGGCGGGACAATGTAGGGCTTGGGGAGTGAATAAACTAAAAGAAACAAAAGTGATTTTCTGAAATATGTGACCATTCCAGGTGAAAACAATATAAGATTCCAGCACAAGGGAGATGAGTACTACTCATCTACTATCAGTGAATCTGATGATGGATACCCTTTAATGCTCTCAACCAGTTCATAGAAATCATAGGCCCACATTTATCAAAACTAGTGCAAACTGCGCTATATACAGTTTGTCGGTATGCCAGTTTGTCGAGTGTGCAGAGTGCGCCAGATTAATCAAAACTGGCGCAGGGTCTTCATGAATCTGGAACCCTGCACTGCTCTGGAAGTGTGCACCATTTTATTTGGTGCACTTTGTTCATGCAGACAAAACTGTGGCATACATAATAAATGTGGAGCACTAACATGCCACTTTTTTTTGCCTTGTTGGATACAATGCAGCCCTGACACAAGACTGACACAAACACTTTATAAATACATGTGCAAGAAGTTTGCAGATTATTTAAATTGCAAAAACGAAGGGAAAAAGGAAAAAGTAGGGGCTCTAACGGGGCGCTATACCAAATTAGTGTGGAGAATGGAGTAAAAAAATTAAACACTCCTAAGTAGATCTGAATAAATAATTTTATTAACTATAATATGTAAAAAATAATTCTAAAATATCCTGTAACGCGTTTCGGGTCACATAGGACCCTTTTTCAAACAATGGACCTAAGTAGTTAGTACCCTAAGAGAGACAGAAATGGCGGGAAATGATTCTCCTTTGTAATGCAATCATATGGACATGAAGACATATAGATACAAAATAAATACATAGATAAGCTAGATAACATATTCGAAGTAAATAAATACATAGAAGAATACAATAAATATAATTATTATCGTAAAAAAAAGATAATGATTAAATAACGGCAGTACCTATAGCTTAACCTTTCACGTAAACCTTAATAAATTATCAATTGATAATAATTAATCAATAAACTCTATAGGTTTTGCGAATTTTTTTCGTCAAAATTAAGGGTCTCGGCTCGGGTCTGCTTATACTCGAGCATATACAATACTTAGCTACTTTTGGAGGAGCATTTATATACAGGATATGTTGTAAATATGTTGCATAATGCAAGCAGAATGTTAAAGCTATATAGACTCAGTAAAAAGTTGGTTTAGTGACCAATAAGGGTAATCATATATCTGTGAAATCTCTGTGCATATACACTCACCGGCCACTTTATTAGGTACACCTGTCCAACTGCTCGTTAACACTTAATTTCTAATCAGCCAATCACATGGCGGCAACTCAGTGCATTTAGGCACACAGCCCCCAGTAGTATACAGCACAGCCCCCAGTAGTATACAGCACAGCCCCCAGTAGTATACAGCACTGCCCCCAGTAGTATACAGCACTGTCCAGTCTGCCCCCAGTAGTATACAGCTTTCCCAGCGTTAAAAAAAAACAAAAAACGTATATACTCACCCTCCAGTGGCCCCGACGTGCAGCGCTGCTCCCCCAATGTCCGCGCGGGTCCTCTTCTGGCTTCCGCGCCCGTCTTCGCTGCTGACGTCATACTAGGCGCCGCCTGGAAGAAAAACATGGCGGCGCCCGGCACGAAGTTAGAGAAGCAAGAAGAGGCGCGCAGAAGCCAGAAGAGGACCCGCACGGACATCGGGGGAGCAGCGCTGCACGTCGGGGCCACCGGAGGGTGAGTATATAAGTTTATTATTTTTTAAATATTTTTAAAGTATATATATTAAGTATTGACTCGTGTATAAGCCGAGGGGATGGTTTTCAGCACATTTTTTTGTGCTGAAAAACTCGGCTTATACACGAGTATATACGGTACCTTTTTCAGTTCTTTACAACCTATAAAATGTTTTGAATTCTGTTGTAGTTTGTGCTAAAAATCTGCTTGCACCACATTAATAAAGGGGTTTAAACAGTTTTCACCACTAGCATGACAAAAGTGGTGTGGCCTGAGAAAAGGGGCGTGACTTCACACCAAAAAGGTCTGTGCGCCAAAAAATCCTGCTGACCCGAAAGCATTTTGACTGATTTTCTCGTGTAAAGTAAGCCAACTAATAGGAGGTGCAGAATACGACTAGACAGTCTTATACTAGAACAGATTTATCATCCAGCACCAGACACCTATGTGAATCTGGTGCAGAGTAAGACTTTCTAGTCTAACTCTGCACTGTCTATCCTTAGGACAGTGTCAGGAGTTGGGGTCAGTGAACCCACTGGGCCACCGTGGACGATGACGTAAGCCGACACCTGGGACTGGAATATAAATGGCACCCAGTTTTCACCAGAGCCCGCAGCAAAGCAGAATGGTCTTGCTGCGGCGTGGTGCCACCAGGTCATTCCTCAGGTGCGACTTGTCTGCGGTGGCAGCCAAGGTCAAAGTACAAATTCAGGGCTGGCGGCAGAGGTGCAGAATCAAGGACAGGTCGGGGGTCACAACAACGCAGAAATAGGAAAGGGAACAAGGACCGGAACAACCAATGCAAGAGAAGCTTTCTCCAAGGCTAAGAGCTCAAAGATCCGACGAGGATAGATGAGAGCGGTGCGCTGGCCTTTTAAGTCTTCAAGAGCCGGTGCGTGAACTCCCTAGGGAGCAGGGAGTCAAGTGAGGACCAGGACAGGTGCTGCAAGGGAGAGGGGCACGGGTGTGCCTGCGATCCTAGATGTGGATTGCAGGAACACCCGTGACAGTACCCCCCCTTCGGCCTCCCCCTCTTCTTGGTCAGAAGAAATCATTGGAGGAGACTTCGGTCCAAAATATTTTCTTCAGGTTCCAAGGATCTCTCCTCAGGCCCAAACCACTTCCAGTCTAATAGGAAGAACTGCTTACCTCTCACGATCTTAATGTCCAGTAGATATCAGTGGAGTCAGCCTCAGGAGCAGGAGGAGTGAGATTGCTGAGTAAAGCAGTTCAAGATAACAGGTTTCAACAGGGAGACATGGAAGGAGTTTGGGATGCACATAGTGGGAGAAAGGCGGAGTTTTTACGCCACAGGATTGATGCACTGAATTACCTCAAAAGGACCAAGAAAGTGAGGACCAAGCTTGTAACTGGGGATCTTCAGCTGGACGTATCTGGAGGACAAGCACACCTTGTCACCCGGAGATAAGACCGGAGGAGTCCTACGCTTCTTATCAGCCTGGGTCTTGGTGCGGTCTTGATATGGCCCGAAGGAGAGACTGACGAGTCTGTTCCCAGATGGATTTGACGTCCCGCACGAGTTCCTCTACCGCAGGCACATCCGAAGGAGTGGACAGAGGAAGTGGAGGATGAGGATACATACATAAACCACAAAGAAAGGAGCTGCCCCAGCAGACCCAGAGTCCAGGGAATTATAGGAGAACTCAGCCCATGGTAGCAAATCAGACCAGTTATCCTGATGGGCACAGACGAAGTGGCAGAGGTAACAGCCCAAAGTCTAATTCACCCTTTCTAATTGACCATTCGACTGAGGGTGGTAGGCAGAAGAAAAGTCCAGATTAACTTGTAGCTGGTTACACAAGGAACGCAAGAACTTGGACACAAACTGGACCCCTTGATCGGACATAATGGGGCACATTTACTTACCCGGCCCATTCGCGATCCAGCGGCGCGTTCTCTGCACAGGATTCGGGTCCGGCTGGGATTTAAGATGGTAGCTCCTCCGCCGTCCACCAGGTGGCGCTGCAGCGCCGAAAATAATCTTAACGCCCCGGAATGCACCATCCCATAGAAGGTGAAGGTGAGCGCTCCCCAAGCGACACATTTTCGGTTTTTAAATGCGGCGGTTTTTCAGAATACGTCGGGTTTTCGTTCGGCCACGCCCCCCCGATTTCTGTCGCGCGCATGCCGGCCCCGATGCGCCACAATCCGATCGCGTGCGCCAAAAACCCGGGGCAATTCATGTACAAGCGGCGCAAATCGGAAATATTCGGGTAACACGTCGGGAAAACGCGAATCGGGCCCTTAGTAAATGACCCCCAATGGGTCTGATTTATCAAGCTGTCTGAAAGTCAGAATATTTCTAGTTGCCCATTGCAACCAATCACAGCTCAGCTTTCATTTTACCATTGCTCATGGATATTTTAAAAGGAAGCTGACTTTCAGACAGCTTGATAAATCTGCCCCAAAGTGTTGCGGAAGTCCATGCAGCCAGAAGATATGGGGGAAGTACAAACAGACGGAAGACCTGGAAGGGGAAAATGGGACATCTTGGAAAACCGGTCAGTCACCACCCAGATGACGGTATTGCCAGAGGAGAGAGGAAGATCAGTGACAAAGTCTATAGCTACATGAGCCACGGGCGACTGGGTATCGGCAACGGAAGTGACAGTCCAGCTAGTTTGAGGCGTGACGGCTCCCACAAACTCCCGAACGTCTTTGACCAGATCTGGCCACCAGTAGTAGCGGGAGATGAGGGCCATAGAACGTGGAACCCCTGGGTGCCCAGCCAATCATGAAGAATGTCCCCAAGACAAAATCATCCGGAGTGCAGGTCGAACATATGTCTTGCCGGGAGGTAGCTGCCGAAGATCCACTGGAGCGGCAACCACTAGTTGTCCAGGAGAGCATTTCTCCAATGACATCAGAGAAACGGGAAAGGGCATCAGCCTTGATATTCTTGTCCACAGGATGGAAGTGGATCAACTGGTTGAAGCGTGAGAGGAACAGCGACCAATGGGCTTGCCTGGGATTAATGCGCTGAGCTGTCTGGAGATACAGAAGGTTCTTGTGGTCTGTATACACACAAACCAGATGGAGAGCTCCCTCCAGTAGATATTGCCACTCATCCAGAGCAAGGTTGATGGCCAATAGTTGTCGGTCTCCAAATTAAATAATAAGAATCATTTCTCTCTGTGGGAGAAAAAGACTTGGGAAGGCCCTTTCTGGGTGAGCACTGCCCCAGCACCTACAGAGGATGAATCCACCTCAAGATGAAAGGGCTTCTCTGGGTCATGCCTAGAGAGAAATGGAGCTGAGGCAAATGCGGACTTAAATCTTCTTGGTAAGTGCCATGGTGGGAGACACAAGAGTGGAAAAATGCGGAATAAACTGCCAATAATAGTTAGCAAAACGCAGGAACCTCTGTATAGCTGGTAGACCTTCTGGCCGTGGCCACCATAGAACTGCGGACAGATTAGCAGGATACATCTGGAGACCTCTGTTGGAGATTATATAGCCGAGGAAAGGAAGGCTGCATAGGTGAAACTGACATTTCTCCAGCTTGGCGTAAAGACGATTAGCCTGGAGGCGGCCAAGAACTTGCCATACGTGGGACTGATGGGTCTCGAGGTATGGGAAGAACACCAAGATGTCGTCTGGGTAGACCATGACACACGTATACAACAGATATCTGAAGATGTCATTCACAAATTCCTGTAAGATCCACTGAGTTGTTGAAAAAGTGGGAAAAGGAATCCATTGAATCGTCACTACGATTCATGAGACTTTTATTGGAGGAAGAAAAATCACGATTGGAAGGCACAACACTTAAGCTAAAAGAAGCTATTGAGTGTGCAAAAAAATTCTCCTCTAATAGTGATTTTGAAAGAAAACACTTTCAATATTGTCGGGACACACAGGACTTTAGGGACGGCAATATCTTTAACCTCGTCTACTCAAACAGAGGAGTGGGGGAATCAGAAATTGAACCCTCTTCCTCTGAATGTGACATATCGGATGGTGAATCGTCACAACCGAACACCCAAAGAAAACGCTCTCCATATAGACACCCTCAGGGAGGGGATAATCAAGCACCAAGGGGAGGAGGTCGCGGTAGAGGAGGTCAATACAAGAGACCTGCTTGGGGTGGTTTTTTAGCCCGAGACCCTCACCGATTACATGGTAAGGAGGAAGAGATAGCTGACACCATACCCGCTACTGATACACTCCAAGTGCTTAATCTTTCTAAACGGGTGGTCACTGAAAGTGAGAAAAAAGTTTTGAGTAGGGGTCTATCTTTTGTACCCACACCCCCCTTTGATATGTTCACATGGGTCAAAGATCTTCAGTTGTTCATAAGGAAGTTAAAATGGAAGAAATTCTTTGTTCAACATAATAGAAGACAGTGTCTAGAATTAGGTTTGGAAGATACGGACCTTGAGTGTCTGGACACTATGATGGAATTACTGGAAGAGGGAGGCCCGCAACCCGGGTGAGGGTCCATTTACAAATTTGAAATTACCGTCCAAAAAATTTCCACCTATCAACAATGACACTTCCCTTGATGTCTTCCTATGGTTAGTAACGGACCAACTTAGGTCCTTAGAGACAACCCGGGGGGTTACTCATCAAAATCTAACTTTCCAGGAGAGACAGAGCATCAGAGGGCTAGAGGAGGACTCTTCCATAGTTATCAAGCCCTCTGACAAAGGGGGGAACTTGGTAATTTATGGATAGGGATCAATACGTGCTCATGTGTCAGAATTTGTTGCGGGACAAAAATTGTTATCGAGTCCTAGATACCAACCCTACTCAGTTGTTTGTAACATCCTTGACAGGTGTGTTGCATAAAGCCAGGACGGATAACCTCATCAGTCAAGTAGAATTGGACTTTCTGTCACCAAAGTTCCCTAAGGTGGCCACTTTTTATGGCCTCCCAAAAATACATAAGGGGACGAATCCCCTTAAGGGACGCCCTATAGTTTCGGGCATTGATAGTGTGACTCAGAATGCCAGCGTCTAAGTTGACCAGATTCTTCGCCCATTCGTCCAATCACTGCCATCGTATGTGAGCGATACGATGGCTGTGTTGAAAAGACTAGACGGTATTCAAGTTGACTCTGAAACCACATATTTAGCAAGCCTGGACGTTGAGGCTCTATACAATTCTATACCTCACCACAATGGCTGCAATGCAGTGGCGAGCTTCTTGTGTACTAGAGGTGTCCAATATCAAAGGCACAACGAATTTACGCTTGAATTGCTTAGATTCGTATTGGAACACAACTTTTTTACCTTCAATGGTAAATTCTTCCACCAGCTCAGGGGGGTAGCAATGGGGAGCCCGTGTGCTCCATGATATGCAAACCTCTTCCTGGGCTGGTGGGAGAAAGAACTAGTCTTTAATGATCAACTCACCAGATTTACATCCCACATCGTGATGTGGCTTCGTTTCATAGACGACGTGCTGATTCTTTGGAATGGGCCTGCGTCGTTATTTGATGAATTTGTGAGCATCCTGAATACAAACTCTGTTGGATTGTTCTTGACCTCTGAGATCCATAAACACAAAATATCCTTTCTGGATCTAATGATTTGGAAATCTGAACAAGGTAAACTTAATACTCGCATATTCAGAAAATCTATGGCTACAAATAGCCTTTTGCAATGGGATAGTTGGCATCCTGAGCCACTCAAACGTGGTATCCCCAAGGGGCAGTACCTCCGAGCGAGGAGGAACTGCTCTGAATTTTCTGAATATTTATCAGCGGCAGCGGATCTCAAACACAGATTCCAAAATAGGGGTTACCCCAAATAAATTTAAGGGATGCCCACCATGATGCCCTTAAGAGACAAAGAGATACACTCTTATCACCCCATGTAAAAGATACACAGACTGGACCAATACGTATCATAGGGACATATGATCCGAGACATTACCAAGTCAAGCAGATCCTGTCAAATTCCTGGAAACTACTCCAAATGGACCCAGATATTGGAGGGATGGTGGGTGATGGACCCAACATCACCTACCGAAGGGGCCGGAATTTGAGGGACAAGTTAGTCCATAGCCATCTGGAACCATTAACCAACACGACTTGGCTACCCAACCCCCCTAAAGGCACTTTTAAGTGTGGTTCATGTAAGGCTTGCAAGTCTATCAAAGAAGAGAAGTTCTTCACAAACACTTCCATTGGACGCACATTCAAAAATCAGCAGTTCATTAACTGTAAAAGTGTGGGAGGAGTGTATCTTTTGACCTGCGACTGTGGCACACAGTACGTGGGGAAAACAATTAGGGAATTTAGTGTGAGAATCCGTGAACACATCAGGGATGTAAAGCATGCCACTGATACCCCAATTTCCGGACATGTCTAGGATAAGCATCGGGGTGACTTTACATGCATCAGTTTTCAAGGCATTGAGCTTGTGTCACCTCTCTGTAGAGGGGGCGATTTCGATAGGATTGTCACACAACGAGAGGCACGGTGGATATATGTGATGTACACAGAGAAACCAAATGGCCTGAATTACTCAGTTAACTTTGCATGTTTCATTTAGATGCCTATATGTGTATGCCATGATCTTTTGAGCTCCGTATTGTTTTTAATCCACTGTATTTATCTGTACTTACCTTATACTAGTGTTTATTTATGCCGCTTGATAAGAGACCCCTTTTGATCTCATAATTAGGGCCACTCTCGTATAGATACTTGGTCAAAAGGACCGCAATTGGATCCCTGTATAAACAATGCCGTTTTGGCATGCACATACCTCTATCAGGTGACGGTCCTCCTATTGGCTGCAGCACGACGAGCCTCCAATACACGTCATACCCTGGTGATGTCCGGGGATTGGTGGAGAGCCGGGCAGCACCGCCCTGATGGGGAGGGGCCTTACACGTAAAAGAACCGACAGTCTGTGCGCGGCGTTACCGGCCGCCACAGTGCCGATACGTTCAGGCATGGATGTATATACAAAATAGATAGTCCATGCTACTCAGCCTAAAATATAATATTCAGGAGCCTCTGATGACGCATGAGCCGGAATCGGCCCATGTAGAAACACGTCAGGCAGGGATTAGGCGCATAGGGGACTGAGACAGTCTGAATACTGCTCAGCCAAAAGTATCTGGCTAGGGGTGTGCGTGTATGTTGTGACGCTGTGATGAACAAGCCCAGCTGATAATTGACGTATGTCTGAGTCATGTGCTGACCCTATTTAATCTAGTCTCGTACAACTTACACATAAGTAGAACAGTTTGATTATAATTACGATAATTGTTCTAGAGAATATGTACGAGAGCCTGAGTCTTTGATCTATATGTGTATTTGGGTTATAATAGGCCCATCTTTTAACCAAATTAATAATAAAAGTCGATTTTAAACGTTCTTTATTATTCAGGCAGAAAGACAGCTAGAGCAGTCTGAATGGCATCACAAGGTACTCGAAATTTCCATCACAAGTGTTAAACGCTGTCTTTCATTCATCACCCTTGTGTATCCAGATGAGATTGTGTGCCCCACGAAGATCCTGGTTGGAGAACACCTTGGAACCGACGATCAAAGAGCTCCGTGATCAATGGCAGGGGGTAGCAGTTCTTAACTATGACCTCATTAAGCGCACGATAGTCTATGCAGGGATTTTCATATGAAGCCTCTCTGGAGGTTCTCTTAAATATACTCAGACATAGCAGCAGTCTCTGGAAATGAAAGAGGAGAAACACGATCTCTGGGAAGAGAGGCACCTGGAAGGAGATCCACAGGACAATCATAGGGATGGTGTGGTGTCAAAGTCTCTGCTTGTTTCTTAGAAAAAAACATTGTCAAAGCCCTAGTAACATGTAGGTAGGCCCTCCAAGGGCTTGGAAGTCACGGATGAAGCCAGGACAGGTAGAGCTACCATACACCGGGAATAAGGACAGACTTTCCTTATGAAAAGCTCCAATTGCAGAGACCGGCACAGTGCTGTACCGGACCTGAACGGACAAGATTTGTCCACTGACTGAGGAGATGATGAGAGGCTTCTCGAGAGGAATCACTGGAATATGATGCTGGGCAGCATCCCGCCGAGTCCAAGAAAGCTGAAACTTGAATCAGAGACCAGGATTCAAACACAGAGAAGCACAGGAACGGAGAAGCACAGGAATAGTCAAGCATGGAGAAGCTTGGTTTACACCTAGGAACCCTAGATGCTGGCATTTCCCGAATACTGGGGACAGACCAAACAAGCCCCAATGAAGTTTTTAGGGCTGGCACAGTACAGGCAAATATTCTCCTGACATCATCTGGAGCGTTCCAGGGAGGAGAGTCTGGCTCTGTCCACCTGCATAGGCTCCACTGCAGACGGTTCAGTAGGAGGCTGGAGCGGCTTTTGGAAAGCAGGAACCAGGCGAGGCATACGTCAAGAACTTGGGAATGCTTGTGACGTGACTTCTCAGCATGCTCCAAAATCACACGTCAATCCATGTGGCTAAGTTGATGAGACCACTCAGGGTAGACGGCAGGTCACGAGCGGTCAATGGGCCCTTAACTTGGGACGAGAGTCCTTTTTTAATTGTGGTGGACAGGGCCGCTTTATACCATGGACAAGTCCCCTTGGTGCAGGTTCAACAGTTCAGTTTCAGCTGAGGAAGCTCTTGCGGTTCTTCAAACACGGACCGGAATTCTAACCGACACCTGGGACGGGAATCTAAGTGGCACCCGGTCTTCGCCAGAGCCTGCTGAAAAGCAGGATGGTCTTTCTGCAGCGTGGTCCCACCAGGTTGTTCCACAGGTGCGACTAGTCCAAGGTGGCAGTTAAGGTCGAGGTACAAATTCGGGGTTCAGGCTCGTGGTCGGGGACAGGCAGATGGTCTGGACTGGCGGTGCAGAATCAAGGACAGGTCCGGGGTCACAACAGAAGATCAATACAGAAATTGGAATGGGAACAAGGACAGGAAAAACCAACGCAAAGGAAGCCTTCTCTAAGGCTAAGAGCTCAAAAATTAGGCGAGGATAGATGGGAGTTGCTGGTTTAAATAGCCAACCTGGAGGTGACCAGCGCCCATCAGTGGTGCGCTGCCCTTTAAATCTTCGAGAGCCGGAGCACGCGCGCGCCCTGGGGAGCGGGTACACACGTGTGGACCAGCTGACCGGGAAGCGGGAGCGCAGAGAAGTAAGTGAGGACCGGGACGGGCGCGGCGGTCCAAGATGAGAATCTCAGGGACACCCGTGACAGACAGTTTTTATAAATATGACCTTTTGATTTTTAGTTTTTTTTTTCATTTTGAAGAATATACTGTTATCATTGGGAGGTTTGTTCAATAAAATTTGATTTATACTCATTCATATTTGTATGGGTGATGTATTTTATTATACTGACTCTCATTTGCATCGACCATTTAGGAAAATCGGAGATAAATATAATTTGGGTAATAATTTGCAATGTGGTGTATAGCAGTGCTTCAATTAAACAGCTTTATTTTTTATTGGCTTCAGTGCTCAGTTAATTTTTAAAGGCTTTGCCAACTTTGGTGTCAGGTTCGCTGGAGAGAATGCTGGTACTTCTGGTTCTTTTGGTGGTGCTAGCAGGGTTCTCCAACTTCCGGCGCGTATCTGCGCAAACTCCTCCTCTCGTCCCGGGCAGCGGCTGCTAAGATCTCGCGCTGTCTACGAGTTGTGTTCTGAACTGCTCAGACTTGTGGTACCTCTGCATGGTGCCTGCTATTGTGCTTGGTTATTCTGCACCATGAGGGGTTAATTCTCAGTAGTTGTCCAGCTCATTCTTTTGTGTTTTATGTTTGTCAGTCTGTTTGTGTTTTCCTTCCCACACTTATCCAGTGTATTTCGAGTCTTCAAGTAGTCGCCCCATGGTTTAGCGTGGGGGGACTATAGGAAGGGACAGAGGTTGGGGCAAGCTCAGGGCACACTATCCCCTGTCTTCTGTGTTACCCAACCTTAACAGAAACACTGGACACACATAGGTCTGCATCCTGGATCCGACCTGCTACATTCTCTCCTCCCATGGAGCCTTTGTCAGCTGTGGTCGCTCAGGTCCAGACCCTAACTCAGCTTGTTCAGGATCTAACTGCCCGTCTCCAAATTCAGGAAACTATGCAGGTTCAACAGCAGACACCACCGCAGGATCTGCTGCCACCCCCGCCAGAACCTAAGGTTCCCCTCCCTGACTTGTTTTTTGGTGACCGTAAGAAATGTTTTTCATTTCGGGAGGGCTGTAAACTTTATTTTTCTTTACACCCTCGTTCATTGGGCACAGAGACACAAAGGGTGGGCGTGGTCATTTCCCTGTTGCACGGGGATCCGCAAAATTGGGCCTTTTCTCTCCCACCTGACTGTCCATCCCGTTCTTCTCTTGACGCTTTTTTCTGCTTTAGGCCAGATTTATGACTAATCTGACCGCCAAGCACTTGCAGTTTCCCACCTTTTGATATCTGCGTCAGGGAAGACAGACAGCAGAAGATTACTGTGCCCACTTCAGACAGTATGTGACTGACTCGCAATGGAACGACTATGCCTTGAAAGACCAGTTCATGTCCCGACTATCAGACCGAGTACAGGACTTAGTCCTAGCTCATGCAGAGCCTCAGACATTAGATGACGCTATGACTCTGGTCGTCCCAGTTGATCGTCGCCTAAGATCCAGGAGAACACCTCGGGTGCCCCCTGACCGTCAGCCAGCGGCCAGTCTTTCTCCAGGTAGTCCAGAATTGGAATCCATGGAGCTGGATAGCATCTCTCCTGCACAGCAGAAGCAACATCGACTGAGACGTCATCTTTGTTTCTACTGTGGAAGTCCTGATCATCAGATCAACACCTGTTCCAAGAGGCAGCAGCAGGAAAACTTCCGCTCCTAAGCAGTAGTCGGGGGGACTGCTTAGGAGCTCAGGTACTCCCAATTGTGTCTAGAATGTATTTACCTTGTACGGTTAAGTTTCAGTCTGTTTCCTGTACTGGTCGTGCCTTCTTGGATTCAGGTGCTGCATCTAATTTCATTGATTATAATTTTGTCTCTCAGTTATCTGTGTCATTGATTCCTTTGTCCACTCCTATCCAGATGTCGGGTGCGGATTTGACCCCTCTACAGGCAGGGTTGATAAGGTTCCGAACCCTGCAGATAAAGCTTATGGTAGGAGCTATGCATGCAGAATGGTGTTCTTTCCTAGTTATGGAAAATTTATCTGAAAATGTCATTCTTGGTTTACCTTGGCTCCGGATCCATAATCCGGTAATTAATTGGGAAAATCTGGAGCTGGTTCATTGGGGTCCTCACTGTAAGGATCACCTGACCAGAGTTTCATTATGTACAGTAGTGGCAGAAGGTCAGAGTCTTCCAGGTTTTCTCTCTGATGAGTTGCCCACTGGGGCCGGGTTCTTTTTTGTTGAGAAAAAAGATGGTGGTTTACGGCCGTGCATTGATTACAGAGAATTAAATAAGATAACGGTAAAAAACTCAGGTCCTCTCCCCTTGATCCCGGATCTCTTAAATCAGGTTTCTGGGGCCCAAGTTTTCTCTAAATTAGATCTCAGAGGGGCTTATAACATGATTCGTATCCGGGAAGGGGATGAGTGGAAGACCTCATTTAATACACCTTTGGGACACTTTGAATACCTGGTTATTCCCTTTGGTTTGAGTAATGCCCCAGCGGTTTTTCAAGGGTTTATGAACTCCATCTTTCATGATTACATCGGTGTGTTTATGGTGGTGTATCTTGACGATATTTTGATTTTCTCTTCTGATATGGTTTCACACCAGCAACATTTCCATCAAGTACTTACCAGGTTACGCAAAAACCATCTCTTCGCTAAACTGGAAAAGTGTGTTTTTTGTGTCCAGAAAGTTTCCTTCTTAGGTTATGTTGTTACTCCCTCTGATGTACAGATGGATCCGAGTAAGGTTCAGGCGCTCACGGACTGGGTTTGGCCTACCAACCTTAAGGCCTTACTACGTTTTTTGGGTTTCGCTAACTATTATCGGAACTTTATTAAGAACTTTTCCGTGATCGCCAAACCTTTCACGGATTTAACCCGTAAGGGTGCTGATCCGAGTAATTGGTCTCCTTCCGCTTGCTCTGCATTTGAAACTCTAAAAACGGCTTCCTCGTCAGCCCCAGTTTTGGTTCAACCTGACCTCTCTCAGCCATTCGTTGTAGAGGTAGATGCCTCCGAGTTTGGAGTAGGTGCAGTGTTGTCTCAGGGGCCCTCCACTCTTACCAGACTCAGACCATGTGCATATTTCTCTAGAAAGTTTTCTTCTTGTGAGAGGAATTATGATATTGGTAATCGAGAGCTCCTTGCAATTAAGTGGGCATTTTGGAGGGAGCTCTTCATCCGATAACTGTGCTCACGGATCATAAGAACTTAGTATATTTGGATACTGCTAAGCGCTTGAACTCACGTCAGGCTAGGTGGGCCTTGTTTTTCTCTCGCTTTAATTTTGTGGTCACCTACCGACTGGGGTCAAAAAATGTGAAGGCTGGTGCCTTGTCCCGTAGCTTCGGGACTCCTGAGCTTCCAGAGACTACGGACAGTAATATTTTGTCTCCAGGTGTTGTGTTGGCAGCTGTCTCCTCCCACCTCTCCTCTCAAATTTTAGCAGGACAAAGATCTGCACCTAAAGACCTTCCGGAAGGCAAATTATTTGTTCCTCTTTCTTGTTGTTTGAGAGTGTTGGAGGAGACGCATTGCTCGGTATTGGCAGGTCATCCGGGAATGCGGAGTACCTTGGATCTCTTAAAGAGAAGTTACTGGTGGACTCACATGACTAATGATGTGCACGCATTTGTCCAAGCCTGTCAGGTCTGTGCGCGAGGAAAGACTCCCAGGAGACATCCTGAGGGGCCTCTTCTTCCGCTTCCAGTTCCCACCAGGCCTTGGTCTAAGGTGTCTATGGATTTTGTCGCTGATCTGCCAGCATCTCAAGGGTATACTGTGATTTGGGTGGTAGTGGACCGTTTCTCTAAGATCTGACATTTTGTTCCATTAAAAAAGTTACCTTCAGCTGAGGAGTTGGCTGAATTGTTTATACAGAATATTGTACGCCTCCATGGTATACCAGATGATATTGTGGGTATTACAATTTGTTTCCAAATTTTGGCAAGCATTTTGTTCTAGACTGGAAGTGAATTTGTCATTCTCGTAGGCTTTTCACCCTGAGTCTAATGGTCAGTCCGAGAGAATGAATCAGGAGATGATTCAATATCTGCGACTCTTTGTCTCGGACAGTCAGGACCAGTGGGTGAAATTCCTTCCGTTGGCAGAATTTGCTATTAATAATCACTGTAATTCTTCCACTCAGGTTTCTCCCTTTTTCTGCAATTATGGTTTTCATCCTCGTTTCTCCTTTTCATCTGTGCCTGTCTCTAAAATTCCTCGGGTGGAAGCTATTACGTCCATGTTGCGCACGCCCTGGTCACAAGTTCAGCAAAATATTCAGAGGGCACAAAATTCTATGGTCCAACAGGCTCAAAGAAGGCGCACTAACTCCGATACGTTTGTGGTGGGGGATAAAGTATGGTTATCCACAAAAACCCTTAAATTGAAGGTCCCCTCTTTGAAGTTTGCGCCCAGGTTCATTGGTCCTTTTGTTGTTACTCAAATTGTTAACCTTCAAGGTTACTCTTCCAGCAGGGTGGCGGGTTCATAACACCTTCCATAAGAGTCTTCTGAAGCGCTATGTTGAGCCTATTTTGCCTCTTCCTGACCCTCCTGCTCCATCTAGTGTGGAGGGGAATCTGGAGTTTGAGGTGGAAAAAGTCATGAATTCCAGATGGATAGGTTACTCCCTGCAGTACCTGGTCCACTGGAAAGGTTTTGGTCCTGAGGATAGGTCTTGGGTTCTGGCTAGAGATGTTCATGCTCCGTGGTTTTTTCATCAGGCCTATCCTCAGAAGCCATCTTTACGATCTAGGGGTCCGAAGGCCCCCCCGTCAGGGGGGGGGTACTGTCAGGTTTGCTGGAGAGAATGCTGGTACTTCTGGTGGTGCTAACAGCGTTCTCCAACTTCCGGCGCGTATCCGTGCAAACTCCTCCTCTGGGGGGGCTATAGGAAGGGACAGAGTTTGGGGCAAGCTCAGGGCACACTATCCCCTGTCTTCTGTGTTACCCAACCTTAACATTTGGTTTAATGATGCTCACATCCATTATTATACTGACATTGGCAAACTTTGAGGGAACTCTTTTTACTTTAATAGGGTGTTTTGTGATTCCATTATTTTGGAGAGAAAAAATAGCACTGCGGAATGCTTTTTATGCAGATAACCAAGAAAAGTGGTGGAAACAAAATAAAAATGATTCTCAAAACATTTTTTAAAAGTAATTTTATTAATAAAGAATATTTTTTACAAAGTATTTAGAATATATTTCAATCAAGATTTTTTTTTACTTATTTATATTATCCTACTGTCAAATCAAATCTTATTGAAGATCAATTTATAAGAAAATATCTCTAACTGTATCTATAGATTATTTGGTTATTATTCATTGGACTTGGAAGCTTGGGAAATATATTACACATGACAAAATACTGCAGTAAAATTCCATAGCCTGAGAATTTCACAATCATGTATTTTCGCTCATACTGGTAAACAGATCGACTTTTGTAATGATTATAGGAACATTTCTGAGCCAAAAAAACTGTTGGTAAAAAGCCCTGAGGAACATTGAACTTGCCCTTGCTAGTCTTGTACACAGTGGCCCACATTTATTAAAACTAGTGCAGCCTGTACTATGTTCAGTTTGCCTGTAATGTGTGGAGTGTGCATGACTAAGGGCGGTTATACCGTTTGTAACACGGTGGTGATAAGGAATTACACTGTGGATGTAAAGATTGATCTGAATAAACTTTGAATACATTTTGAAATCTGGCTGGACCATCGGATTATTTTTTATGTTGCTTCGCCTTCTCAAATAAGGTGGGTTCCGTGCCGGTTCCATACATAAAAAAGGCTGGAGGTGGGCTGGAATCCTTTATTTTTTTTTTAACTTCTTCAATACCTGTGCAAGTGGTTTTTACCTAAAAAGAAAGTGCAAAGTCCGCCAGAAAACTGGTGCACGTCCCTTAGTAAATGTGCCTCATTGTCTTACCGAGGTGTACAGTTTATGTCCAAATTCTGGAGGAAGTTCTTGTGGGTGTCTCTCTGTCCTTCTCCTCCACTGTTCATCCGCAGACAAACTGAGAGAATAAACCAGACTCCCTCTAAGTTTGACTGTTCTATTGTAATTATTGGTTTAAACCCAAAACGTCTAGACTCAAGCTCTTTTGAACCTGGTTAAAGCCCAAAATACGCAACAAAGTCAGGATTACAAGAAATGGTCCCACCGAAAACTGGTGCAGAGGCTTTAATAAATCTGGGCCAATGAGTGTCCGGTGCCCCTCATAAGAGGGGTGGTACTGTCAGGTCTGCGTGAGCATCTTCTCCGAGTCAGACTAGTAGGCTGAGGAGACGTTGAGTTTTCCTGTTATTCACTTGTCAAGCAGACTGAACTGGGCTCTAGGGCTCAGTGATCTGATTTCTGCCACACCCTCTCTTTCTGCTCTCTGCCTTTCTCTACCAAGGGTTAACTCTCTCTGCCTGTGATTGCCTGCTCCTTTTACCTAGGGGAGAATCTATCCTCTTTATACCTATTCACCACTCACTCCATAGGCTACTGGTCAAATTCATTTCTGGCTTCATTCACACTTGTTATGTAGATTTTTCTAATTTTCCTTATGGTGCCTCTGGCTTGAACCACTTACTACCCTTTGGATCTTAATTTTGCCATTGTTTGCTCCTGCAGTTGCTGACTCGGTTTGTCCACTCTGCTTTTATTGTATTTTTTGTTTTTTTGTCTTGTTCTGTGTGTGCGAGAACTAAGGAGGTATTGGGGGTCATTTACTAAGGGTCCGATTCGCGCATTTTCGTCGTGTTTCCCGTATTTTTCCGATTTGCGCCGTTTTTACCTGGAACTATTGAGTTGTTTGTGCAGGCAATGTGACGTTTGGCCTCCATGTGGGAGTCCTGTGAACCATTTGCAGACACTGTGACTAGATTAGGTTTTGTGGGTGGCCACAATTAGTATTTTAATGACTGTGGGCACACTGGTACTATATTGGCTACTGTGTGGGGGTACCATTACTATAAGGGCTACTGTGTGGGGGTACGATTACTTTATTGGCAACTGTGGGGGGAATGTTACTATATTGGTTACTGGGGACATCATAGTGATCTCCAGGGGAACAATAGAACAGTATTACGTTAGTAATAAGAAGATAGAAAAGATGATGATGATGATGATGATGAGAGAAACCTAAAATTTTTGAGTTGCAAAATCTGCAGAGAGGAGTTGTGGCTGGAAGAATCTGAAATGACGACCAGTTATAAGTGGATTATGAAAGAGACTTTTTTTACAGATTTATTTTCAACATTGAGTTTGGTCCTGTTTTTATTTTTGTGCTGTATTTTTTACCTTGTACCCTAAGTAGACAGCCTGTAGTTAAAATTTTGAATTGCACCCCTGGAGGATATGCTATATCTCACGGGTGCCCCTGCTCAGGTCACAAGTGCACCCATGTGCCTCCGTGCGCATCATGCCAGCTGCAGCCTCCCTAATCTGTCCGCATTCTAGAGACTGCTCCTCTGGTGCGGCGCATGCTTCCCCACCCCCTATGGGGCGCATGTGCCGGCTCAGTGAGATTTAAAGAGCCAGTGCCAATAAGTAGCCAGCCTCTTCCTGTAACTCCTGCTGGATCTTTGTGCCTCAAAGCCTGAGAAAAAGCTTGATTTTTTTCTACTGCTGTGATTACCTGTTGTGACATTTTGTTTGCGTTCCTGACCTTCCGCCTGACCACGACTCTGTTTCTGCCTGCTAGTTCTGTACTTCGCCTTGGCCACTACCACGTGCAAAGTCGCGTCTGTGGAGCGACCTTGTGGTATCCAGCCGCAGCAAGTCCAACCTGCTTTGCGGGGGGCTCTGCTGAATATCGGGTGCCATTTACACTCCGCTCCCAGGTTTCGGCTTGCGAAGGTAAGGATCTGACCACTAAGGCACAAATTTACTGAACAAGATTGTCATGTCCTTCATTGCAGTATTATAGGGGAATCTCAAGAAAACAAGCATGTTTCAATATCTCCGATATGTACTGCAAGTGGCCATTCACTATCAGTTTCTTAAGGACCTGTGTCTGTATTTTGATCATTACCTAATAAGGATAATTATAATACAAAATAACAAATCTTTATATAGCACTATCATATGCTGCAGCACTTTAAAATAGTTATTGAAACAAAATAAATGAATAATGCTGCATGAACCAATCACCAGATGACATTTATATGTACTGAATTTGCTGTGCATCCTCCGGATATAGGAGGATGCATGGAGAATAGTTTATAGAGAGTGTAATAGGCCTGCCTAAAGATTTTTTTTTAAGGATGGGTTTGAAACGTTGGAAGTTTGGTAGTCTTGGGGTAGAGCACTCCAGAGAATTGTTGCAGCTCAGAGAAGTCCTGGAGATGTGAGTGAGTGATGGATTACAGAAGAGATTGATTTAAGACAACTGTCAGACCAAAACCTCAGGTATAGCGACAGACTGATATTAGGGATGAGAGGTAGGGTGGAGCAACACTATGGAGCTGCATGACTTTCAGGAAGCCCTAATGACATGATGTGAGGTTAAAGCCAAACCAGTAAATCTATTCCAGAAGGAACAGCTTCCCAACTGTAAACAGCACTGTTTAAACATGGTTGCGTTTCTTCAGTACAGTGTAGGGAACTGGTCTGACTGAGTGAGAGTCTTTTTTCAAATTATGACTGCTCTGTTGGCATGTAGAGATTTCTGGAATAGATATATTGGGGGATATTTATCATACACTGGCGCTCGTGCGCCAGCGTATGATAGCCCGGCCGCTGAAAATTCTCAGCCCGATACATGAAGAGGCTTCTGGCTCTTCATGTATCGGGTTGCCAGTTGCGCAGCGTTTATCCTACGCCAGGCAGGGCCTGGCATAGAAAAAGTCGCCGGCAGCAGCGAGTGCGCAGACGCGGGGACAGTAACGCCCCGCGCCGGCCCACTCCCGTCCGGCCGCGCCTCCCCCCCTTCACGCCCCTTCACGCACCACTGGCGTGAAGGTGGCGGATTGGGGAAAATAATCGCAAAAGCTAGCAATAAGCTAGCATTTGCAATTATTTCAGGGCCTCTGCGCCACTGGCGGTGCGCAGAGGTCCTGATAAATATCCCCCATTGATTTGGCTTTAATCCCACATCATTTCATTAGGCTTCCTGAAAGTTATGCTTGATGGTGAATTCCCCAGTGGAGCATCAATGGCTATAAGTCTCCACACACCTGCAAAGCGGCCTTACTTGGCAAACTCTGTGTCAGCTCATTATGTGAAATTGTTTTCAGTCACTTTATATAGTACATTGTTCTTTGTTAACCATTATAAGCATTACTTTGTTAGTATTGGCTATTTCCCCATGCATAATGTGGACATAGTGTAACTTGATAAAGTCAACGGATTACTTTGTACATAAAGTTATATTAAGGCTACATTCACACGAACGTATGGGGGACGTATATACGGCCGACGTATATACGGTCGATATACGTCCCCCATACACTCCTATGGGCGCACGGCACCCTACGGGAGCGGTACGGTGCAGCACACGTGCGGCACCGTACCGTTCCGTACCCGGGAAAAAGATAGGACATGTCCTATCTTTTCCCGTAATACGGGGCCGTGCGCCATAGGTTGCTATGGAGAGGGGCGGGGGTGAGCTGCGCTCACCTCCTCCTCCTCTCCCCGTACACTGCCGTTGCCCGCTACGGTACGGTACGGGCGGGCAACGGCAGTGTGAATATAGCCTAAGGGTATTAAACCTGAAAGGTACTCAGGCAGTGCACCAGTTCTGTAATTTCCTCTGCCAGAAGGTGATAAGTGGCTCCAGAATCCTAATATAATGCAGCATCGAGGACAGACTGGCTTCTCATTAAATGTCAAAGGGTATTAGCTGACAGGCAAGCAAACAGGTTACATAAAATGAAGTTTGAATCATGACATTAACTTGACAATGGTCAGGGAACATGGCCGCTGTATCTAAGATGGCGGACAGTAGTCAAGATGGCGTCCGAAACCAGTGCGACCTCCTTAACAATTCCCCCCTTTGAGCTTTGCTGGCCTGTAACTCCATCCTGAGCGACCTCCTCAAGCTCCAGGTACCCACAGGTAGGCTAAGCCCGTACCTGCTGGACTTGTTAACTCTTCACCAGATCCCCTGGAGGCCAGTCACTCAGGGGTTACAGGCCTGCACACTCAAATCACATCACTGAGTTCCCATAGTCCATAGGTTTGTAAACAGGCAGCATCATCCTCCGCTCCGGGCACTTCTCCTGCCGTGGTTCTTACCGCTTGGACGGACATCTAGGACATGGTGGACTTGATGAGGGGGACCACACAACACGCAATAAGTGACGAGAGCAAAATCACAATCCCCAATATCACCCCCACTTAAAGGAAACCCTTCCAATCCCCCAACCACAAAGTGAAGGACAAAGTGTCCACCCCAGAGTTTCTCTTGAATTCCCACCCTGAACAGTCCTTCAATCTTTTCACGAGCATGGGTAATGGATCCATAGGGGGCGATGTCATCTGGGATCTAACAAGCCACTCCCACCATCTTACAGACTCCTCCCTTCTCAGCAAGGATCATGTCCAAAGCCATGCGGTTCTGGGAAGCATCTCCAATATAATTCACAAATCTCTGTTGATTGCAATAAAAACAGTTAACCCAACCAACATCTTTGCTCATAGCTCTCTGGGGAATAATGATCTGTCATGGGGAATACCTGTCCATATCTGATTGTGGGCCTTGAACTTATCTGGGACCCCCCTTGGTGCTCCCACTGTATCTGTATAAACGTTGTCATCTAGGTGCTTCTCTCAGACCTCCAGAATCCTTTGGGATTCTCTACCTTTTCTTTATGTGTCTGATCAAGCTTATCCCTGGGGATCACGAGGAAGGAATGCACAAAAGTTATCACCGTACACTCACCTTCCCAGCCTCTAGGCCTGACCTGACTCTCCTATACCCACAAATCCTGTACACATCAGACACTGCTATACAGGGTTACCTGTGCTGTCAATATTAAAAAGAAGGTCATTGTCTTGTTGCACCAACCGTAGGTAAAGTCTCCTACCCTGGGGGCATCCTGGTCGGCCCTATAGTTACAGTGATAGTCATGGTTGGGGTGTCCCTGAGCATATAGTCAGTCAGAAGAGACCAGCTAGCAAGAAGAATAAGTAAGCATGGAAGCGTGCTGACTTCCCTCTAGCTTCACAGGCGTGGCACTGGTCAGCAGGACTTGGAAAGGACCGTCATAGCGAGGCTCCAGACTCTCTCTTTGGTGTCTCTTTACCACCACGTAGTCTCCAGGCTTCAGGGTATGCGTCCTGAGGTCTCTGTCTGGATCTGAAAAAGGAATCAGAAACACTTTTGCAGACCTTTTCCAAGGCCTGGCTCAACTGTGGCATGTTCCACCTTGTTTCCTGCCATCAGCTATAGGGTCTGTGGAAAGTAGAGACCTAGTCTGGGTGCACAGCCAAAAAGTACTTCAAAGAGGGACAATCCCATCTTTCTGTTAAGGGTGGTCCTAACTGAATAGTGGGCAGCAGGAAAGCACTCGCACCATGGTTTCCCTGTTTTTTCCATAGCCTCCTGGATCTCTAACTTAGGAGCGCTGTTTAGTTTTTCAATCCCACCACTAACTTGGGAAGGGCAAGGGGTGTTCAGGGCCTGTTCTACACCCAGGAGGGACAAGGTTTCAGGTCTTTACCTGTCCAGTGAAGTGGGTTCTGCGACCGGACTCTATGGGCTCTGCAAGTCCAAAACTGCAGAAAAATCTCACTCACCAACTTCTTGGCTGCAGCTCTGGCAGTAGCCTTGGTCATGGGAGAAGCTTCTGGCCACCCTGGAAAGAGATCAATGCACACAAGCACGTACTCCTACGTACCCGTACCACTTTTTGGTAGCTGGATAAAATCCATCTGCAGTCTTTGGAAGGGATACAGCAGCTTGGGTGTCACCTTCTGTGGGGTCTTTACCACCCTACCCTGGCTGTGGCGGGCACAGACTATACAGGCTTTCACTAGTCTAGTGACAGGGGTAGTAATGCCCGGGCAAACCACTGGTGGTTTATGAGCGCTAGCATGGCCATTTTGGATATGTGTGTGTGTCCGTGGGCTACTTGACGTCAGGTGCAGAGCTCTGGGCAGGCACACCCTCTCTCCCAGCATCCAGGTCCCATCGGCATCTGGGCTCCAGCTTTCCTCCACACTTCCTTCACTTCTGATGACTTTCGGGCCACCAGGGACTGGAACACCTGTGGATCAAACTTTTAGCTCAGAACTCACCGCTGAGACTTCAGGACAGTCTCTGGGTTCCATCTGTGCTGCTGCCTTCGCCATCCCGTCAGCCACATACTTGCCCTTGGCTTGTGGATTTACCAAATTGTGTGTGCTTTTACTTTTATTATCCCCACCTCTTGTGGAAGTAAGAGAGCATCCATGAGCTCTTTAACCAGCGTGCCATGCTTAAAGGGGGTCCCTGCAGAGGTGAGGAAATCTCTAGCCTTCCATATGGGTTCATAGTCGTGTTTAGACACCAGAACTATACCTTGAGTATAGATGTTTGCCCTTTTACCTTCCACCAGCTGTAGCACTTCCGTGAGTGTCATCACTTCACCTCCTGCGCTGACCTGTGTGGAGGGAGTGGTTCTGCTTGTACTACCTCATGTGCGCCACTGACCACTGTATATCCAGTGTAGAACCGTCTGTCTTCTCCTGCAGACCTGGAGCCATCTATGAGAAAAAACTCAACATCTGGGTTAATTACCCTTCTCTCCCCCCCCTCTGAATCCTGGAAGACTGGCAATAGAATGAAGGATTCAGAGCTGTGCACCTTATCAGTTTGTCCTGGGGCATCAGGAGTGCACACTGGAGTCTGAGCTGTCTGGCCTTTGCTCAGATGCTTGGTCTGTACTTAGGTGAGGACACTGTGCAAGGTATGTGGGGTTTGCACAGTAACTGAGTGATCTAGGATCAACTCACTGGCCTTGGTAGATTGCTGGCTGCAGCTACTGACACATGAGGGGCTCCCCTCACGACTGAGTCTAACCGGGCCTAAGAGTAGGTCAATGGGGAGGCCACCACGTTCCTGGGCTAAGACACCTGTGGCCTACATACTCAGTGCAAAATAAAACAAAAGGTCTTATCCAATAGGATGTGCCTAAGGCTGGGGCAGACAGGATTTGCCAGCTTAAGGCTATGGAAGGCATCAATTGCCTCCTGACTAAGGGCAAATGGGGAAGAGGCAATTCAGTCCGTTAACACTTTGGTAACAACCCATTACAAAACAGATGTACACTACACTGTCAGGTCATTCCCCATGTGTCCCAAAGCTGCAAACCGTTCCCATGGAACTCTTCCATTACCGCGTGCGTCTCCGCTTTTTCTCATCCAGACATATAGGATTCTCTTAACTATCTATAAACTTCTGGCCAGACTCCAACGTCTCAAAAAAATCCAGGTACACTTATGTTGGTTTTTAATCAAAAAGGAACAAAATTCAGTCATAGGCTCTGTAATACAGTTGGGGGGCTCATTCTTGCTTAGTCTGTTCGTGGGTTACACAAGAGGACATCACATCATACTGTATTCTTGTTCCACAACCAAATAAATTCCTTCAAGTCTTTTTTAGATTGTCAGGGAGAAGTCTAAATGCAGCGATCTGCCCCTTTATGTAATCAACTTCAGCTTACTGTAGCGTCAAGGTCAGAACAGAACACACACTGATAACACAGCTCAGACAGAGCCCTAGATTTTTGGAGAACTTCAGCGTCAAGGCCATGTACATGTCTTCACAAAACAAAACGCAGCTCCAACAGCCCCCGAGATCTCCCTCTCGTTTACCTCTTAAACGCCAGAATGCAGGTACCAGACACATTGCAACACTTTTTATAGTAATTTTTCTCTAATTGTCGGGATCAATAAATTTTAATAATACTCAAACAACCTCCCACACTCCAAGACCCCTAGCAGACTCCCAAAAAGGTGAAAAATCACCAGCCGGCATTTTTTCAAACGTCTGGCAGGACGCCCCAAGCATGGTCAGCTGTTTTCCTACAAAGCCCCACAACAGCTTTTATGGCTGCCAACAGCAATCAACTTTCAGGGACTTGAAGGGAATATAACTTAAGATGGCCGCCACTGAAGAATGGTAGGGCGTGTCATCTTCTCTAACCACCAGATACAGGGGTGGAGTCTGGATTACAGGGGCCATTTTTCACTCCAAGGAAAATATAATAAAATCTCTTTTTCTCAAATTCTTTCCACATCAAAAACTTTGAAATGTCCCTTATCGCCTGTCTCTTTCTTCAATGGGCACTCTGAAGGATTCCTGTCACTCTGTCCTGGTCCGTCCGTCAGTCAGAAGCTCTAAGTGTCTGTTTGCAAACAAATCCTCTAACACATCCCAAAAAACTTTCAAACCTTCACTATGACCTTTCATTTCAACACAAAACTACCAGCCCTTATGTCCGATCATGTCAACTTGCACTTTTCCATCAGTCCTACTTAACTCAACAACCTTCTGTCTCTGTGCATCTTTCCCCTCCATGTGGGACACAATCTTCCTTCTTGCCTGCAATGCACTTGGCTCAATTCCAATTCACTACTCATCATAAGTGTCCATAACCACAATACTGTCAAAGGAACCTGTCCCCACAGACTCAAGAGGGTCTCATAACGGATGCCGACACCTCGATTTACTGACCCCAAAGAAACAAGACACCTGAGTCTTCCACAAAGGACCCTAGACTAAGTCACTGCCTGACTGGACTAACGCCAAACTAAGTCACTGCCCTCAGACTGACCCTGCAGGTCCACAAGGGACTCTACACTAGATCACTGCCTGACTGGACTGACGCTAGAATAAGTCACTTCCCTCAGACTGACCCTGCAGGTCCACAAGGGACTCTACACTGGATCACTGCCTGACTGGACTGATGCTAGAATAAGTCACTCCCCTCAGACTGACCCTGCAGGTCCACAAGGGACTCTACACTAGATCACTGCCTGACTAGACTGACTCTCAGGTCACTGTCCTCAGACTGACTCTCCAAGTCGCTCTCCTTCAGACTCGACTAGTTCTTAGAAAGTCTGTGGGCAACCCTTAATGACAAAACTGTATCACTGACACTATGACAATCACAACAGAATATCTCCCACTCTAGCATTGCAGACATCTAAGGGTTACTACTTCCCGTCTCACTGCTTCAGCTAACACCACAGACTGTCTGACCATCCGTCACTGTCCAGTCTCTGTCCATCACCTTACAAAGTGGTTCTTTGCCAAAAACTATGAGCTTAGGTTACAGTGAACAACAGTGGCAAATACATAACACAGAGACAGTCTTACCCGGTCCGTCCAATTAGTGAACCAGAAGTGACATATCAAGGTAGACAATAAAAACAGCTTACCCTGAGAGCGCTCTGGTCAGTTCTGTTCACCAAGCCGGCGGGGACCATTCACGGAGGCTGTCTCGGTGTTGTTGTTCACTCCTAAGCCCACCCAGGGACGCCAAATACTGATAAGGATTTTTTATGCAGGGCCCCAACAGCCCTCTTGACTTTTGTAAGGTGAGTCCTAATTAACCCATGGTTGTCCTGGTACCAGGAACTTTAACACAAACTAAGACATGTCAATCTCTCTTAGTGTATGTAAAAATCTTCTCCTCTTTAATAATCAAAATGCATAATATATAACAGACAGAAGAGTCATCAAAGGGGCGTGAATAGTATACTCCAAAACTATTGGTCATCAGCACATTCTGGGAAAAAAGTTAATTAATTGTGCTCAGTTCTCAGAGACCTTGTACACAGATATTGTTTATACTAATTTCCTCTGCCAGAAGGTGATAAGTGGCTCCAGAATCCTAATATCATGCAGCATCGAGGATAGACTGGCTTCTCATTAAATGTCAAAGGGTATTAGCTGACAGGCGAGCAAACAGGTTACATAAAATGAAGTTTGAATCATGACATTAACTTGACAATGGTCAGGGAACATGGCCGCTGTATCTAAGATGGCGGACAGTAGTCAAGATGGCGTCCTAAACCAGTGCGACCTCCTTAACATATATCCAACGTGCCTCACGTCGTAATAGTTCAGGTGTTATGTCTCCTGATATTGGAGGAAACAAGGTTCAGTCCTACAACCTGCAAGCCCTTGGTTTTACTGGCCCTCTCCATAGCATATTGCAGCAAAGGCTTACCGCTGCACCCGCGATCGGTGCTAGCACTGATCGCGGGTGTTTTCACCTCGATCGCCGCCAGCAATGCTGCCGGCGGCTTCAAAGAGATCGCGCCGCATGGTAACCTCGGGTGTTCCGAATACCCGAGGCTACTTCGTTTTAACCCACGCATTACAATGTGCTAATTGCACATTGTAATGCATGGGGAGTAAAATCCACATATACTGCCATACTGTAGTATGGCAGTATATGATAGGATCGATCAGACTACCTAGGGTTAGAGTACCCTAGGGAGTCTGAAAAATAGTAAAAGTAAAAATAAAAAAAAGTTTAAAAAAAAAAAATTATAATAAAAAAAACTAAAAATTCAAATCACCCCCCTTTCCCTAGAACTGATATAAAAATAAATAAACAGTAAAAATCATAAACACATTAGGTATCGCCGCGTCCGAAAATGCCCGATCTATCAAAATATGATAATGTTTTTTCACTACGTTTAACCCCGTAATGGAAAATAGCGTCCAAAATGGCATTTTTTTGCCATTTTGAAAAATATAAAAAAATTTATAAAAAGTGATCAAAAGGTCGCACAGTCCCAAAAATGATAGTAATGAAAACTCCATCAAAATTTGCAAAAAATGACACTATCCACAGCTCCGTACACCAAAGTATGAAAAAGTTATTGGCCCCAGAAGATGGCAAAATAAAAAAAAAATATTTTGTACAGGAGGTTTTAATTTTTTTTAAATGTATGAAAACATTATAAAACCTATACAAATTTGGTATCCACGTGATCGTACCGACCCAAAGAATAAAGTAGACATGTCATTTGGGACGCAGATTGAAAGCTGTAAAATCCAAGCCCACAAGAAAACGTCACAAATGTGGTTTTTCACCATTTTCACTGCATTTGGAATTTTTTTCCCGCTTCCCAGTACACGCCATAGAATATTAAATACCGTCACTATGAAGTGCAATTTGTTACGCAGAAAATAAGCCATAACACAGCTCTTTATGTGGAAAAATAAAAAAGTTATAGATTTTTGAAGTTGGTGAGTGAGAAATGGAAGTGAAAAAACTAAAAAAGGCCAAGTCGTTAAGGGGTTACCTTGTGAGAAGTGCACCCCTGCATTAGAAATGCTGGACAGATGTTGCTGTATCCGCTTTCTTAGTTCTTGTGAGGTTTGTCCTACGTAAATCTTGTGGCATGGGCAGATCAAAGCATATATCACGTTCTTGGTTTTACAATTCACGTAGTTCCGTAAGATAGTGTGATGTACAAATTCACGAGTGGCAGGCATTAAGGGGCAGACAGAGCAGTCACCACATGCATAGGAGCCTTTCAATTTGATGCCCCTGCCCAATGGACATGTGGGGCGTGTGAAATGGCTATTAGAAAGTTTGTCCTTCAGGTTCATTGGACGACTCGCTGTTAACATAGGTCTTTCTGAGATAAAAGTTCGTAGGTGTGGTTCTGCTCGTAGAATATTCCAGTTCTTCATCAAAATCATCCGTATGTTGGACCACTGATTGTTATATGTGGTCAAAACTCCTAGATGGAGTTCTGTTGTTCTCTTCTTTTTGTTAAGGAGCTGGTCTCTAGGTGAATCACAAGCCCGAAGGAAGGCTTTAAAGATGGTCTTTCTGGGATAGCCTCTGTTCAAGAGTCTTTCGGTCAGTTCATGTGCATTCCTATGAAAATCATCCTGTAGGGTGCAATTCCGTTTGACCCGAATGAACTGTCCCACGGGTATGCCAGTCTTCAGGTGAGCAGGATGAAAGCTGTCATGATGTAACAAGTTATTGGTGGCTGTTTCCATATGGTATAGATCTGTGCTCAATCTACCTTTCATCAACTGCAAATCAATGGGAGTAATCTATTTGGCCACCTGCAGAAGATCACTTAGGGGACAGCAGACACAATCGAGACAAACCCCTCTCTAGACATATTCACAATATGCATGGAGGTAGCACCCAAGGGTTGTCATTTTTTGGTATCGATATCCACCATTGTGATCTGAGTCGTTTGGAGAGAATACAATTATCGGAAGAAAGCTTGTGAAACATTTTATTGAAAGAAAAGGAAAAAGTTGGAAGACCTGGAGCTAAGATCAGAGTAACTTTTAGTATAGTAAAAAACATTATGGGGCACATTTACTTACCCGGTCCTCTCTCGATCCCCGATCCGGACTGTCTGACGAGGATGAAGTCTGGCGCGATTCACCAAGTTCGTGTGCCCGGGATCCTGTAAGTGTCGCTTCCCCGCTGAGGTCCGCCGGAGTTCACCTTCTTCTTCCCGGTGTATGTGAGTGCATGTCTTGTGACACAATTTGACAAGTTAAATCCCACGCGATGTCCGAATCCGTTGGATGTTCCGATGGCCGCCCCCCTGATTTGTGTTGCGTTAAAGCCGGCGTTGGTGCGCCAAAATCCGATCGCGTGTGACAAAAAGCTCCTTCCTTTACATGTAGTCGGGGACCATACTGAAGAAGTGTTGCCCTGGTACAATATGGGAGACATAGGTCCTACTTGTATGGGGGATTTTATTGATCATTGTTTGCTGCTGTTTTGGTCGTTGCCCAGTTGAATTAAAGGACTGTAAGTTTTACCACCATTACTTCTGAGTGATCCCTGTGCCAGGCTGTATACCACCAAGGGCGCCCCATCCTCCATCACCAGGGATCCCTATCTACACTTCGGAGTTGCCCGAAGGTAGGGAGAAACCTATTTTCTTGCACATCCCACCTGCTGGAGACCTGCCATGCTGTGGACGAGGTCTCCGTTCAGTTATACCGAGCACTGTGACCACCAACAAGCATTAGGTCACGTTAGCCAGCAACTCAGGTATTCAGGGCCCCGGCTTCCTCCTGCCACGAAAAAGGCTAGGCCCTGGTGGGGGAAGTAGCAGATTTAGATAACTGCTAAGTCACAGGATGTAGAGAAAGACACAAGGATGTGAGGAAAGGATCCAGAACAGGGATAGGGATTATGGATGAGGAATCTACAACTGCTAAATGAAAAAAAGAAACACACAAATCAACAACATTTCAGGAATTCTCTGTGATCACAGTTAATTGCAGCAGATGCCCACAAAGATGCTGACTGACAAATTCTAGACAGTTAAAGGGGTAGTCCTGGAATCAGCATAATTCATATACAAGTGGGCACTCAAAATATAAGCTAATGTGTAATTAGTTGTTATTTAAAATTTTGCTCCCCTTAGCAGAAAATGCTGGTGAAAAATTAAAATGCTACCGGCCCTTTAATCAGTTCGTTAATTTCCTCCGCTCGGTCCGTCGCAGAAAAGAAGATGGCCACTGGTCACATGTCCACATCACATGTCCTGTACCTGCCTGGGCAGGGTCATGTGATCACCACTACGTTTGGCTGTAGTCGGTTGGTTGCAGTGCATCCAGTATGGCCAGTGTTGTGGTGATGGCAGTTACACATCATTACTATGGTAACAGAGCAAGAAAACCTGTTACATCATCACTGTTAGCAGAGCATAAGTGGTAGGAGGAGTTACTGAGAACTAAAGGATCATGGAACTTGTAGTTTCCAGTTGCGGCCATCTTAGTGATAACTCCACCTACGTTAGAGAGGCCATAAATTTTGTAAATCATAAAATCATATTATTTTAGCTCCGTTTTGTGACTAATGACATTTAGTATTGTTGTATTCATTTATTTATATCATCAAGGGTTTTTGTGTCAGACGTTCATATTCCCGGAATACCCCTTTAAGTTTGCAGAAGTTTCCACCCTCTTCCAGATATTGGATTGGTTGATCAGTACAGACCAACCAATCTGATTTATGTAGGGGTGGCTTGATGCTGTGAGGTGAGCGACCAATCACCACTAAATCCACCCTAGAATAGACTTGTCAATAGTGGAAAATTTTTATAATTTAGACCGACAGGAAAGCTAGTTTTTAAATGAAAGATGCCTCTTAATCAAAGGTTCGATTTTGCAAAACACCACCTCTTCTCAACATTTGCACTTTTCCAACACCATATGCTCTGAAGTATTGTGTCATGTCTTCATTTCTATCATTAAAATATTTGGATGCCCCTGATACTGCTATTTTGGCTATGGATTTGTTTCCTGTGTTCTTTCCAATGTCAGCGAGATGTTCTAATATTCTCACTTTGTAGAGGCTGCCCCCTAAGTCCTGGTCGCAGGACTAGTATTAGAAGATGTTTGGAGAGATCTTTGTAATGTCCATTCAGGTATTTGTACATTGTAATGAGGTATCCCTTCAGGCTTTTTCAGATGTGACAATAGCTAACATGTATATAAGTGTGTTTATTACATTATAGGTAAAAGAAGGTGATTGGAACTTTAAGAGTTTTATGGGTTTATGGGCTTTCTAAAGTAGGCCAAGCTATCTCCAAGATGGCCACCACAGGTAAATAAAACTCCCATGAGCCCTCAATTATTAGTAACAGTTCCTCCTTCTCATGCTCTGCTCCCAGCGATCTCTGAGGTGATAATCTAATAGACTGTCCTGCTTTGTTACCACAGTAATGGCAACCGATAAACTACATGTGTATCTGTGTATGTAAATGCCATAACTGCACTTCACCTCAGCACCACTGAGATCCTGTCTCACCTACTATACTGGTGTACCATGTGCCAGCCTGTAATTAATCCCCCTACCTATATCCATGTGACCCACCATGTTCTGATTGCCTCCATGGACATCATCATGTGTCAGGTTCCAGGGGTAGTGGACCCACTGTACCACCGCGGATGATGACGTAAGCCGACACGAAGGACCGTAATCTAAGTGGCACCTGGTTTTAAACAGAGCCCACCGCAAAGCTTGTTGGACTTGCGGCGGCTTGGTACCACCAGGTTGTTTCACAGGTGCGACTTTGTCAGCGGTGGCAGCCAAAGCGTGGTACAAAAACGGAAGGCATGATCGTGGTTGGGGACAGGCAGGAGGTCAGGACAGACTGCACGGGATCAATGTCAGAGGCAGAGCAGAAGGTTGGGGCAGGCAGCAGGGGATCGTAAATGGGAACAGGTCCGGGGTCACAATGGGAAATCAATAAACAGGCACAGGGCAACAATACTAGCTTTCTCAAAGGCATATAGCACGAAGATCCATCAGGGAATGCTGGGAGAGGCCGGCTTTTAACAATTTCCTGGAAATGGCCAGTACTAATCAGCGGTGCGCTGACCCTTTGTGAGCCGGCGCACACGCACCCTATGAGTCAGGTACGTGCGCACATGAGCCGGAACAGCAATGGGGACAGGTGAGTGGCTCGAGCGCTGCACTGTCAGGGCACGAGGGGCATGGGTGAGCCCACGACCCGCGATATGGGTCGTGGAAGCATCAGTGACCAATGACACCAGTCCCCCTCCATGTAAGAACCAACTCCCCCCTCCAACATACAGTCCCATGTAAAAAACACACTCTCCTCCCTTAAAAAGTTCCGTCTGGCATTTGGAATTGATGTTTTATTCCACAAACAGCACCACAGCTGACTATAGTTTATACTGATATTGTAGCTCAGTTGTAGAAAAATGAACATAGCTAAGCTGCAATACCATGCATTACTGATTAAGCGCACATTTTTTTCAAATTCAAGACAACTCCTTTAATTCCACCAACAAGCAAAGTTAAAGGAAACCTTCCACCACGGATCTACCTACTGGGGCTACTCCACGTCCCAGTAGCCTCTTTAATCCTCCTTCCAGATATTTTCAGCGTGCAGCTACAAGGAGCATGCACATAACACAGGCCTGCGGCTGCTCGATCTCGGCTCCAAAGTCGGCGCTACTCCTTCGTGGACAAGTGTGCGCAGCTCCTTGTAGCTGCACACTGAAGATACCTGGTGGAGGATCAAAGAGGCTACTGTGGCGTGAAGTAGCTATGCAGCGCAGCCTCAGCTCTGGGCTACTCCATGCCCAGGGCCGGTTCTAGACAAAGTGGGGCCCTGGGCAAAACTAAAAGTGTGGCCCCAAAATAAAACGATTTTATGACCAGTCACAGTCAGCAAGAGGCTCCCTTTATGGTAAAACAAACTGTAATAGGTAGAACAGTGGCTCAGTGGTTAGCACTACAGCCTTGCAGCGCTGATCAACATCTGGAAAGAGTTTGTATGTTCACTCTGTGTTTGCGTGGGTTTCCTCCAGGTCCTCCAGTTTCCTCCCACACTCCAAAAATTACTGGTAGGTTGAATAGATTGTGAGCCCCATGGGGACAGGGACTGATGTGGCAAGCTCTGTGCAGTGCTGCGTAATCTGTGTGCACTACATAAATAAAGAATTATAAATTATAATTATTATGATAGAAGATAAATATGAAAGATAATAGAGATTTCTAGATGCAGAACTATAAAGTAGATGATATACACAGTAGATGAATGTGAGAGATAAATACAGTAGAAGAGAAATAGAAGATTGATTGATAAATAGAGAAAAAGTGAGATATATAAATGGTCAGATTATAGGAGACAGATAATTAGACAGATATATGATAGATAGATAAATAGACAGGAGATAGATCATAAGCATCTTCACCCAGGAATTCAACCAAGGGGTATTAACCCTTTCACCCCCGGGATTTCTGGATATTTTGTTGCGTTACTGGCCAGAGCAATTTTTAAAATTTTGACATTTAAAAATAAAATAGAAATTACAGCAAAAAGAATTAAAGTAAACCCAACAAACCAAATATTTTCTGAAAGCAGACACTTACCTTCACATCTCCTAAATGTAATAGATGGACACGTGTAGAGTTCACAAATGCCTTATATTGATATGTTAACATGAATAAATCTACATAATATCACTAAAACTGAAATAACTAAATATCTGCTTTACAGCTAGTAATGTTAAAACCGTCACAACCTGCAAAATATATCAATAAAACATAATAAAAAGTAAAGGTGCCATAAAACCTATATAATTTTGAAAGCAGACAACCAGGTGATGCATTTGGCAATTAACATTCAAAATTCCTCTAAAATATGTACAAATCCAGAATACTTATATAAAGAAAATATACTTTCCTAAAACAGTAAGATGTGAGGAGATCATACAGACCCCACACCAATATATTCATCAAAATATGCAGCAAAAGGAACATTAAATCTATAGGGAAAACCAAACAATTTGGAAAAAATTGAGCGTCACACAGATCTATCATTGTCTGCTCCTTACACAATAGTAACCCAAATAAATAACTATATATCCATAAACCAAGCTAATAACATAATAAAAGTCACTTTTAGATGTGCGCCAATGTATTAGCCGCACAATAACAGAACCCTCCACGCTTCATAAGAATGAGAGTGAGAACCTTATAACATAGGTATAAATAATGGAGGATGGTGTGAAATAAAAACTTTATTCCAGAACGTGTTTTTTTGGTGTTACATATAGCTCTATGGACATGTTCTGGGTCGCGGTGTTAATATGTCGCCACATTAGGTGAAGAGGATCGAATATTCATCGTAGCAGTCAATTTTCGCAAAAAAAAAACTATCACAAAATAAAAGGCAATAAGAGAGAAAGTGTGTTCCTAGATAGTTCTGCTTAGAGAAGGGTTAAAAACATGAACATTAGTTGATATTATTTCTTCTCAAAATGTAGTAACATATAAAGTGAATATTTCCATTATCTGTGAGGTGCAGCAGCTCCTGTGTGCAGCAAATTCTCCCTGCAGACTGATGTCTAAGAATCTGGAGGGGGGGACACTTCAGAGGGCTGTATCTCTGGCTCTGTGACACATAGAACCTCACTTCTTTTTTCCGATGAAAGAAGAGTCTCCTCTTTGATATGAATATAAATTTCTAAGTGTCTAAGTGTCAGGAAAACGGAGATATTAACTGTTAAACTGCTGTCGGGAGTGATTTTTATATATAAAAATGGCACCTGATATTCTCACTTTAAATCTGAAAATGTTTGGATCTGTGGCACCTAGAAACACAATTCAAGATTCATTTGAAAGAAGAGATTCTCCCCCTCCTCAGGGGGCCCAGGGCAATTGCCCACTTTGCCTACCCATAGCGCCGGCCCTGTCCATGCCCCAGTAGCCTCTTTTGAAAATTTTTATGGAGTGAGCTCCTCCAGTGAGTCCTTCCCATACCCCCTTATTATATATATTCTGGTAGTGCTCTATATTAACCCCCATAGTGATGCAGCTTTGAAAAGGCTCTAGTGACTGGGCATTTTTAGAAAATTTTCATAAGCGCCGGTTTAAGGACCATACCTTTTTTTTGCATGCTAACTTAAAATTTTTGCTGTGTTTTTTTTCAGGACACATAGAGCTAGTTTAAAAGGCTAATAAAAGTTCAAACATTTTTTCATTTTTATTTGGGGTTAAAAGTAGAAAAAAACTTTTTTTTTGTAATTTATAGTACTTTTTTTTTATTTTTTCAAATTAACTCAAAATGAACATTATTAATGAATTCCCTATTTTGGTTTGGTTGTTTTGCTATACAATATGCATAATCTTGGGCAAGACTATGGCGGTGTTTTTTGTAGTGTAGTGGGGGATTTTTTTAAAATATATGCCGTAATTTCAATGTATTTTTATGAATATTTATGAATATTTTACTTTATATGTCCCCATGAGGTCATAAAAGACCCCTGAGGGACATTTTCCAAATTTTTTTTAAATTTTACTTTATTTTTTCAAATTTTTGAAGTGACCTAACTTTTAGCATTTTATTGGTTTTGTTAAACAGTAACTGATTGGTAATCTGGTCTTGATTGTATGTGTACGCTATGAATTGTGAAATGCTGCAGAATGTTAGACATGAAGATTCTGATAATTTTAAAGAACATATACTAATCTAGGACTGGATAAAATGCATCAACTTGTTGGTGGTTCACTGGGTTCAACAAATATCCACTTTATTCTAATTTGTTGGGCATAAAAATAATAATTTATTTCCCCTTTGGAGTCAAAAAGAATGGATGTTGTTATAGGAAACAGGTAAAAGTATCTGCATTCTTACTTAAAGGATCAAGGATTGTAAACCAAACCATATCCCTCTGACAGGATATGCTTTTCTTTTAGCTTTTCTTTTTAAAAAACAGGGCATAAGAAAAGCTTTTAAAATTATGCAAATAAGTCGGAGGTGTTAATGGAGCCTGGAGCCCCTCAGGCTCATTTGTATAATGTATAAAGCCTTTTTTCTTTAAAACAAGGGCATAGGCAGCTTAAAGAAGAGCTGATCCTGCCAGAGGGGGCTCACACCAATATGTCAGTGTTTGGTTTACAATCCTTCTTCCTGGTGGTAGATGTGCTTTAAACCTTTAATTACACAGTATTGATTGTCTCTAGCTGAGCAGCTACTGGATGATTCCATTAGAAAGCATCAGCAGAATTGTGTCCATGTTTATGTAGGTTACTAGAAAAATAATTGCTTTCTATGAAAGGAGCTGAACTAATCATGTTTCAAATCAAAGTGGTTATTGCTGAAGCCATAAACTGTAATCTACTGTATGTGCTATAAAAAAAGATTATCTCTGGATATTGAATTGAATTGAAATGAAACAGAAATAGTTATAGTTTGCATCATTCAATTACCCATTTATTAACCCCTTAATGACCGATGGTAATTGGTGCCTGAATGTCCAGGTCAATTTTTGACGTTCTGCTATGCGCTTGTTTAAATGACGATTTCCAGAGAGGAAAAGCGTTGTGTATCATAAAAAATTTTTTTATAACATGTGAGACTTGATAGGATAGTTTAATTAATTACTTTTTTTTCTTTATAAAAGTTGCCAATAATTGGCTATAAATAAGCCTGTAATTTTTCTGATTACTTTTTTTAATAAGTAGTAACCTTTATTAAACTATGATATATATATGTATAGCATTATTCCATCACCCTTTCCGAGGTTCAGTTACAGGTGCAGATGGTGCATGTACTTCTGTAAAGTGAAAGCTTTTTCTGCTTCTACATTCTGCCTTCAGGAGGCTGGAGGAGGGAACACCTGAAACGCCTATATCTACTGAACCCTTGCATCGGGAAACATAATTGTGTCATATTAAACAGGAGAGTCTCCCCTTTAATATCATATAAGGATTGTGTGTGGATGCTTAACAGAACGGGATATTCACTCTTAAAGTTACAATTAGAAATATACACTCACCGGCCACTTTATTAGGTACACCTGTCCAACTGCTCGTTAACACTTAATTTCTTATCAGCCAATCACATGGCGGCAACTCAGTGCATTTAGGCATGTAGACATGTTTAAGACAATCTCCTGCAGTTCAAACCGAGCATCAGTATGGGGAAGAAAGGTGATTTGAGTGCCTTTGAACATGGCATGGTTGTTGGTGCCAGAAGGGCTGGTCTGAGTATTTCAGAAACTGCTGATCTACTGGGATTTTCACGCACAACCATCTCTAGGGTTTACAGAGAATGGTCCGAAAAAGAAAAAACATCCAGTGAGCGGCAGTTCTGTGGGCGGAAATGCCTTGTTGAGGTCAGAGGAGAATGGGCAGAGTGGTTCGAGCTGATAGAAAGGCAACAGTGACTCAAATCGGCACCCGTTACAACCAAGGTAGGCAGAAGAGCATCTCTGAATGCAGCAGAAGACCACACCGGGTGCCACTCCTTTCAGCTAAGAACAGGAAACTGAGGCTACAATTTGCACAAGCTCATTGAAATTGGACAGTAGAAGATTGGAAAAACGTTGCCTGGTCTGATGAGTCTCGATTTCTGCTGCGACATTCGGATGGTAGGGTCAGAATTTGGCATCAACAACATGAAAGCATGGATCCATCCTGCCTTGTATCAACGGTTCAGGCTGGTGGTGGTGGTGTCATGGTGTGGGGAATATTTTCTTGGCACTCTTTGGGCCCCTTGGTACCAATTGAGCATTGTTGCAATGCCACAGCCTACCTGAGTATTGTTGCTGACCATGTCCATCCCTTTATGACCACAATGTACCCATCATCTGATGGCTACTTTCAGCAGGATAATGCGCCATGTCATAAAGCTGGAATCATCTCAGACTGGTTTCTTGAACATGACAATGAATTCACTGTACTCAAATGGCCTCCACAGTCACCAGATCTCAATCCAATAGAGCATCTTTGGGATGTGGTGGAACGGGAGATTCGCATCATGGATGTGCAGCCGACAAATCTGCGGCAACTGTGTGATGCCATCATGTCAATATGGACCAAAATCTCTGAGGAATGCTTCCAGCACCTTGTTGAATATATGCCACAAAGAATTGAGGCAGTTCTGAAGGCAAAAGGGGGTCCAACCGGTTACTAGGATGGTGTACCTAATAAAGTGGCCGGTGAGTGTATAGTTGTATAGAAAATCTAATTTTTTTATGAAGCATCCATATGCAGATGTAGAGATGGATAGACAAGCATGTTTTGTTTGATGCTGATGTTTTTTCTGAAATAAATGCACAGTTTCAACTTGCTGTCTATAAGAGCTTTTTAATTGCCAACCTCACTGTTTGAGCTGAAGCCCTACAGGAGATTCTCCTGTTTAACCCCTTCACGCTCTGCGATGGATATATCCGAAAATAGCAAATTATGTTTCCCTTTTTTGTACACATTTGTTTAATTTTTGAAAATGTATTAAAATGCAATAAAACCTGTTTACATTTGGTATCACTGCGATCGTACCGAACCAAAGAATAAAGTAGAGATGTTATTTGGAGCACAGAGTGAAAGTTTTTACTGCTGTTTTTACTGAATTTTTTACTGCTTCCCAGTACAAGGCATGTTATAATAAATAACATCATGGGAAAGTAAAATTTGATAAGCCCTCACACAGCTCTGTACACGAAAAAATGAAAAAGTTATGGATTTTTGAATGTGGAGAGTGAGAAATGAGCGAAAAAACCCTGCATCCTTAAGGGGTTAATATGACACCAGTAAAGTGTTTCTAGATGTAAGGTCTAAGGAGATATAGCTATTTGAAGTTGCCCACTGTCATGACGTTCATGAACGTCCTTTCTGCGCCGGGCATGTGCAAATAGGACATATATAGCACTCCCCACCTGGTGTACAGTTGGAACAGAAGGTATTCAGACACCTTTCGATTGTTCAAAAGTTCTTTTTTTGCTCTTTAATGCACACTCTGCACCCCATCTTGACAGCAAAAAAAACCCTGAAATGTATATACTTTTGCTAATTTATTAAACAAGAAAACTGAAGTATAAGCATTCAGCCCCTTTGCTCAGTATTGAGTCAAATCACCTTTTGAGCTAGTACAGCCATGAATCATCTTGGAAATGATGCAACAAGTTTTTCACTCTTGGATTTGGGGATCCTTTACCATTCTTCCTTGCTGATCCTCTCCAGTACCCTCCAGTCCAGAGCACTCTGGACAATGTTTTTATCCAGGATATCTCTGTACTAGGCTGCATTCATCTTTCCTTCAATTAAAACCAGTTGTCCTTTCCTCGCAGCTATAAAACATGCTGTCACCACCATGTTTCACTGTTGGAATTGTATTTGGCAGGTGATGAGCAGTGCCTGGCTTTCCCCACACATACCACTTACAATTAAAGCCAAAAAGTTCAATCTTCGTCTCATCAGACCAGTCCTTCATGTGTTTTTATGCAAACTGTATTCAGGTTTTCATATGTCTTGGACTGAGGAGAGGCTTCTGTCAGCCATAAAGTACCAACTGGTGGGGGTTTGCAGTGATGGTTGACTTTGTCGAACTTTCTCCCATCTCCCTACTGAATCTATGGAGTTCAGCCACAACAATCTTGGGGTTCTTCTTTACCTCTTTCACCAAGGTTCTTCTCCCACAATTTCTTAGTTTGGCTGGATGGCAAGGTCGAGGAAGAGTTGTGGTCTTCCCAAACTTCTACCATTAAAAGATTATGGAGGCCACTGTGCGCCTAAAAAAAAGTGCTGCAGAAATTCTTTTGCAACCTTGGCCAGATCTGTCTCTGAAATCCTTGGGCAATTCCTTAGACCTCATGATTCTCATGTGCTCTGACATGCACTGTGAGGTGCAAAGTCTTATATAGAAAGTTGTGTTCCTTTTTTATCAAGTCCAATAAGTTTAATTAAACACTGCTGGACTCCAATGAAGGTGTAGAACCATCTCAAGGAGAATCAGAAGAAAATGGACAGCATGTGAGTTAAATATGATTATCGCAGCAAAAGGTCAGAATACTTATGACCATGCAATGTTTCAGTTTTTCTTGTTTAATAAATATCTACATTTCCATTTTTTTCAAGATGAGGTGCAGAGTGTACATTAATGAACAAAAAAGAACTTTTTTGATCTTTCCAATTGGCTGCAGTTAAGAAAATAAAACTACAATAATCTCTGATGAAATTCTGCAACCCTCGTGTGAAAATGGCCTCAGGAGTGTTGGACATCTGTATATTTTCCTTCTACATCACCTTGAAGTAATTGTTCAGATTGCTGGTTTTATGTTGCTGGTATTTTGTTGTTAATGTGTTATTCATTGCTTCAAGTATCTTCCTAGCAGACATTCATTTTCTCTGCTTGTGTTTCTATAAAATTACATATCACTCTGTTTCCCTACTGGCTTTTCTTGACTGTATACTTTTTTCAAAGAGTAATCTTTTAGATAACAGTTCATTTGATTTCTCCATGGTACAAGTTCACTACAGGCTATGGTAATAAACACACATGTGGACTGGAAAATGTAGGTTATTGTGTTTCACTATTTGCAGTCACATCCTGTTACTGACAAAAGAACAGCAATTACTTGGCTGCTGATGTCCTATTAAAATTATTTTGAGACCAACCCAAATTGTTACTGTTACTGATAACAGTTTACATGTTAGCAGGGCCGGATAAGGGTCGTGATGGCCCCTAGGCTCAAAATCTGGTGGAGGCCCCCAATGAGTGTAGAATACTAGCGTCCTCCTGCTCACTTTCCACTATCCCCCCAGTAAAACATCTATATACAGCCACTAACACCCCCACTAATACATTTATATATAGATGCCCCTCAGTAATACATCTATATACAGACGCCCGGCCCCCAGTAATAAATCTATATACAGCCACCTCTCCCCCAGTAATACATCTATATACATCTGCCTCGCCCCAAGTAATACATCTATATACAGCTGCTTCGCCCAAGTATTACATCTGTATATTGCCCCCAACCCCCTAGTAATAAATCTCTATATCTACCTCAACCCCTACAAGACTCACAGTCCCATGTAAAATACAACTCAGCCCGCACCAGACACAAAGTCCCATGTAACATACACCTCAGCCCACACCAAACACACATTCCCATGTAACATGCAGCTCAGCACGCACCAGACACAGTCTCATGTAACATACACCTCAGCCACACCAGCCATGCAGTCCCATGTATACATGCAGGGCCGGCACCAGCACTGGGCATATCTGGGCAAGTGCCATGGCCCAGAGCTGCTGGGGGGCTAACATAAGGCTGTACATAAGGAATGCATGGGGGTGAAAGGGGCTGTATCTAGTAAATCAATAGGTGGGTTTTATATAAAATAACCATTAGGGGTAGTGTTTGGGATGATAAACTAGGAAATATTTTATGGAAAAGAAGACTGTTTTAGTTCTGAATTTTTAATCCCGCCATGTGAGCTCACTGCAAAGGGGCCAACTAAGGCTCTGTCGCTCTGGGGCCTACTGAAACCTGGAGCCAACCCTGTATACATGTATACAACCACTAACCCTGAGGGTTCTCTCTCTTCTACACGTGTAGTTTGTAGTCACAACCTTCCCAGGAGGCTCCTTCCTTGCCGTGACATCACAGTTTCCGTAAAGCAACTCAACTAAAGAGACTAGCAAGGTAGTAGGGGCTTTCTGGGAGGGCCTGCTGTGTGGTTACTGGGAGGTGACTGTCTGTAGCTGGGAATGATGCTCTGCAGCACTGATGCAGCGCATCGCTCCAGCCAGAGACAGTAAGCTCAGAGCTGACTGTTTGCCACTCACCTAACAGGGACTGGGAAGCAGTGTGTGGGGGCGCCGCTGCGCATCACTCCCTGTTCCAGAGAGTGACAGTCAGCTCGCAGTGTGGGAGTGCCAGCAGCACAAATATCAAACCTATAAATGTCTGACACTGGCACTGTCAGATATCATCATCCGGTGGTGGCCGCCTGTGGGGGCAAAAAGGTGGGAGCCCGCCCCCGGGACACATGCCTGAAAGCCCCACCTTTAATCTGGCCCAGATTCATTCAATTATTTATTGCTTGTGTATTTTGCCACTTTTTTACTTTTTGTAAAAGATCTGTACTTTCCTTGTAAACAAGCAATAAATTGGCTAAATAATTTTTAATGTTTTTTTTTTTATTCCCCTGGCATTTTCGTTAAGCTAACTTGAATGTGCTGTTATGCAGCACATATGACCAATGTTTTACTGTAGGAAATTAGGTAGACTGTATGATATTTATTATGCCTTCTCCCCCAGGGCAAGTTAGGAGCCTGGAACTGTTAGTGGGAAGCACAAGGGCAAGTCACTTGGAGGATATTGATGGTGAAAGTCCTGCAAAAGCAAGCTCCTATCAATCATTTGTGGTGTTAATACACCCTGTTCATTGCTGCTGGCAAAAATCTTTTGCGGGTCAATATTTAATATGCAGTGTTCAATAATGCTGCAGCAACCGGGTTCAATACTTCTGCAGATGCTTAAAGGGGTATCCCCACAAAGACAAGTTTCTTAAATGTACTCAGGATAACAAAATAACACATTTACTAATTCACTGTTAATACAGCATTTCACAGATATAATTCCAGCCGGTCTCTATCAGTCCTGGTGTACACAATTTCAGTTGCCCTTTGACATGACCCTGTAACTTCTGACCCTTCTTAGGGTTGTAGAATCTTGGATTTCTGTTTGACGACCGTGGAGCTGAGATTTCTGTCTCTCTCTGTTCTCTGCCTTTAGCCGAACCCCTTGCATTCCAGAATTGAGCTCTCTCACACTGATACACAGGCACTGATGTCCTGCCAGCAGTGTGAGGAGTGTAAGGCTACAGACAGATAAGTTCTTTATTTGGGAAAGGGGAGGAAAGCACAGCAGATCTAGCCGTGTGTTGTGGAATAGCAGAGTTGTAGGAGAACTGTGTCATTGTGTGTAATAGGCATCTGATGCATCTCATCTCCGATTTGTCTCATCTCTCTTTCTATGTGTCAGATATAAGTACAACATTCATAAACTAAACGAAAGTGTATATAAACCTTATACCCTGATAATCTAACCATATTTTCAGCTCCCATAACTAGATAGATTATAATGGGGCTTATTTACTAAGGGTCCGCAGCCACAATTTTGTCGGTTTTTCCAACATTTTCAGGATTTGCGCCATTGGGACAGGTATTTCATGCGACAGAAATGGGGGCGTGCTGTCGGACAATCCAACTGATTCGCGCTGGATTTAACTTTCAAATTGTGTTGCAAGATCAAGCACTTACATGCACCAGGAAGAATAAGGTGAACTCCGTCGGACCTAAGCGGGGAAGCGACACATACAGGATATCGGCTGCACAATCTTAGTGAATCATGGCATTATCGTTGGACCTGGTTGGACCTGGTAAGTAAATGTGCTCCAATGTTTCTGATTAGAGAGTCCCAGCCCACACTCTGGAATTATACTGAGTAACATTCTGGGTTAAGGTAAAAAAAAAAGGTAAAAATGATCTTTATTGTGTTAACATCACTGGGGGGTTGAAATTTGAGAATTTTCTTCCATGGCAGTGCATCCTGAACAACACTGGGGTTAAGTGTAGCAAAAAACCTATGCGTTTTCGGGCGTACAAAGCGCCATTACTCATGGCACACATGGTTGTGGAAACACACTCAACAATAGGAAATCATCCACCACTAGAAGATAAGGATGATAACAGCAATCCATGGACTTTCAGGCAGGGGTGCCATTTGTAGTGGAGCTTGTCAATGGACCACTGTCACTGCTTGGCAAGAAAAGCATGCCTTCATGATGACTACCTTATTGTCAATTCCTGGAAACCATACTTTCTCTCTAAGTAGTGGCTTCGTTTTTACAACCCCTTGATGAGCCAAATCAAGCGCTCTGTTGTGTAATCTCTGAGGTATCACAAGGTGATTGTCATGCAGTAGTAAATTTGAGTCTAACACCAAAAGTGAATGCCTTGCTTTGAAGAAGTTTTGTGAGTATGCTGCTTGTTCAGATGGTTGAAGATGAGCCTCAGTATTGAAAGAACTCCAATAGAGATGAGCGAACACTAAAATGCTCGGGTACTCGTTATTCGAGACGGAATGGTCACAGAGATGTTCTGAAGCATCTGCTTTGTTATTTTAGCTGTGTGTTTGGGGTCATTGTCTTGTTGGAAGGTTTGGTCCAGTCTGAGGTCCAGAGCATCTGGAAGCGGTTCTCATCCAGGATCTCTTTGTACTTGGCCGCATTCATACGGTATTTTTTTCACTGAGGAGAGGCTTCCAGACTGCTGGAGGCTGTAGTGATGGGTGACTGTTCTACCATAAATGCTTTATTTGGCTCAATTGCCAGAACACCATTACAAAACACAAACCTCAAAATTATTCCTACAGACATTAGGCAAGACTGTAATTAATTATTTTAGTAAATCCACTGAGATTGGCCTTCTATCTTTTAACACAAAATGCTTATGATGACCCTTTAGAACCGGTTTAATTTGAAAACGTACAGAAAATGGAGTCTTATCGGCCAGCCTGAAAAAGATCCTAAGAATATTAGCATAAGAAAAACATCTCTGAATCAAATCACAAATAAATAACAAATCTTCATTAAAATTATCTTCATTTACCGACCATACAAAAGGAAGTCCAGCTCGCCCCTGCAGCCGCATAACTGGCCCATGTTCCCGATGTCAAAGAATTTCTAACACTTTCAACTATTAGTCCCATATCAAATCCCAGAGATGAGGAGGACTAGGTTTACATTCTTCCAGAACAAGTTGCCGAAACTTCTGGAAGTGCCATCGTGACAGAGAATCAGCTATGTAATTTCTAACTCCTTCCACATACTTTGATTTTAACCAAATATTTAATTGTAGACCGCACAAAACCGAGTGCCTTAATAATGTAACTGTCATGTCACACTTAGAGGATAGCTTATTCACAGCAAAAATTTCTCCTTTATTAGCAGTGTGTAACAATATTCTCCTGTCTCTAAAAAATCTCCCCCAAATCACTATAGCCAACTGGAAATAACTCCAATAAGACAATATTTTTTGTCACTTTATTAATAATCCATGCTTGCGGCCAACCCTCTGAAGACCAACTACCTTTCCAGAAAGCTTCATAACCAACGCTCACGGCCGCATCCGTGAATAAATTAAGGGAGGAAAAATCTTCAAACTCATGTTGCCAGCAACTCCTACCATTATACTTGCTCAAAAACTCAAGCCACATACCGAGATCCTCTTTAAGTGAGACAGTTAAGCGAATGTGAGACTTAGGGGATTTTAAACCCCTAGTTGCAAAGTAAAATCTTTTGTTAAGAACTCTACCCATAGGGATCACCCTGCAAGTAAAATTTAAGAGGCCTAATAATGACTGAAGCTCTTGCAAAGTCACCTTCTTCCTAGCCAAAAATAAAATCAACTAAGACTTCTCATTTAACTTTTCAATCGACAATCTAAATTCCATATGTTCTAAATCGATCACGATGCCTAAAAATTCCAATTCATGACAAGGCAATACTGTCTTCTCTGCAGCTACAGGCACACCAAACAATTCCATCAACTCTCTCTAAGAATTTTGTTAACAAAACTGAACAAACTAATGAAGTGTCCGGACCAATAAACAAAAAAAATCATCGAAATAATGTAAAAATGCTTCTTAAACCAACTTTTAATTCAACCACCCACTGTAAAAAGGAAGAAAAAGTTTCAAAGTAATTACATGACAATTTGAAACCCATCAGTACGCACCTCTCAAAATAGAACAAGCAAAAAAGTGTCAGTGCTCTACTCCACAATAGGCTCCTATTCACATTCGGTCATGAGGAATCTCACCACCCCTTTTCTTCAGGTTAGGAATAGAGGTCTCCTGGGTTCAGCGTCCTGTTCCCCGTCTCCACTTACTGGACCAAAGCGTGCACCCCGTCTCACTCTCGTGCCCGAGGTTCACTATCGTCCCTGTATCAGAGATTGCGGACAAATAGTGTAGAACGCCAGGATAAAGGGTGCAAACAATTTATTGAATATACTCACAAAAAACATTTAAAAAGCGCGCATATCCAATCCTTAAAAACAAGAGACACCAAACACCTTGCCCGACCCAGGTTTCACCTCTTCAGGCTTCTTCCGGGGCTTGGTGTTTGACGTGGGTTCAGGTGTTTAAATACAAAAATTTCTTCTTACATATTTAAAACAAAAACAATTCTTCAGCAATCCAAAACAATATATCCCTAACATCCTCTTCCTCATACTACTCATACTGCTTTCTCTTATAGTTTTGTAGCAAAAGTTAGAAACAAGAAAACTTACAACTCCAAGCCTGTCTCATTGTTCAGACACAGGTTTTTTTAATCAGCCAGACTTTTCTGCATTCTAGTTCTAAAACCAGTCAGTGGATCACTTCAGTACACACCCCCACCAATCCCTCTTTTTTTTCTTTTCTCTCACTCGCACCCATTCTAAAGAAATAGATCGCTACAGTACCGTATTTTTCGGCCTATAAGGCGCACCAAAAATCCTTTGATTTTCTCAGAAATCAAAGGTGCGCCTTATATATGAACTTATACAGAAATGTACTACAGACAAGATGTACTGTACATTTACCAGTGTTTAATAGCTCCTTCCCCAGAAATTTCCTGCACCTTCCCATACAGGGTCCCTGGCTCCTGAAGTGCCCTGGCACCACAACTAACATTGTGCCAATCCTGCCCTCCCCTAGCACGGAGAGACCGGAGCTGCCATAGTGCCGACCACGAGGCAATCATCATCAAAGGAGCCACAGGGAACCCCACAGGAATAACACCCTGCCTGAGGAGGGAAGGAGAAGGGGCAGAGGGAGACCGCTTAACCCCTGCTGCATCACCCTGCATTAACCCCCAGCAGCCCATACCTCTGAGATCGTAGCTCTCTGACAAGCTGAAGACAAGTTTCCCGGGAAGTGTAGTTGGCTTGAACTGTGCACAGGTCTGCCACCTGCTGGTCATTTTTGGTACTGCATTTGATCTTGCGCCTTATACTCCAGTGTGCCTTATATATGAACCTAGATGTCTTAGCAGGCATTTATCAGAGGTGCGCCTTATAGTCCGGTGCGCCTTATAGGCCGAAAAATATGGTATATACATCTTACATAAAAATAATAGAGTCTACAGCATATAACTTCCAAGGATATCATCCTCTATATTTCAATCAGTAACAAATTCCAATAGAAAGCCTGCAAATATGTAATCTTTATCCCATATTACACGGATTTCCCAGATTAGTCCTATTTGTATATAACCCTTAAGGTTCAAAAATTGGAATCTCCGCTGGGAAAACAATTACAGGCGGTCCCCTACTTAAGGACACCCGACTTACAGACAACCCATAGTTACAGACAGACCCCTCTGCCCACTGTGACCTCTGATGAAGCTCTCTGGATGCTTTAAAATAGTCCCAGACTGCAATAATCAGCTTAAAATTGTCTGCAATGAAGCTTTATTGATAATTCTTGGTCCTATTACAGCAAAAAAATTTGAAACTCCAATTGTCACTGGGGCAAAAAAAAAATTGTCGGGAACTACAATGATAAAATATACAGTTTCGACTTACATACAAATTCAACTTAAGAACAAACCTACAGTCCCTATCTTGTATGTAACCCGGGGACTGCCTGTACAATGCATTCCAAGTATTAAAAGAAGTGTAGATAGGTCTTATCCTTAAATTAATCCTAAATTAACCCTTACTCACATGTATAAACCTAGTTCAGGAAACTCGGCAGCTCAAAGTCTATGTTCAGACCATGAGGCTGAAGGGTGCCCAATAGAGATGAGCGAACACTAAAATGCTCGGGTACTCGTTATTCGAGACGAACTTTTCCCGATGCTCGAGTGCTCGTCTCGAATAACGAACCCCATTGAAGTCAATGGGAGACTCGAGCATTTTTCAAGGGGACCAAGGCTCTGCACAGGGAAGCTTGGCCAAACACCTGGGAACCTCAGAAAAGGATGGAAACACCACGGAAATGGACAGGAAACAGCAGGGGCAGCATGCATGGATGCCTCTGAGGCTGCTTTTTTTGTTTTTTTTTTTTTTTTTTAACAGCCGGTATTTTACTAGAAGTTAGAGGCTTAGAATTTGGAGGGTCAAGTCTGACTGCCCAATTTCAGCTGTGGGGCTGAAAAACTAGGTTTATCTTTGCCTACCTCCTTCCGTCCAGCAGCACCATTTTGGTTGGTATAATGGAGAGAGGAGCTGAGCATTAATGTTGGAAATCAAATCACTTTTACAATGATGATCCCTATATGTTCCCTCCTGTGTCTGTATATTTTTATGGTGTGATCACCCTTGGAGTCCTCCGTCTTTCATCCATCTCCTGTCCGTGTCTCCTCTCCTTTCACTTTGTTGCGTTATATGCACTGGTGCTTTTGATAGGTCATATAAAGTTAATGTATATTACTCTCGAGTATAAGCGACCCAAGTATAAGCCATGGCCCCTAATTTTTACCACACAAAACCTGGGAAAACCTTATGACCTGAGTATAAGCCCGAGGGGGAAGGCGTTGTCACAAGGCCTTCCAGTATTCGCCTGCCGGGATCTTACACCTTTTAATATAGCCAGAAACCGGCCCCCCAGTATACAGCCTGCCAGCCCATTCTCCAGTATATAGCCAGCACCCTTGCCCCAGTATATAGCCAGCAGATGGGGGAACAGAAAGGTGAAGTTTTGAATTTTTCCTTTTTTTACTTGAGTATAAGCAGCGTTTGGGCTTTTTCAACACTTTTTTTGTGCGGAAAAACTAGTGTCTATGGTAATCTTCTGATGATGTGGTACCTTAGATTACTGACTAACGCAAATAAGACGGTTACAAGCCCTTCGGGGCAGCTACATCCCTCACAGGACAGGAGGACAGTCTTTCTGAAGTGACACAGAGCTTATACAACATACGACCCATAGAAATGCAAACAAAAATGTCAAACAAAAGGACCCAATAGTATAACAACGTTTAGACTAACAGGTCCTTGTATAATGTTTTCATACATTTACACACACATTATACCCATAGCGACAATAAGCGTCCCTGTACGAGATTTATTGCGCAGGGGAGGGTAGTATGAGAGGTTTTTTCACGGGCTGAGACCTCTTAATACACGGCGGGTGCTGCTTCACAATGAAGGCTAAGCAACCCTTTGCTAAACACCCGCGATCACGGTGTTGTACTATCGCGGGTGTAACCCTCATTGCGCCGACAAGTGCGGCGGCATAAAGAAGCCATGGCGGCGAGTGGGCGCCGCCATCTTGGCTTCGATCGACGCTCCCCGTGACGGCAATCGACGGGAGCGGACGATCGTTGCCACGACAGCCTCGGATTCACACAGTGATCGAGGCTATATGTTTTAGGCCATCCTATTACAAATGTGCGATCTGCACATTGTATAGATGGTCGTAGCAAATCCCTATATACTGCCATATGTAGGTATGGCAGTTATGGTAGGATCCAAATAAGACAACCCTAGGGTTAAAGTACCCTAGGGAGTCTGAAAATAGTAAAAAAATTTTAATTGAAAAAAAATAGAAAAAAAGGAAAAAAATGATAGTAAATACAACCTAGAATAGTCAAAGAACCCCCCTTTCCTAGAACTGATATAAATAAACAGAAAAAATCTATAAAAACACATTAGGTATAGCATGTGTCCAAAATGCCGATCTATCAAAATATAAGATGTTTTTAGGGTGCCGTTTAACCGTAACGGAACATAGTGCCCAAAGTCGCAAATGAAATTTTTTTGCCATTTTGAAAACAAAAGTATAAAAAATAATAAAAAGTGATCAAAAAGGTCGTACAATTCTAACAATAAAAGCATTGAAAACGTCATCAAAAGTCGCAAAAAATGACAACACACCGACAGCTCACCATACACCAAAGTATGAAAAAGTTATTCGCGCACAGAAGACGCAAAATGAAGAATTTTGTTTTGTTACAGGAGGTGTTAGTTTTGTAAATGTATGAAAAACATTAGACACCTATACAAATTAGTATCCAGTGATGTATGACAATGGAATAAATTAGACTGTCATTTGTGATGCGCACAGATGAAGAACGTAATAAATAAAATCCACGCCCACAAGGACAAACGGTATCGCAAATGCGTTTTTTCACCGATTTTCATGCCATCTCAGAAATTTTTTCCAGCATTCCCAGTATATGCTAGACAATTAAATGCCATCAACTATGAATCTTCATAGATGCAATTGTTAGCAGGAAAACAAGCCATCAACACAAGGACTCTTACATGGAAAAAAATAAAAAAGTTATAGGATTTTGAAGGTGGGGTGTGAAAAATAAATAAAGACGCAAAAACCGAAAAAGGGCCTGGGTCATTAAGGGGTTTGTGTTAATTGTTAAAACTTGGCTAAAAATTTTTATCTTTGTATTGTGCCAGTCTTCTGGCAATAATGAGTTTTTAAAATTTGGTGTATGGAGCGTGTGGGATGGTATCTTTTTTTGCGACTTTTGATGAAGTTTTCACTGCTACACCTTTTTAGGACTGTGTGTGACCTTTGATCACTTGTTTATAGATTTTTAATTTTCAAAAATGGCTGAAAAATATTGTTTGATAGATCGGGGCATTTTCTGATGTGCTGATACCTAATGTGTAGTGAATTTAATGTTTATTTATATTATATCAGTCCTAGGGCAAAAGGGGGGTTCTATGGGGGGATTTGAATTAGAGGTTTTTTTCTTATATTTTTTTTTACTTTTATTTTTACTTTTATATTTAGACTCCCAGGATACTGTAACCCTAGTTGTCGGATTGATCGATCCATATAATGCCATACTACAGTATGCAGTATATGAGGATTTTTTTCCTCCTCAAGTTGTCATTACAATGGCAAATTCGAAAATTGTAGGTCAATGGAGTGACGTGAAACAGGCCTCGGGTCGTTCGCAGGTCCCCGATGATGTCCACACAGGAGCGGACGATCCCAACAGATGGCGCAAATGTAGCGGGTTGACACCCGCAATCAGGATATCAGTGATTGCTGGTGTTACTGGTAAATCTTTACCACAATATGCAGCAAAGACTTACCAGCTATGGAGAGGGCTCAGCCCGTGAGCCCTCTCCATGCACCCGTGCCCGACCTGTGATATACTATTATGTTACGGGTCATTAAAAGGTGTGACAAGGTCACTATTAAAATTGGAGAGAATCAAATTGGGGTTTTTGTAGTCATTACTAGCGACCAGAATGTGATTTAGGTCAGCTCTAGAAGGCTGTTTTTCTGTGTGTTGGTCTCTTGGACAAGACCTGGGGTTTGAGTGGAGACAGAAGTGTGATCACTGCTCCAGACCAAGAGATCCAAATTGTAATGTGTCTAACAATGCACAGGTAGTGACATGTGAAATCCTTAACCCCTTAAGGACGCCGGTTTTTCCGCTCTATTTCGTGCCGCTCCAACTTCAAAAAATCCATAACTTTTATTTTTACGGTGTACAGACCGTGAGTTGAGGGCTTATTTGTGCGTAACAAATTTTACTTTCCCATAATGTTATTTATTAGAACATGCCGTGTACTGCGAAGCTGAAAAAAAAATCCAACTGTGGAGAAAAAATTAAAAAAAAAAACGCACGATCACGTTCTGGGGGCTCGTTTTTTCGACGTTGACTGTGCACCAACATAACACCTAAGCTTTCTCTTGGTTCGGTGAGAGCGCATGGGTGATACCAAAATTATATATAGGTTTTATGGTGATTTTTAATACATTTTAAAAAATTTAAACCGAATGTACAAAAAAGAAAAAAGATTTGCAATCTTCTGACGCTAATAAATTTTCTCATACTTTGGTGAGCGGGAGATGTGTGAGGTTGTATTTTTGCGACATGAGGCGAAGTTTTCATTGATACCATTTTGAGGTGTCTGTGCAACAATTGGATCATTTTTTTTATTCATTTTTTATGTGATGTAAAAAGGTTGTAAAAGTCACATTGCGGACATTGGGTGCCATATCCGCCTCGGAGGTCACCGCCGGCCGTACTCGTTGATATTTGATGATCGGGATTTTGGGACACGGGCGATACCTAATTGTTTGTGATGTTTTTACTGTGTTGTATGATTAGTTATATCAGTTATAGGGAAAGGGGTGATTTGAACTTTAAATTAATATATTATTGATTTTTGTTATTTTTAAAACTTTTTTTTTCTTTTTTTTCAACTATTTTTAGACATCTAGGGTACATAAACCCTAGATGGTCAGGATCGCTCTCCATATCTGCCCAATATTCAGGTATTGAACATATGGCATTTTGCGCACATCAGCTTACATATGAGCAACTGGCTCATTGTAACGAATCTCCAGACCCATGTAGCCTCGCGTCAAAAGAAGACCCAAAGGCTACCATGGCAACAGATTTTTTTTTGGCCCCCCCGCCCCCCCGATGACGTTCGGGGTGCGCGGGATCGTTTAAAAAGGATGGCGGCGCCCTGTGCTTTGCAAGCCAGACCGCGGGTATAGCGGTGGGGTTTGCTGCAATAGCAAACAACCCCCCCATTTGTATGACGAAGGACTCGCCCGTGATGCCTCTTCGAATAGCACTCCTTCTTATAACTAGGCGCCGTAGGACTACGGCGCAGAGCGTTAAGGTGTTTGTTAAAGAAGGGTGGTGGAGCAGTCAAAAGGGCTCTCTACCTGGGGACACAGAGGCGGGATGTGTGCGAGCCACAACGTGAGTGGAAACAGGGTTAATGAAGGTTTTTATAAGCTGGCCGGGAGCGCCTCCAATGGCTTGTGAGGGGCCGCCAAGGGTATAGTAGAGTCTGACCAGGCTAAAGGATTTTCATTGATGTTTGTTTGATACTGGTTGTTGTGCTGGAATAAATGCACAGTTTCAAATTTAATCCTGCTGTACCATGAGAGCTTATGCCATTGCCAACTCGCCACGTTTGAGTACTGAACCCCGAAACGGATTGCATAGATGACTTGGGACAGTGTGATGCCATTATTGCCTCCAAGTTTAAGGACTCTGGAGTCTCTCATGATCCAATTAGCTCGCAGATAACATTATGTTAGAGGTTGTGTAGTGGGCATGACATCCCTTGATAGATTGAAGTCCCTATGTGGAGGGTTTCAAACAGGGTAATAAAACTTTGCATTCCCAAATTATGGCCAGACTGCACAAAAGTTGATTTAGCCACAGGTAGATGTTTATGCTCCGGTTTAATTGTGTGAGTATAGACCCTATGAGGGCATTAAGCTTATGGTCCCGTTCTACCAACCATAAGACCACACCCAGGGACATTTTGTTGCACACAATCAGGTAGACCCCAGCTAGAAGTGAACATGAAAAATCCTTGCCACATCAAACCCTTGGCTTACTTACGCTTTAAAGATTGAATGTTCATCATCTGGAGAGGATCAGAACAATCAGATAATTCTACCGGAGTTCATTATAAATTTCACCAAAATTTCAATACCCACAATAAAAACTGGGAATTAAAACCTCTGGGGACCACAACCCATACAAAATCCCCAAATAACTGCATCCAGACATCCTAATATCAGAAACCATTGATCGGCCTCAAAACCTGAGATGAAAAGCTGTCATACCACCAAACATTAAAAAAATCCCATCATCTACAGCCAGCCCATCTGATTAATGGATTGCTTCCAGTCCAAAGGATCAGAGAAAAATCTAAACACTCTAGGATGGACATCCTAAATCATGATTACTATCCTGGGAGATTGACATCAAATCAGTAGAGCCCACCAGGATACCCGGAGCCATCTTCTCCGAAACAAAGAAAAAAGTGAACAACCATTTGTACCATGGGGTAACATTACCAAATCACTTGGAAATAAGAAGAACGATATTCAGTTTACCCTTAATTCGCAAAAAAGAATCGAAAAAAAAATGGCGCAAGGAGGATACGGTTAAAAAGATCAAAAAAGAATAACCAAGTAAATGTTAGACAAATTGATTAATCTCCGCCTCTACAGTTCATCCAATCCAATTAGGAAAAAGGTGACAGTAGCTTTCCAACCAGAGATTTGGTACTCACGGGGAAAGTCCTTAGTCAATAACCAACTGTCCTCAGGTGCATGCCTAGGCATGAAAAAATTCCTCATAAAGGGTACGGTAGCTCGGCACGGACTTCACTCCTGGGGATTCCCAAGTAGCTCGTAGCTTCTGGCTACTCCTACTCCCGTGCCGCGAAACATACCGGTATGAGGATTTTTCATGCCCTAGGCAATGCAAAGATTGAGGACATTGGGTTATGATAAGGCTGTCCCCGTGAGTACCAAAAAAATCTCTTGTTGGAAAGGTTAACTGCACAGTTGTCCTTAACGATGTGGATGGGGGATGAACGTAGAGGCGGCGGATTATCAATTTGTACTAACATTTGGAAATACTAAAAACACCGCAAGAAAACTCCACCACAGTACGCCACAAAGATGACCCCTGAAGAAAATATTCCCAAACCCTCCATTGCGGTGTGCAACAGGCAACCCCTAACCTGAGGAATCTTGGGATCAGGAGCTCCCTACCATCTACACATACAAAATGGAACTTTCCTAATGTAATGTCTAGTTAGCTGCAAACCTTTTTTAGATTTTGATCACAGACTAAAGATTACAGATCCCAAGAGAACATCCCAGCAAAATTGCAGTTCCATTTGATTAACTGATTGTGTGACTTGTGGGGGTTTTCTTGATGTGGAGAAACGGATCAAAAAGTTAAAGCCAGTACGGGGGCTATTTACTAAGGGTTCCGCGGCTGCATTCCGTAGGCGGTTTTCCGACTTAGAGGGGTGTGTCGAACGCATAGATCGGGATTTTCGGCTTTCATGCAACAAAGAAAATCGGGGGGGGCCGCCGGACGATCGGGCGGAGTGGACTGAGAGAGGGATTTAAATTCAGAAAATTGATGTCGCAAGATCAAGCAATTACTGCACCAGGAAGAAGAAGTGTGAACTACGCGGACCGAAATTTGTTATTACTATTGCCATTTTGTTTACATTTTGTTTGATTTATTCTGTGTCCATGGTGCATAAGATCTGTGTCACTTCAGAAAGAGTCCTACCTGCTGATGAAGGGATCATTAACGTAGAGATGAAGAGGCGGAACACTAAAATGCTCGGGTACTGCGTTATTCGAGACGGAAAATTTTCCCGATGCTCGAGGTGCTCGGTCTCGAATAACGAACCATTGAAGTCAATGGGCGACTCGAGCATTTTGTCAAGGGACCAAAAGGCTCTGCACAGGGAGCTGGACCACCACTGGGAACCTCAGAAAAGGATGGCAACAACCACGGAAATGGACAGAGAAAAGCAGGGGCCAGCAGAGGATGCTTGAGGATAGCTTAAACGCACCATTATGCAAAAAATTATGGGCAAACAGCATGGCCCCATGACAGCGTGCTTAGCAGAATTGACGTAGATAGCATCGTAAAACATGCAATATTGACCCTCCCTGACATATAGGGGAGGGCATGCAGAGGCAGCGGCAGCAGCTAGAGAGGTCAGGGCGACAGACCCTTCAATGACTCAGGCTTTCAAACAATGGGTGGCAGAGACAGAGAGGAACCCCAAAGGAGGTGAGCAAGAAGGCTCAAGATAATATCTGGTACATGAGAAAAGTTTGCCAGTTATAGTTGTGGATACAAAGCAGGGTGGCCGGACAAAGTTACATGGAAGCCAATGAAAAAATTCCCAAAAGTTCTGCCTGAACCATCTCGTTGGATTAAGGGGACCGGTATGAAGGCAGATGTGAACTAGTAGTAGATAAAGGTGCTGCCAGTTAAAACTAGGTTAGTTGGATGCTGGCATGGAGCTGGCGCTCCGCTGCAGGCGAGCTTTCGCCAACAAGCCCCGTCTTAGAGCTACTCCCCTCCAAACAGCACGTTTGGATAAGATCACGTGTTAGTAGCGTCTTATAAGTGAGGATATATGCGGAGTGAGGGGAATGGAAACAGATACGAAGAAGCGCGATGATGCGCATGGACGCGGGGCTACGATGCAAGGCGAGCTTCGCCCAATACAAAGCCCCTGTCTCGAGGCTACCCACAAACAGCCCTTTGTATAAGAGTCAAGTGTAGTAGCGTTATTATAAGTTTAGCGATTGACGGGTGGGGAATGTAAACAGATGACGGCAGAAGCGATGATGGCAGAGAGGTTGAAGCAAGAACTTTACTCGGAGTCAAGAATGATTTGGCATTTAAGGAGTTAACACTCACATTCAATGTCAGAACTGATCCTGAGTTTTCTGACTGAAGTCCTGGAACAATTATAATTTTTAAATGATAATCCTGGGTAATTATATTTCTAAATTTATTCCAATAGGTAACAAGTATAGACGGGCTAGATTATACCTTGCGTGGCTTACAGCTACAGTTAAAACGGCAATTAATGAGAAAAAGAGGGAATTCAAAAAATATAATATAAATCTGACGGGTAATCTGAGGCTTTCAATACTTACAAAAAAATTACCAAAATCTGTAAAAGGAAATCAATAGAGATGAGCGAACACTAAAATGCTCGGGTACTCGTTATTCGAGACGAACTTTTCCCGATGCTCGAGTGCTCGTCTCGAATAACGAACCCCATTGAAGTCAATGGGAGACTCGAGCATTTTTCAAGGGGACCAAGGCTCTGCACAGGGAAGCTTGGCCAAACACCTGGGAACCTCAGAAAAGGATGGAAACACCACGGAAATGGACAGGAAACAGCAGGGGCAGCATGCATGGATGCCTCTGAGGCTGCATAATCGCACCATTATGCCAAAATTATGGGCAACAGCATGGCCATGACAGAGTGACAGAATGAAGCTAGATAGCATCTAAAACATCCAATAATTGACCCTGACACTATAGGGGACGGCATGCAGAGGCAGCGGCAGCAGGCTAGAGAGTGTCATGGGCTGGCGCTCTGCAGCCAGGCGAGCTTTCGCCAATCCAAGCCCCTGTTTCTAGGCTACTCCCCAAACAGCACTTCTAAGAACCTTTTGTATAAGATCAAGTGTAGTAGCGTTCTTATAAGTTTAGGATATGCCGGGTGAGGGGAATGTAAACAGATGCGCAAGAAGCGCTGAAATAATATCCCTAAATGGTAAAAGTTTGCAAGTATATTTTGGGGATTACACAGCAGGGTGGCGACAAAGTTAACAACTTTGATGTGGAATGCCCTGTAATAGCTCTTGGGCGGTGTGCCTTTTATCGCCTAGGCTCAGCAGTTTCAGCACCGCCTGCTGTCGCTTAGCGACGGCACTGCTGCTGTGCCTAGAGCTACCGACTGATGGCGCCATGCCCACGGATGGTAATTCGGAGGAGGAGGAGGTGGAGGAGGGGTGGGAGGAGGTATAGTAGGCCTTTGAGACCTGGACCGAGGTAGGCCCCGCAATTCTCTGCGTCGGCAGTATATGACCAGCCCCAGGGTCAGACTCGGTCCCAGCCTGCACCAAGTTAAGTGTAGTAGCGTTCTTATAAGTTTGGGATATGGCGGGTTAGGGGAATGTAAACAGATGCGCAAGAAGCGCATGATGCGCATGGAGCTGGCGTTCCGCTGCCAGGCGAGCTTTCGCCAATCCAAGCCCCTGTCTCTAGGCTACTCCCCAAACAGCACTTCTAAGAACCTTTTGTATAAGATCAAGTGTAGTAGCGTTCTTATAAGTTTAGGATATGCCGGGTGAGGGGAATGTAAACAGATGCGCAAGAAGCGCTGAAATAATATCCCTAAATGGTAAAAGTTTGCCAGTATATTTTGTGGATAACACAGCAGGGTGGCGACAAAGTTAACAACTTTGATGTGGAATCCATGAAAACAACCCAAATTTCTGCCTGACACACCTCGTTTGATAAAGGGACGATGTATGGAGGCAGCTATATGGACGACTTTTGGAGGTAGCAATGGAGACAACGTGTGGAGGCTGCTATGGAGACAATTTAATTTGGATAGTGCCTGTATGTGGCAGTCCCAAACATTTTTCAAACCAGAGGAGCAGGTAGGTGGCCCTCCAGTAAAATGGGATAGATTGAGTGCCTGTATGTGGCAGTCCCAAAAATGTTTCAAACCAGAGGAGCAGGTAGGTGGCCCTCCAGTAAAATGGAATAGATTGAGTGCCTGTATGTGGCAGTCCCAAAAATTGTTCAAACCAGAGGAGCAGGTAGGTGGCCCTGCAGTAAAATGGAATAGATTGAGTGCCTGTATGTGGCAGTCCCAAAAATGACAACAACAGTCCAACTTCTAAGAAACTTTTGTAAAGATCATTGTAGTAGTGTAGCGTGTCAAGAGGTTTAGGATAGGCGGGTGAGGGGAATGTAACAGAATGCGGCAAGAAGCCGCTGAAATAATATCCTAAATGTTAAAAGTTTCAGTATATTTTGTGGATTACACAGCAGGGTGCGACAAGTTAAACAACTTTTGATGTGGAATGCCCTGTAATAGCCTCTGGGCGGGGTGCCTTTATCGCCTAGGCTAGCAGCTTTCAGCACCGCCTGCTGTCGCTTAGCGACGGCACTCTGCTGTGCTAGACGCTAACCGACTGATGGCGCCATGCCCCCGGATGGTAATTCGGAGAGGAGGAGGTGGAGGAGGGGTGGGAGGAGGTATAGTAGTGCCTGTTGAGACTGGACCGAGATGGCCCCGCAATTCTCTGCGTCGCAGTATATGACCAGCCCCAGGGTCCGACCGGTCCCCAGCCTGCACCAAGTTAAGTGTAGTACGTTTCTGTTAAGTTTGGGATATGGCGGGTGAGGGGATGTAAACAATGCGCAAGAAGCGCATGATGCGCATGGAGACTGCGCTCCGCGCCAGCGAGCTTTCGCCAATCCAAGCCCCGTCTCTAGGCTACTCCCCAACAGCACTTCTAAGAACTTTGTATAAGATCAAGGTAGTAGCGTTCTTATAGTTTAGGTATGCCGGGTGAGGGGAATGTAAACAGATGCCGCAAGAAGCGCTGAAATAATATCCCTAAATGGTAAAAGTTGCATAATATTTGTGGTATAAACCAGCAGTGGTGCGACAAAGTTAACAACTTTGATGTGGAACTCGCCCTGGTAATAGCTCTTGGGAATCCGGGGTGCCTTTTATCCGCCTAGGATCGCCGTTTTCAGGCACCAACCAGCCTGCTGATCCGCTTAGCGACTGGCAACCTAGCTGCTGTGCCCTCGAGCTACCCGACTGGATTGCGCCATGCCCACTGATGGTAATCCCGGAGGAGGACGGGAGTGGAGGATGGGTGGGAGGAAGTATAAGTAGGCTTTGAGGACTGGACCGAGGTAAGGACCCGCAATTCTCTGCGATCTCCAGTACTATGAGCAGCCCCAGGGTCAGACTCCGTCCCGCCTTCACCAAGTTTTAGTGTAAGTAGCGTTCTTATAAGTTGGGATATGGCGGGTATGAGGGGAATGTAACAGATGCGACAAGAACGCATGATTGCGCATGGACTTGCGCTGGACCGCTGCCAGGCGAGCTTTCGCCAATCCAAGCCCCTGTCTATAGGCTACTCCCCAAACAGCACTTCTAAGAACCTTTTGTATAAGATCAAGTGTAGTAGCGTTCTTATAAGTTTAGGATATGGCGGGTGAGGGGAATGTAAACAGATGCGCAAGAAGCGCTGAAATAATATCCCTAAATGGTAAAAGTTTGCAAGTATATTTTGGGGATTACACAGCAGGGTGGCGACAAAGTTAACAACTTTGATGTGGAATGCCCTGTAATAGCTCTTGGGCGGTGTGCCTTTTATCGCCTAGGCTCAGCAGTTTCAGCACCGCCTGCTGTCGCTTAGCGACGGCACTGCTGCTGTGCCTAGAGCTACCGACTGATGGCGCCATGCCCACGGATGGTAATTCGGAGGAGGAGGAGGTGGAGGAGGGGTGGGAGGAGGTATAGTAGGCCTTTGAGACCTGGACCGAGGTAGGCCCCGCAATTCTCTGCGTCGGCAGTATATGACCAGCCCCAGGGTCAGACTCGGTCCCAGCCTGCACCAAGTTAAGTGTAGTAGCGTTCTTATAAGTTTGGGATATGGCGGGTGAGGGGAATGTAAACAGATGCGCAAGAAGCGCATGATGCGCATGGAGCTGGCGTTCCGCTGCCAGGCGAGCTTTCGCCAATCCAAGCCCCTGTCTCTAGGCTACTCCCCAAACAGCACTTCTAAGAACCTTTTGTATAAGATCAAGTGTAGTAGCGTTCTTATAAGTTTAGGATATGCCGGGTGAGGGGAATGTAAACAGATGCGCAAGAAGCGCTGAAATAATATCCCTAAATGGTAAAAGTTTGCCAGTATATTTTGTGGATAACACAGCAGGGTGGCGACAAAGTTAACAACTTTGATGTGGAATCCATGAAAACAACCCAAATTTCTGCCTGACACACCTCGTTTGATAAAGGGACGATGTATGGAGGCAGCTATATGGACGACTTTTGGAGGTAGCAATGGAGACAACGTGTGGAGGCTGCTATGGAGACAATTTAATTTGGATAGTGCCTGTATGTGGCAGTCCCAAACATTTTTCAAACCAGAGGAGCAGGTAGGTGGCCCTCCAGTAAAATGGGATAGATTGAGTGCCTGTATGTGGCAGTCCCAAAAATGTTTCAAACCAGAGGAGCAGGTAGGTGGCCCTCCAGTAAAATGGAATAGATTGAGTGCCTGTATGTGGCAGTCCCAAAAATTGTTCAAACCAGAGGAGCAGGTAGGTGGCCCTGCAGTAAAATGGAATAGATTGAGTGCCTGTATGTGGCAGTCCCAAAAATGTTTCAAACCAGAGGAGCAGGTAGGTGGCCCTCCAGTAAAATGGAATAGATTGAGTGCCTGTATGTGGCAGTCCCAAAAATTTTTTAAAACAGAGGACCGGGTAGGTGGCCCTCCAGAAAAATGGAATAGATTGAGTGCCTGTATGTGGCACTCACAAAAATTGTTTCAAACAGAGGACCGGGTAGGTGGCCCTCCAGAAAAATTAAATGCATGAAGTACTATAGCATTTGTATTCTCCTATGGCTATTTTCTAGCCAAGTATCAAAGGAAGCACACTACTATGCCAGATGAGATGACACTGAGTTATTGCCTAATAGAAATCCAACCCCTACTGAATTTTCCCACTTCGGTCTTTGCTATGGATATGTGTGCCACTAAGAGCTAAACACAACGGTAGCAAGTCCCCCTGCTAATTCCTCACAAAATGGTAAAAGATGCAAATTAAAATAAAAAAAGTAGAACGTTATTGTAGCCCTAAGAAGGGCTGTTGGGTTCTTTGAGAATCACTCCTGCCTAACAGTAAGCTAATAGAACACCCTAACGCTTTCCCTGACCAGCAGCAGCTCTCTCCCTAGCGGCATCCAGAGACAGAATGATCCGAGCAGCGCGGCCAGCGGCTAGTCTATCCCAGGGTCACCTGATCTGGCCAGCCAACCACTGCTATCGACGTGTAAGGGTACCACGTCATGCTGGGTGGAGTGCAGAGTCTCCTGGCTTGTGATTGGCTCTGTTTCTGGCCGCCAAAAAGCAAAACGGCGGGAGCTGCCATTTTCTCGAGCGGGCGAAGTATTCGTCCGAGTAACGAGCAGTTTCGAGTACCCTAATGCTCGACCGAGCATCAAGCTCGGACGAGCATGTTCGCTCATCTCTAAACTCCAATTTTTGGAGTGCACAATTTCAACTATGGACTTTGCATATAAGATGAAGGCTGATGGCTGGTTCAAGCAGCAGCATTTTTTATTTATTTATTTTGATTCCATCCCCTTATAAAATGGCTGGACTATTATACAAGCTCTTATACCTGTTTTGTCACCCCCACCCTCACCTCCTCATCCTCATACACTGTTAGCTCTTGCGAGCAAGACCCTCACTATTGTTTCACATGACTGTTGTTACTCTGTAAAGTCTTATTTTATTTGTATATTCCCCAGAATCTTTAAAGCACTACTGAATTTGAAGGCGCTATATAAATAATGATTATTATTATTATAATTTATATGCTAGACGTCTAAAGCGGCACAAATATTTTGTACGGCAGACCGAAAAAAAGAATAAGGCCTTAGGGATCCCTCGTGATATGTTAACTTATATAAATTATGTTGACTTAAGTTCAATTATTTGCTAACTTACAAGAGACAGGGCCAATAGCGAGGGTTTAGGTCCATTTACAAGCCTAAGAAACAAACGCATGAAAATGCCACCAAAAACAGAGTTGTCTTGCATCGATACATTTGTAGAGATGGTGACAGCAGACTGACTTGAAATAAGAAGTCCTCCAACCAAACATAATTGCACTAAAATAGAAATAGACGCCCTTAGTGACCTGGGGAAAAACAATAAAATAACTGTAAAACTGTCTGATAAAGGCGGGAATGTGGTAGTTCTGAACACGGAAGACTATACACACTAAGATGTGTCTGGAATTACTTAGTGACAAAGAAGGGTATGCTGTACTTCCATTCATTTCAAAATTTAAAGAGCTTCTTATTTAAGCGCTACAAACACAATTAATTAGCAAAACAGAGTATATTTTCCTCTCTCCCTCTTTGCCAGTGGTAGCAATGCTTTATGCTATTCCAAAAATACATAAGGGTGCGACACCCCTCAAAGAGAGACCGATCGTGTCAAAAATCTGGGTACATACCTAGACACAGTTTTGCGTACCTTTGTGGAAGCACTCCCATCATACTTGAGAGACACAACACACCTACTACAACAACTAGAAGGTATCATTTAGATAAATTAATGTGGTTGGCAAGTATTGATGTGGAGGCACTGTACTCCACGATTCCCCATGAGAAAGGTGGTGCAGTATTTCCTGTCAACAAGGAGAGTACAGTGCAGGGCACACAATCAATCTGTGCTGGATATATTAGGTGTCTCACTCACAAAATTATTTTCTTTTCGATGGGAAGGTCTAGCACCAGCTCAGGGGCACGGTGATGGGAACCCATGCATCCCGATATATGCCATCTTGTTCCTCGGTTGATGGGAGGCCACTCATGTGTTTGGGGATAGGGAGAATTTGGATGTAACAAAGATAGATCTCTTTTTGAGATTTATAGATGATATCTTTATACGATGGTGAGAGATGAAATAGGAGTTTGGAAACTTTGTGGCCCAGCTCAATGATAACTCAATAGGGTTGTGCTTCACTTATGAGAAAATGTGCCCTACCCTTCTTGGGAGTCCTGATTCATAAAACCCCCTCGGGTCTCTGGAGACCTCAGTATATCGGAAAATGACTTACTGAGGTGTGAGAGCCATCACCTATGCCTACTGAAGAAGGGAATACCCAGAAGACAATTTCTTTGGATTAGGAGGAATTATTTTAATCATAAGGAAGTCTTTAGTCAGGCGGATGACTTATGGGGAATATGTAGAAACAGAGGGTACCCAGAATGAGTACTGAAAAAGGCTTTTCAGAGCAGTTCTAAGGCACTTAGAGGAGATCTGTTGAAGAATTGTCCGCCCACCCCAAAAATTTGAATGAGAGAACAGATAAGAATTATCACTACCTATGACAATGATGCAGTTGAGGTAGGAGAATAGTATTGGGGCATCCTACAAATGGATACGTTGGAAAAATGCTTAGGGAACTACATTTGTGATCATTTGGGTGATATCACGAAAAGGAGAAATAAGCCCCTTGCAAAACACAATGGGGGTCATTTATTAAGGGCCCGATTCGCGTTTTCCCGACGTGTTACCCGAATATTTCCGTTTTGCGCCGCTTGTACTTAAATTGCCCCGGGATTTTGGCGCACGCGATCGGATTGTGGCGCATCGGCGCTGGCATGCGCGCGACGGAAATCGGGGGGCGTGGCCGAACGAAAACCCGACGTATTCGGAAAAACCGCCGCATTTAAAAACCGAAAATGTGTCGCATAAGGACCGCTTACCTTCACCTGGTCCAGCTCGGTGCATTCCGGCGCGATGAGTTTACTTTCAGCGCAGCAGCGCCACCTGGTGGACGGCGGAAGAACTACCTTATTAAATCCCGGCCGGACCCGAATCCAGAGCGGAGAAGCCGCCGCTGGAACGCGAATGGACCGGGTAAGTAAATTTGCCCCATTGAGATTTATCATGACGTGTATCCATCACGTCAGTGTAATCACCAGAGGGGGGAGGGACTGGGTAAGGGTGATACACCAGAGAAAGACACAGTGGAAGCTGAGTTTTCTCTAAAAGTAAAATTCTTACTGGTATTCACATAATTTCTAATTGTATCATCTACACTTCTACTTGTTTCAAGAATGTCTGTTCAAGGTAGCAATTATTGTTTGCCATCCAACTTAGAATGCCCGTTTCAAGGGATTAGATGGGATGTAGTCTCCAGAGTACTCTTCTGTCCAGGTCTCCATTCTATGTTTGTTATACTTGCCTGTATAGGTAAACTGCAACACCGTGGAGTGGTAGTATATTGGTTTGCATAACAAGTGGCTTTAAACGTCTCCTAAGAGACATGTCACATGATCGGACACCTTACAATTCGTAGGGAAAGGCCGCATCTCCTAATTACTCATACAAGAATCCCTCAATATGGGAAAGAGGAGGGGGGAGGAAGGGGTGCCTTTAATCCAGTGTCATGAAAGGGGCTTCCTTACCCAGGTATTCCCCACAGCCAGACACACCGTCACTGTCCATGCCTAAAAGCCACACATTGCAGCTCTCCTCCACCACTGTGGAGTAGAGCACTTGCTTGGCTTGTTTTACCCATCAGTCAACATCACAACTGATGGGTAAAACATAAAACTGTTAAGTAGGATAAGCTAGTTCTGCTTTACTTGTGGCTAAATAGCCCCACATTTCTCTTTCTGTTTTATAGTGACTCTTACACCAATTTCCCACTGACGAGTCCAACGGTGGCAAAACGTGCCCTTGGAGGTGAAAGGGGGCACATTTGTCTACAGGGTCAGACTTGGGGACTGCCCTTGTAAGTGCTGAATCTATTTTAGGGTGTATGGGGCAGAATAGTATGTGCCCCTTTCCCTCTGGTGCATATCTGCATCCTTGTTAAACTGAGCTCTTCAGCCCTGAGTGTATCATTATCTGGATTATGGTAAGACCATTTTTTTACACATAATAACCTCAACCACCCTTCTGATATATATGAGATGCAAGGAGAAATATGGTAAGGTGTACTGGCAGTCCCTGGGTTATATACAAGATAGGGTCTGTAGGTTTGTTCTTAAGTTGAATTTGTATGTAAATCGGAACTGTATATTTTATCATTGTAATCCCAGCCAGAACTTTTTTGGTCTCTGTGACAATTGAATTTTAAAAATGTTGGGTTGTCATAAGAATCAGGATTAACAATAAAGCTTCATTAAAGACACCTTTGATAACTGTTATAGCTATTTATTGTAGCCTAGGAGTAAAGTACAATAAATTACCAATATCCAGTGGTCCATTTGTAACTAGGGGTCGTATGTAAGTCGAGTGTTCTTAAGTAGGGGACCGCCTGTATATGTTAATGTAAAAAGAAGACCATACTAGTACGGTGCACGCCGGGTCATGGTGCATGGAGAGGGCTCGCGGGCCGAGCCCTCTCCATAGCCGGTAAGTCTTATATTGCAGCAAAGGCATATTGCAGCAAAGGCTTACCGGTAACACCCGCGATCGGTGCTAGCACATGGGCGCCGCCATCTTGTCGTGGATCGCTGCTCCCCGATGACGTCACGGGGAGCGGCGATCCGTCGCCATGGTAACCTCGGGTGTTCCGAATACCCGAGGCTACTTCGTTTTAACCCATGCATTACAATGTGCTAACCCCGTAACGGAAAATAGCGTCCAAAGTCGAAAATGGCATTTTTTTGCCATTTTGGAAAATATAAAAAAATTAATAAAAAGTGATCAAAAGGTCGCACAGTCCCAAAAATTATAGTAATGAAAACACCATCAAAATTCGCAAAAAATGACACTGTTCACAGCTCCGTACACCAAAGTATGAAAAAGTTATTGGCCCCAGAAGATGGCAAAATAAAAAAAAAATATTTTGTACAGGAGGTTTTAATTTTTTTAAATGTATGAAAACATTATAAAACCTATACAAATTTGGTATCCACGTGATCGTACCAACCCAAAGAATAAAGTAGACATGTCATTTGGGACGCAGATTGAAAGCTGTAAAATCCAAGCCCACAAGAAAACGTCACAAATGTGGTTTTTCACCATTTTCACTGCATTTGGAATTTTTTTCCCGCTTCCCAGTACACGCCATAGAATATTAAATACTGTCACTATGAAGTGCAATTTGTTACGCAGTAAATAAGCCATAACACAGCTCTTTATGTGGAAAAATAAAAAAGTTATAGATTTTTGAAGGTGGGGAGTGAAAAATGGAAGTGAAAAAACTAAAAAAGGCCAAGTCGTTAAGGGGTTAAAGGGGTTTTCCCATATAAGAAAATTCTCAAATTTCAATCCCCTAGTGATGTTAACACAATAAAGATCATTTTTAACCCTTAATTTCACAATTTTACTCAGTTTTATCTCCTTTCACTCAATGATGGTCAGTGTAAGATTCCAGGGTGTGGGCGGGATTCTCGAAGCAGACACATCTGTGAGCTGACAATGTGGTTAGATTATCAGGGTACAAGGTTTATATACACTTTCATCTGGTTTCTGAACATTGTACTAGTATCTGACACATAGAAAGAAAGATGCGACAGATCAGAGATGAGATCCATGAGATGCCTATTACACACAATGATACAACATACTAGATCTGCTGTGCCTACCTGCTGTGCCTCCCCAGATAAAGAACTTATCTGTCTAGATTTTTATACTCCTCACATTGCTGCGGGGAGGAACTGAGTGCCTGTGTATCACAGCAGGAAGTCAGTGTCTGTGAGCTCCGTCCTCGACTGCAGGGGGCGGGGCTAGAGTGCAGGGCACAGAGAGAGAGAGACAGAGATCTCAGCTACACAGTCGTCAGAGAGAAAAATAAGATGGCTTCCCCGACCCTAAGTCAGAAGTTACAAGGTTATGTCTAGAGGCAACTGAAATTATGTACACCAGTACTTATAGAGACAGGTTGGAATTATATCTGAGAAATGCTGTATTCTTGTTAATAACAGTGAATTAGAGAATGTGTTTTTTTGCTATCTTGAGTACATTTAAGAAACCTGTCTTTGTTGAAATACCCCTTTAAATACCTGTGCAATCAGTTTGCACTGGAAAGAACATGCATGCATGTTAGGCACAGTTGAGTAAACATCATAGACCCGCATTGTCTGTGATGTTCATAGCTTGCAAAAAATCTGAAAGCGTTTTAGCCACTTATTCCAACATGTTCCCAAGTTTGTTTGGGACTGGCGCACATCAAAGGAAGTAAATGCAGGAAAACAGGACATGCTGGATGCTAGTGTTAAAGTCGAGTTAGCAATCTTCTGTGTTACTGAAATACATCTACTTGACAATAGTTAATCCTCGCCGCCAGTTGTAAAGTCGTTTGATGGACGGACCAGGACAAAGTGACAGAAGTCCAGAAGGAATGTTATTACAAATCCTTCAGAGTGCCTGCTGAAAAAAAAGACGGTCGAAAAAGGACATTTCAAAGTTTTTGATGTGGAGATATTTTAAGAAAAAGAGATTTTATGTATTTTCTTCCCTGAAACAAAAGAAAAAATTTGGCGTCTGACATCCATAGCAGCACCCTCTTAGGCTCCACCCCCTTAACTCATATCATCGGAGGGGTGGATTAAAGGGGTATTCCCATCTGGGCATTTAAATTTAATTTAATTCATATGCCATTTGTAAACATTTCTTCAATTAGATGTTATTATAAAAAATGTTCCTGTGTGAAAACAATTTCTCATAAATGTAGTCATATGGTCCCTTAGAAATGAGATAGCTTCCTCAGATACGACCACCTCACATTTTGGCAGCAAAGATGCGCTATTGAGTACTGCCTGACCACATGGCTTCAGCAATCATTACCACAGGACGGCTGTGGAACATACAGTAACATTTCACATACAAAAAATTATTGTTTCTTTGTGCAATCCCTCCAGCAGAGGTGGTCGTATCCGAGGAAGCTCTCTTGTTTCTAAGGGACCATATGACTACATTTATGAGAAATTATCTTCACTCAGATAATTTTTCTTTAATTACATCGAATTGAAGAAATGTTTATATATGGCAGATTAATGAATCTGGATGTGAATGCACAGACAAAATACCCCTTTAAGGGAGTCAGTAGAGACTTGTTATAATGTGATTCTCACCACACCATGTCACTAGTCACCCCCCTGTATCTGGTGCAGGGGCGTAACTTGGAGAGTCAGGGCCCCATAGGTCAGATCAGATCAGGTCAGATAGTGGGGCCCCCTTACGCTGTGGGCCCCATAGCAGCTGCTATGGCAGCTACCGCTGTAGTTACGCCCCTGATCTGGTGATAAGAGAAGATGACACGCCCTACCGTACTTCAGCAGCGGCCATCTTAGAACAGTTTACCTCTTCCTGAGCCCCGGTAGCCATTTTTCATGGAGAATGTGATTTTCTCAAGTCCTTGAAGTTAATTGTCCAAGACTCTACTCTGTTGGCAGGATCCCACCCCCACTGATGTCATCTCACCGGGCTGTGACCTCTGTGAAGGAGCAGGAGGGAGCACAGGAGCACAAAGGTGGAGGCTGGGAGCTGAGGAGTCAGCAGCACAGACAAGTCACATGTTGTTTTTTGAAAACTATCCAAATCAAAGCCCAAACGCTGGGACTACACAGAGGATTCGGAAATGCAAATGCTTAGAGAAGGTAGAAGAGCAATGCAGCTGTAATGACCTTCTGTAACCTGTCTTTAGTGAAAATGAGGTCTCTGGTGACAGGTTCCCTGTAAGCATGACATCCTGATTAAAGAGCTTATGGATGCTCACACACAATTGGTAACCCCACAATCCAAGGGCACTGATGTGGCTGACAGGGCGGCGAAGGTAGCTGCACAGATGGAACATAGAGACTGTCCGGTAGTCTCAACAGTGAGTACTGAGCCTGAAAAGTTTAATCCACAGGTGTTCCAGTCCCTGGTAGCCCGAATGCCATCAGAAAAGAAGAAAGTGTGGATGGAAGCTGGACTGGGTCACAGAATATCTGCCCACAGACGAGATAATCTGTGGCTTCTTTAGATGAACCACGATAAAACAATGCCGGGAGACCAGAGCGGCATTTATGAAATTCCCTGCAGAGCCAGAATTCCAAGAAGGCTGAGACTTGCACCAGACTACTGGTTCCAAAACTGAGCAGAACAGGAATATGCAGGTGTGGAGATGCTGTCACCTAGGGACGTTTCTCCCAAGAACCCTAGGCGAGTGCGTCTCCCTGGACGCAGAGGATGGGCAGGGCAAGTCTGCAGAAAGTGTTCTGGACTGGCGCATTGGAGGCAGAGATTCTCCAGGCTTTGTCCTGTCCGCTATTTGGGAGTCAGCCCTGCTCTATCCATCTGCATGAGTTCCTCAAAGGAAGATAGAGGTGGATTTTGAAAAAACAGGGCCAGCCTAGGAAGGCGTCAGGTCCTGACTGGCACTTGATCAAGACTTTGCTCTTCGAGGCGCTCAGAGAACCGGATGTCTATCTGAGTAGCCAAGTAGATAAGCTCATTCAGGGATGATGGCAGGTCCCGTGCAGACAAGGCGTCTGTGATCGGTCCGGAAAATCCTTTTTTAAAAATAAGAACTGAACCGTGTAGTCACCAACAGAAGAGTCCCCTTGGCGTAAGTTCAGCAGGGCAGTCTCAGCAGATGATGCCCGGGCTGGTTCCTCGAAGACGAATCAGAATTCTGTGAGGAACGTGGTAAAGTCAGCCGTGACCGAGTCTTTTCTGTCCCAGAGGGGTGTAGCCCATGCCAGAGTTTTCCCAGATAGAAGGCTGTTTACGAAAGCCACCTTTGAGCTCTCTGTGATGAACTGTGATCTGATAAGTTCCATGTGCAGAGAGCACTGCGTGATGAAACCCCTGCACAATTTGGGATCAACATCGTATTTGGCTTACATGGATAGACGCAGTCTGGGTTCTGCAAAGCAGAGACTTGTCCGAGTTGCTGACTTGCTGGGTCTGCTGAGCCATGATGGTGGTAAGATCAGCCAGAACAGGTAGCGGAACCTCGGCGGTATCCATCGCTGGATCTTACTGTCAGGATCTTACTGTCAGAGTGGTAGTGGATCCTCTATACCACCGCGGACGATGACACCTGGGACTGGAGTTTAAGTGGTACCGGTTTTCACCAGAGCCTACTGCAAAGCATGTTGGACTTGTTGCAGCGTGGTACCACCAGGCAGTGGTGGCCAAGGCGATTCAGAAACACAGTAATTTGCATGGAGCAGCTTTTTCTAAGACACTAGGCACAAAGATCTGGCGGGAAAAGCTGGGGGAGGCCGGCTTTCTAGAAATTTCCTGGAAATGGCCAACACCAATTAGTGATGCGCTGGCCACTTACATCTTCGAGTGCCATCACGCATGCCCTAGGAGGTGGTGTCGCGCAGCCCGGGCTGCCGGAGCAGGAACTCGGACAGGTAAGACAGGGAGGGGGGCCGCAGAGAGACATGGGTGTGCCTGCAACCTGGGTTGTAGGTCGCGGAGAATTTCCATACAGGAAATTCCATCCAGTATGGAATTTTCCTGGATAAAGACAGCTGTGAATGCAGCATTCAATACATTGAACATTTCCTGATCCACCATGACCCACAATTTTTTCCTCAAAGGTACTGCAATGCTACATGCAGCTTCTCATCAGGATAAAAATATTAAGTGCTTCACATTCAAATTAATGAGGCAATGTTCAAATGCTTATAGAGTAACTATAAAAGTTTTTTTCCACAAATTAATAGCTCTTGGTATGTAAAATAACTTTGCCTATTATCGTTGTTACCTAAATCCAACAGTTTTTTTGCTATACCCCTCAGATTACCTCAGTTCTGCAGGTGCTGCTTCCTTTGCCTGTGCTAACCAGCCCTAGAGTCTGTACAGTAAACAAACTCTACAAACTAGTCGGTTTCATGGGAAGGGTGGGACTGCTGCTCCTTGCTCACAGAGGAGGAGGTCAAGAGACAGAGCTTTCTGTGTATGTGGCAGAGCTGGATGTGTTCAGGAATAAGGATATAGATGTCTCCTGCACAGAATAGTGAGATACAAGATTTCCCCTGTTCCCTTTCAGTTCCTCCATCCCAGTCTGTTATTTTACAGAACTTTCTCTGTCTCTCTCTGCACCTCATGCTGCTCCCCTCCCCCACCTAGTCATAAGCAGCTCTGTGCAGATAAGCTACTAACTCTTAGTGCTCACACAGCACAGACTATAGGCTTCTTGTAACTGGTTTACTTATGATTTCTACCACTTATTACATGTCCCCTACTGTTAAAGATATTACACTGGACTCAGACGCCATCTTACATATTGTCGGACATTTTAAAGTGGCCTTGAAGCACACAGAAAGCATCTGTGTTGAGTGGGGGAGACAGAGCTGACAGCCTAAAAGACTTCGAATTTTCTTGTGATAAGAATACAAAAAGACAGTATGATGTGACGACCTCCTGTGTACCCCACGAACAGACTAAGCAAGAAGAAGCCCCCAACTGTATTACAGAGCCTACGTCTGACTTTTATGAAAAAAAAAAAAAAAAAAACAACAAGTGTACCTGACTTTTGTTTGAGACTTGGAGTCTGGCCAGAACTTTATAGAGAGCACAGAACACTGAACTAGAGATGGTTGAGAGAATCTTATATGTCTAGATGAGATAAAGCGGAGACCGGTGTTAGCAGACTAGAGACGTCTCTGGCAGACTTGTGACAGAAAGCCAGGAAGAACAGAGACTAGTTTCACAGACCGCGCCAAAGAGAGACTGAGAGAAAGTTGGGTTCCGTCGACACCCCGACCCAAGTGGGCGTTACGGGGAGGAGACATTACTGAAGTGACTTCCCACACTCTAGGAAACGTAGACGGCCCCAACAGGGCGGGACAAGGGGGTGGTAATGGACAAGGATGTCAGCAAGAACAGTCCCCCTCTTCTGAAAGCCCCCCCCCCCAAATAGAGTTTGTGCCTTTCATTGTAGAACTCTTCCCTGTTGGCAAATGTTTTCCTTTCTGTGCCCCTACATGAGGAGTACCATTACCTATTTGCCTTTACCAGTGTAGTATTCCAGTATACCTGGTGCAGATTCCCACAAGGGGGGTAAAACTCCCCCAGCCAGTACTCCATACTACACGGCCCTATAAGGAGTAGACTGGCAGACTAGCCCCTTACTGGATGTTCTCCTTATCAGTATGCGGAGGACCTACTGTTGTTGTTTGCCAGGATGCATTTATTGACCTTATGTGTTTTCTGTTCCAGAAGGGTTGCAAAGTTCCCAGAGACAAACTCCAATACTGCCAGGAGAAGGTGGTCTTCCTAGGCCACTGCTTCTCAGCCACAGGCTGATACCTGACAGAGGAAAGAAAGCTGGCAGTCCAGAATATGCCCCTGCCCTGAGGCCCTAAGCCTCTTCACATGTTTCTAGGACTGGCCAGCTCCTGCAGCCTGGGATAAGGTCTGCTGCCTCGAGCCTGATGTTGCCCCTTGATAATTGAATTGCCTCTTCTCCATTTGCCCTTAGTCAAGAGGCAATTGATGCATTCCATAGCCTTAAGGTGGCAAATCCTGTCTGCACCGGCCCCAGGCACATCCCACTGGATCAAACTTTTGTTTTATTTTGCACTGAGTATCTAGGCCAGGCCACAGGTGTCGAGTCCAGGAACGTGGTGGCCTCCCCAGTGGCCCATTATTAGGCCCGGTTAGACTCAGTCATGAGGGGAGCCCCTCAGGTGTCAGTAGCTGCAGCCAGCAATCTGCTCAGCAAGGTCAGTGAGTTGCAAACTCAAACCCCACATACCTTGCACAGTGTCCTCACCCAAGTACAGCCCAAGCATCTGAGCAAAGGCCAGACAGCTCAGACTCCAGTGTGCACTCCTGATTCCCCAGGATACACTGATAAGGTGCACAGCTCTGAATCCTTCATTCTATCGCCAGTCTTCCAGGATTCAGAGGGGGGGAGAGAAGGGTGATTAACCCAGATGTTGAGTTTTTTCTCATAGATGGCTCCAGGTCTGCAGGAGAAGACAGACGGTTCTACACTGGATATGCAGTGGTCAGTAGCGCACATGAGGTACTACAAGCAGAACCACTCCCTCCACACAGGTCAGCGCAGGAGGTGAAGTGACGGCACTCAGGGAAGCGCTACAGCTGGCGGAAGGTAAAAGGGCGAACATCTATACTCAAGGTGTAGTCCTGGGGTCTAAACACGACTATGAACCCATATGGAAGGCTAGAGATTTCCTCACCTCTGCAGGGAACCCCTTTAAGCATGGCACGCTGGGTAAAGAGCTCATGGATGCTCTCTTACTTCCACAAGAGGTGAGGATAATAAAAGTAAAAGCACACACAATTTGGTAACTCCACAAGCCAAGGGCAAGTATGTGGCTGACGGGATGGCGAAGGCAGCTGCACAGATGGAGCCCAGAGACCGTCCTGAAGTCTCAGCGGTGAGTTATGAGCTAAAAGTTTGATCCACAGGTGCTCCAGTCCCTGGTGGCCCGAGAGTCATCAGAAGTGAAGGGAGTGTGGAGTAAAGCTGGAGCCCAGATGCCGATGGGACCTGGATGCTGGGAGAGAGGGTGTGCCTGCCCAGAGCCCTGCACCCGACAGTAAGTCAAGTAGCCTACAGACAAATACACATCCAAAATGGCCATGCTAGTGCTCATAAACCATAAGTGGTTTGCCCGGGCATTACTACCCCTGTCACTAGACTAGTGAAAGCCTGTATAGTCTGTGCCCGCCACAACCCGGGTAAGGTGGTAAAGACCCCACAGAAGGTGACACCCAAGCCGCTGTATCCCTTCCAAAGACTGCAGATGGATTTTATCCAGCTACCAAAAGTGGTACGTAGGAGTACGTGCTTGTGTGCATTGATCTCTTTCCAGGGTGGCCAGAAGCTTCTCCCATGACCAAGGCTACTGCCAGAGCTGCAGCCAAGAAGTTGGTGAGTGAGATTTTTCTGCAGGTTTGGACTTCCAGAGACCATAGAGTCCAGTCGCAGAACCCACTTCACTGGACAGGTAAAGACCTAAAGCCTTGTCCCTCCTGGGTGTAGAAGAGGCCCTGCACACCCCTTCCCGAATTAGTTGTGGGTTTGAGAGACTAAACGGCACTCTTAAGTTAGAGATCCGGGAGGCCATGGAAGTAACAGGGAAACCATGGAGCGAATGCTTTCCTGCTGACCATCATTCAGTTAGGACCACCCCCAACAGAAAGATGGGATTGTCCCCCTTTGAAGTATTTTTGGGCTGTGCACCCAGACTAGATCCCTACTAGGAAACCAAGTGGAATATGCCATACAGTTGAGCCAGGCCTTGGAAAAGGTCCGCAAAAGTGTTTCTGATTACTTTTTCAGATCCAGACAGAGACCTCTGGATGCATAACCTGAAGCCTGGAGACTACGTGGTGGTAAAGAGACGCACCAGAGAGAGAGAGTCTGGAGCCTCGCTATGACGGTCCTTTCCAAGTCCTGCTGGCCAGTGCCACGTCTGTGGAGCTAGAGGGAAGTTAGCACGCTTCCCACACTTACTATTGCAAACTTACTTATTCTTCTTGCTAGCTGGTCTCTTCTGACTGACTGTATGCTCAGGGACACCCCAACCATGACTATCACTGTATCTATATGGGTGACCAGGATGCCCCCAGGGTAGGAGACTTTACCTACGGTTGGTGCAACAAGACAATGACCTTCTTTAACATTGACAGCACAGGTAACCCTGTATTAGCAGTGTCTGATGTACAGGATTTGTGGGGATAGGAGAGTCAGGTCAGGCCTAGAGGCTGGGAAGGTGAGTGTACGGTGATAACTCTTGTGCATTCCTTCCTCCTGATCCCCAGGGATAAGTTTGATCGGACACATAAAGTAAAGGCAGAGAATCCCAAAGGATTCTGGAGGTCTTAGAGAGAAGCGCCTAGATGACAACGTTTTTATAGATACAGTGGGAGCACCAAGGGGGGTCCCAGATGAGTACAAGGCCCACAATCAGATATGGGCAGGTCTAGAGTCCATTATTCCCCAAAGATGTTGGTTGGGTTAACTGGTTGTATTGTAATCAACAGAGATTTGTGATTGTATTCGAGATGCTTCAACCTATTCCAAGCAGTGCATAGAGAAAACGGGCATCTAATGCTGAACATTACCACAGCAACCTGTTAGATTTTTTTAAAACCAGCTGTATAACCATAGTATAAATAGCTTCCAGTACAGCAGTCCCGGGTTCATACAAAGATAGGGTCTTAGGTTTGTTCGTAAGTTGAATGTATGTAATCGAACTGTATATTTGTTCCATTGTTAATCTCACCCCCAAAAAAGACCCCCCCAGAAGTAGGGGCCCAAACCCAGAACTTTTTCTCTCGTTGACAATTGATTTTAAAAATTTGGGTGTCATAAGATCAGGATTATAAGATATCTTCTTACAGACCCTGTGATAACTGGTTACAGCTGATAATTAGAGCCTATGACTAAAGTATAAAATTACCAATATCCATAGGTCCGTTGTAACTAGTGTCGTATGTAAGTCGAGTGTCTTAGAGGGACCGCCTGTACTGTAAACGGGAAACAAAACCTACATATTTACCCCGAGATAGCCTTAGTGGTTAGTAATGATTGCATATCCTCATGCGTCAGTTGTTTGAACCTCTTAGTAGATACGTATGCTGGACTGCAGCACTTGAACTTTAGAACCATTCGACTAGCAAGGACACAATAATCAACAGGCCAAATCGGAACCCCTCACAAGTTTGGAGGTAGCTGCAGAGGGTTAACGCAGGCCATTGTGGCCCAGCAGAAACTTGAATGAGCCAGATCTAAATCTACTTCTTATGAGGCTGGCTACTCTTTGGTCCAAGCTAGCGTGTTAATCCAAACATATTCAGTACAACCTGTCGTTTAACCCCTTAACGACTTGGCCTTAGTTTTCACGTCCTTTTTCACCACCACCTTCAAAAATCCTAAATACTGTTGTTATTTTTCCAACGTTAAAGAGCTGGTGTAGGCATTCTTTACTGCGTACAAATTGCAACTTCATAGTGACGTATTATATAACTATCTCTGCCGTACTGGGAAGCAGGGGAAAAAAATTCACAATGCAGTGAAAATGGTGAAAAACCACATTGTGACGATTTTCTGGTGAGGCTTGGATTTTACGCTTTCAATCTGTACTCCCCAAATGACATGTCTAGCTTATTCTTTGGGTTCGTTACGCTCACGTGGATACCAAATGTCGTATAGGTTTTATAATGTTTTTCATACATTTAAACAAATTCAAACCTCTTATACCAAAATATTTTTGATTTTGCCATTTCTGGGGCGCTAAACTTTTCATACTTGTTACGAGCTAGGTACGGGCTGGGTGTAATTTTTTTGCGATTTGATGGGTTTTCATTTATATTGTTTGGCGATGCTGTAGCGACTCTTTGATCACTTTTTCATTAAATTTTTTATATTTTTCAAAATGGCAAAAACCATGGCGGGGGAAACTCCGTGTGGAAAACCGTTATTAATTTTTTATAGATCGACCTTTCGGACACGCATCCTAATGTGTTTATGATTTTTACTGTTTATTATATTTATATCAGTTTCTAGGGGAAAAGGGGGGTGATTGAATTTTAGGTTTTTTAATATAATTTTTTTTTAACTTTTTTTATTTACTTTTGCTCTTTTTCAGCTTCCTATGGTACTCTAACCCTGGTTGTCTGAATCGTCCTACATATACTGCCATACGCAATCTGGCAGATTGGGGATTTCCTCCCCATATCATTCAAATGTGCAACTAGCACATTTGTAAGAATTGGTTAAAACGAAGTAGCCTCGGTATTCGAAACACCCGAGGCTACAATGGCGAAAGAGCGCCGCTCCCCTTTATGTCATCTGGGACGACGATCCCAGCAAGATGGAGCTCCCATGCACCGCCAGTTTTTTGAAGCCGCCGTCATCGGTGATCAGTGAAAACACCAGCGATCGGTAATAGCACCGATCGTGGTTGTTTAAAGGTAAGCCTTTGCTGCAATTGCATCACAGACTTAACGGCTATGGAGAGCCTCTCCTAGTCCGGCGCGCGTCATGAAGGGGTTTAAATTAACCCACCCAAATCAATACTTAAATAAAAACTGATTAAACATGCTTGTCCCTTAACCCCAAATGTTCCTTTCTATGCTGCACTGTTCAGAAATCAGTTAGTCCTGAAATTAGAAATTTTCCTCCATTTTCCTTGCCTCCTTGTGCCTGATTGATAGGTGTGGGAACATTGAGAGAGAGCTCTGTGAGCGTCTTGGCACTTTCATGTCATGTGCCAGGTGACATTATCCAAGGTCCTTTACCCAGTTCAATTTCAGGTCTACCCCCATGTATGTAAGCGGATGGAGGATGGGGGGAGAAGAAGTCAAGAGGCCTGCATATTTCCAATTGAATCAATACATCAATGGGGTAGACTTTGCACCCTACAAGACATGGCTAGAATAGGCATGGGAAGGAGTAATGGGAGTGACTGGCTGTAGCTGAACATGCGCCACTCTGATGCAGGTATATAAGATAACTTGATTTAGTATGCAATTGGAAACAATTTTTAGTTAAATGTGGGTGTCAGTTAATAGACTCTAATGGGAACCTTCATAGCTGTATTTGTGAAATGTGGTGACAGGCCCTCTAACGTCCTAAAGTATGTGGATATTCCTTTTGATATTGACTCTTTTTAACTAGTTCCTTCTTGCCCAACTTAGCTCTGTAGTCAGATACCGTCTATTTTGCATGCTCTATATCTTGGAATAAACAGAGATGTGTTATTTCTCGTAGGTGGAATCTTCGATAAAACCATATGCTACAGAGTCTCAATTCAAATATTTTTGATCCATTACTCACTACATGAGATTTACAAATTAAAAGAAATAAAACAGAGTTTGGAAAAGATGAACATTTTTCTGAAAACTGAAAGATGGATACATTGCAGTCACATGTCAGCACACTTTTTTTTTTTTTTAAAATTGTTAACAATATGCCTTTACATACAAGGACTGGGGAAAAAACCTCAATTTTTCTAACCTGCAATCATCGTAGAAACATCTACAAGATTACCAGCCTAATAGGGGAAGCAGCTACTTGTTAAAGGTTCCTGGTTTTTTTTCTTCCTATGTAGTGCAAAGGAGGAAATTTACTGGCAATTCCTACTTCAAAATTTTGAATTGTTGACTAAAGCAGTTGGAAAATAAGGAGAAACCACACTAAAATTCCAAGCTTCCATACTGTATAAGTACAATTACAGATTATGCTATTATTTTCAAACAATGCCACATGAAAAGCACCCAACAATTACAAAAACTACAGTGTTTCGACATAAATCCAACCTATCTATCATACTGGCGTTTACTTTTGTTTTCCTTGATTCGACCATAAACTCCTGACCAGGCCCAGCGCCAGCACCCGCACCGGCACGTGCCGGGGTACTGGATCAATTGTCCCCGTGTCGCCTATAAAACCATCCGTATCAATCACTTTTCTGCCTCTATGCTGCGCTGGTTAGGAGCGCAGCATAGAGTCAGAATCTACAACTCACCTGTCCCGTTCCCCCGATGCGCGCGCCGCAGGGTATGCAACGGCTCTGAGCCGGCGCACATGATGACGTCATCTGATCACGTGTTGCCGCTTCAGAGCCGCGTGGTACGGGAGGCCCAGGTCGAAACCGCTGCAGGCGCTGCTCCGGGGAACAGAAAGGTGATTTATTTTTTCTTTTCCGGAGGTAGTCAGTGTGTTTCCACGGGGCGGTAGTGTGTCCGCAGGGGGGGGGGGGTCTGTGGTCCACAGGGGAGGGGGGGGTTTCAATGTGTCGGGAGGGGGTCATTGTGTCCGCAGGGAGGGGGGGGGGTGTTCCTGTTCCGCAGGGATGGGGGGGGGTGTTTCACTGTGTCGCCGGGGAGGGGGGGGGTTCAGTGTTTGTCCGCAGGGAGGAGATGCAGTGTTCAGTGTGTCCTCAGGAGGTATCAGTGTGCCCCGGATGGTGGGATCAGTGTGTCCCCTGAGGGTGTGTTCATTGTGTCCCCTGGAGGTGGGATCAGTGTGTCCCCGGAGGTGGGATCAGTGTGTCCGCCGGAGGTGTGATCAGTGTGTCCAACCGGCGGGGTGATCGTGTGTCCCCCGAGTGGGATCATTGTCCCCGGGTGGTATCATGTTGTCCCCGGATGTGGTACCGTGTTCCCCGAGGGTGTGATCAGTGTGTCCCCGTAGGGTTGGGATCAGTTGTGTCCCCGGAGGGTGGGATCAGTGTGTCCCCGGATCATTTGTTCCGCAGGGGTAGGGGCCGCAAAGTGGCCCTGGAGGGCGGCCCACGGAGGGGCCACTAGCGCTGTCGCCCAGGGCCCACTAAAACCTGAAGCCGCCCTGCTCCTGACCGTGGTCGGCGGAGTCCTCTTACATGAAAAGCTTCTCTTGTACTGAAGTGGGAGAGGCAGAGGCAGTGAGCACTACACATGAGACACTCCCTCCAGCAAGCGTGAAGAGCAAGACAGAAGCACGCTACAGACAAGAAACTCTGTATCCGAAGGGATGGGGGCACAGCAGAGTGTGTCATTGTGTCTTATATCCATCTGTTGATCGTTCTCATCTTTCTGTTTCTATTTGTCAGATATAAGTAGAATATTCAGAAGCTAAATAACAATTTTTGCTAGACCGTATAGCCTGCTGATCTAAGCACATTATTCCACACTGCTTTTAGATATCTGTTTTTTAACAGGTTTCATTTTTTATTTGCTGAAGCCTCTGTGGAATTAGAGACCGCATTCTTCTAAAAAAACAAAAAACAAAAAAACAAAACTTATAATTTATGGCCCTCTGTTTTTCCAGAGGTGGAGAGCTGCCGTATACACAGTCTGTATCCCATGTCCTCCTCCGAAAGAGTGAGAGGCATGCAATCTCCTGAACAGTCCTGAAGGAAGCATCAGTTTTTATTTCTCCTTGTCTGTGTGTCTCTCGCAACGTTCAAGCAAGGACTTGTGGTTCACTTTCTACTGCCCCCTAATGATAAAAGTAAAGGTAGCATATATGTGTGTAGTTAATATTGGCAGTGGTCCCTGATAAACTAGTCCACACGGATCACTGTCCTTGGATCACATCATAAGAGTTTGCACACAGTGTAAAAACTGGTTTTTATTTATTTAAACTTTTGAACCATGGAAAGGGACCATTTAGTAATAAGGAAAAGCTTTTTAATTATCAGATTTATGTAGTTTTTCTAGGAAATCCTGCCATCAAAACAAGCCATGATAAGCCAGGGACAACTTACTCTAGACCATGCAACTTGTTAGGCAAAAGTGCATACTGCACAAGTGCTAAGGAGAAGGGGGTTAGAGTGTAAGTCTGTAAAGCCAGATCACAGGAGGAGCTAGGGTAGTTGATCACCTCATTTAAGTTATTTTAGAAGTAATGAGGCCATGATCACAAAACCTAAGACGATTACCAAAGTCACAGGTCTGGATTTTAAAAAAAAAAAATTGTTCCTGGTTTTATCACCCTCAATTTTGCTTTAACGGAAACCTACCATTAGGATTCTACCTAAATCTTGATGGGTTGGTTTTCTACACCATCCTACGCCCTAAACACCTTTCGCTAATTCTATAATACTGAATTCTAATACTAATTCTACCCGAATTTACACTTTAATTAATATGCACAATTTTTTGGCAGAGGCCTATTGGGCATAAAGTAGCTTCTCCTTCGGTGAAGCAAGGCTAACTTCTGCCCTCTAGCCTCTGCTGCGTCTTCTAATCACCGACTTCTTCAGCTCTGCATAGAGCAGTACTCAATTGCTGGCGGCAGAGTGCACAACTTTTTCGTGGCAGCATCCTGCAACACTGGCGTGCACAGAACTTAATAAGTAAGGAGTTGCGACCAAAAACGCTGCCGGACCTGAAGTTAAGTGCTAGTGGTTTAGCAGGTTTTTGAATAGCCTTGTCCCAACAGTCCAAAAGCTACTCCCGGCATTACCTCGGCCAAAACTTGGAATATCTAATAATGATGTGTATGTTTGCTAAAATAATCTGCACCATCGATTTACACTCACCAAATTTTGCGTGCCCTCTCTGTGACTCAGGGATTTCTAGACCTAGATTTTGCGGCTGACATTTACACTCCTTTCCAAAATACACTTAGTAACCGCCATATATCAGGATCCACTGTCTGCTGCTGCTGTGGCAGTTAGAAACTGAGCCGTGATGGTTTGCTGTTTGCTACGTCATTATAGAGCTCTGAGCTTTGATTGGGTTACTATATGCACTGAGTTTAAGACACTTCTGTGTAGCTATATGGATAGGGATACAGAGATAGGGAAGATTTATCAGATGTTTGAGGTAAAACTGTTCCATTTGCCCTTAAACACGCAGAGATCAGCTGTATTTTCTAAACAGCTGTGGGAAAATCAAACTTGAGCCGCTGATTGGTTGCCAAGGCACTTAAAGCAGTTTCTGTTCTCAGACGTTCGGATAAATCTCCCATAGACAAGTGACGGTCACAGAGCCCGAAACCGGTCACAGAGCTACATACATAAAGAATTACCGCTACGTCTGTATAATAAATTATGGATAATTTAGAAAGTGTTATAGAATTAAGTGAAGATTAAGACTTAGCATGTTAGTAGAAACCACCCTCCCATCTACTTAATAGGTGATTCCTTGGCAAGTTTACTTTAACATGATAAATACATTAAACATTCTTAATGTGTTTTACACATTGTCATCCATATCTTGATGCTTTTACTTGCTTAAACAAAATCTGTAAGTAAAAATTACAATGACTAGAAGACTGAGCCCACCTCAGTACAACTCACCTATGCAAACATCTACTCCTTCCTCCTTTTCACCATTGCCAGGCCTCACTTGTAAAGGAGTGTAAGTTCCAAGTGTCTCTGGTCATTGTGATCTCCCCCTGCAAAGAATAAGGGTCACAACTTCAGCAGAACAAGAGGCATCATTGTGCAGAGGCTGAGACCACCTATCATCTCTAGCAGAACGTTGCTCCTGTCTGCATCGCAAATGCTCCACAACATCTTTTCTCCAAAACCTACAGATAAAAAAATAAAGAACAGTTTAGTTTGAACCGTTCCTACAAAAATGTGAGAACACCTTACCTTCATCAGAAGGTGCTCATTCCCCCAAACCGGACTCACCACATACAATGTACCAATGTTTCGGTACCTTACCGTAGAATTTCAATCTAAGGGCTTCCTTTAACCCTTCCCCGCACCCTGACGTGATTCTACGTCCTAGGATGCGAGGTAGTTCCGCGCACCTTACGTAGAATCACGTCATGGCGATCGCCGAGCCTCGAAGCGAGCCCTTGCGATCGCCGCGGGATCCCAGCGGTACGCTGTAGCTGGATCCCGCATTAACAGCCGGATCGCGACTATCGCGATCCCGACTGTTTAACCCTATAGAACCCCCCCCGCCGTGTCATAGGGACCTCGGCATCTATGTGTATGGCGCGACGCTCGCAACTCTCCTTGCAGGGCACGAGTGCCGATCGTTGCCATGGCAACCTAGAGGCACGATCGGTCCCCTGCTGCCTATGGCGCTGCCTGCTAGATCGTGCACTGTCACGATCTAACAGTGCAATCTGTCAGCCTATGCAGAATGCATAGCTGACTATGTCATATGCTGCAATACATTGTATTGCCGCATATTACAATGACAAGTGATCAAAATGATCCTGTTTCATGTCCCCCCTGGGACAAATAACAGTAAAAAAAAGTTTAAAAAAGGTGCAACTAAAAAAATTATTTACAAGATAAAAGTCCGCCTTAAGTCCGTCCATGCAGTCTCATAAATAAAACATAAAAAGTGAAAATCACCAAAACCCCACACATTTTGGTATCACAATGTCCGTAACAACCCGTCAAATAATACAGGTCACTGAACCCGGACGTGAACGCTGTAAAAAGAAAAAAACCAAAAAAAACCTCGACAAAATTATTAAATGTTCAATCTGACCGCTAAAGTGCAACAATGATCAAAATAATTAACCTCACACAAACATGATACCAAGAAAAGTACAGCTTGCCCCGCAAAAAATAGCTCAAACGCGCTGTAAACAAAAAACTATAAATGTTCTGCCCATTGTTACATGCGATACAAAAACGTAAATGTCTCACAAAATGTTCTATATTCTTTCAAAACAAGTTCACCATAAAAAAGCCATGTCATGGTGTCTCGCCGTAATCGTGATGACCCATAGAAAAGATAACACATGATTTTTATTGTACTGTGAATGTTCCGAGAAAAAATGCTAAAACCATAACCAGATGAATGATTTTTTGTTAACCATCACCAGGGGGAAAGAGTTAATAAAATCTGATTATTGGGCATTGATCCCCTGTAAATGATGTTACCTGAACAGTGGATCTCTCCACAAAACAATAATCCCCCCTTATGTCAAATTACAAAAAATAACATTTTATAATCCTGTAATATGTGACGTTTCAGATTCTGCTCTGAATGGCGCCTCATTCCGTTCTATCCCGGCCGTGCGCCCATACAGCATTACCACCACATATGGGGAACCTCTGACTCGGTGAGACTTTGGGTATCAACTTTGTGGAGTTTTTGTAATTTAATACTTGTGACGATTTAAATTTTTGGCCAAAATTAATATAAATTGTCTAAAAAAAATGACAGTTGTAAATTAGACCTCCAGTTTTTTTTTAACCACTGTGAAGCATCTAAGGTTAACATACTCTTAAAGTGATTTTTACACATTGAGGGTGTAGTTTCTAAAATGGCATGCTTTAATGGTGTTTTCCTGCTGTTTAGGCCTCTCAGAGTCAAGTTACAGCGAGGAGTGCCTCTAATAGGTTTTGGCGTTTTTCATAAAAATGAAAAATTGCTCCCAAAATTCTGACCTCCTAACAACCTAGAAAAGATAGAGAAGATGCTAAAACCCCAGCCGATTAGCTACATTCCCGGAAATGTTAGTTAAAATTTATTGGGTGCTATGACTCCTCCTGAAAAGCAGAACATTTTGAACTACTCAAGAAAATGAGATTTTTTAAAATTTTTGCCAATTAAGTTTGTTCATAACTTAACACAAAGATACATCAAATTTTGACTATTACTTTGAATTACCATGTGTGACGGATAACACATCTCAAAATCCCTGTATTTTAAAGTGTTTTTCAAAACCCACCCAGCCCAACCCCACCCGCACGCCTACCCCCCGCCCCTCCCACGTCTAACACACAAAAAGAAAAAGAAGTCAAACCTCACAAAAAACCCAAAGCCATCACCCCAACCCCCCCAACCCAAATCTCCAACTACCAACCTTCCAACCCCCCTCCCCACCACTTGCGACTACCAGACTGTACTACCCCCCAAACCCCCTAACACACCCTACTCCGAGCACTCACTCTCCCCACAATCGCCCTACGCAACCCACCCCACTCACCAATTATCCACACCCCCTGCGCTCGCCCGCCCCCTTGTCCTCCTATCACCCCCGGCAGCCACAATCTGTTTCCTCCGCCGCTTTTATCCCACACCTGACACTACAACACCTGTCATGCCCCCGACTTCGGGGCTCCAACTCCGCTTCCGAATCCGTCCCGCCCCCCATGCCGCTTGCTTCAGTCCCCCCCCTCCGTCGGCCCCTCCCCCTTCCCTGCCTTCGGGTAGTCTCCCGTCCGCCCCTCCCCTCGGGGCCATATGAGCTCCCGCCCGTGTTTTCCCCCCCAGGTGCCCCGACAAAACTACCGCCTGATGCGTCGTCCTTTCCATTTCCATGCCTTGCCGCCCCAACACAGCCTCCCATTCAGTAAGGGGCGAGTGTAGTTCCTAGTCCACTACTCCCGCGGGGTCTCGCCACGCAGCTCCGGAGAGAGGATATTCGCCACCACGCCTTCCCGCCGCAAGTAAATCCATTGTTCTCTCGCTCGTCTTGGCTCGTATCCGCTGCCCCTCTCTGTCTCTCTCCGCCCCCAGCCGCCACTATCCTCGTTCTTCCACCCATGTGTACGGCCTCCCGCTTCTCTCGTGCGTATCTCATTCCCTCCCGTGTCAGCCCAAATTCCGCTACGCCTCTCTTCGCCGGTCTCGCCGTCTCCTTGTTCCTCCCCCCTCTCACTGCGCTTTCGGCTCCCTACCCCCGCCCAGGCCTTTCATTTTTTCTGTCCCTCTTTCTCCTCGCCCCATTTCGCTGTTCTCCTCCCCCCCCCCCTCCCGTTTGTGTTCCTTTGCCGGCTGTTCCAACCCCCGGTTCCACCTCCCCGGACCCGCGCCGGCGCAGATTTCGCCCTCTTGCCAACCTTCAATTACCCAACTGCCATCGACTTGCAATTTCCACCCCCTCTCTCTGTCCACCACTTCTCTCCCCTCCCACCCTTCCCTCCTCTTCACCTGTCGCCCCTGTCTTCCTTTGCCTCCAAAAAGTTATAACCTCTATAATGACACAGGCAAATTTTAAAAATCAGGCCTGGTCCTAAAGGTCTAAAATGCATAGACACGAAGGGGTTAAGTATTGGTATAAATACAGGATTTAATGGGATGTGGAACTTTTATCCTCCTTATCATATTTTTTCATACTTTCCATGTATTTTTGTTCTTAAACTTGGGGATATCCCCTTTCTATTGCCTTCTTTAATCACGAGCCCTCTTCATACAGAGATGGGCTTTGCTCATAGATAACCTTTGCCGCCATCAAAGTTTCCAGCGGCACTTAAAACGCTGCCGGCGATCGGTTGCCATGACAGCCTCGGGTCTTCATCAGACCCAACCAAGCTGGTTTATGCAGATTCGTTACAAGGACCGTGGTCATTGGTTATGTATACTGTGGCAGAAATGCCATAAACTGCAAAACAGTTGTATTCATTCATATGGTAGACGATCTGACTATCTAGGTTAATGTACCCTAGAGGTTCTAGAAATTGTGAAAAAAAAAAATGTAATAAAATGTATAAAATATAAAAATTCTAATCACCCTCCTTTCCCTAGAACTGATATAAAATATATTAACAATAAAAATCAAACACATAGGTATTGCCGAGTTCCTAAAATGCCCTATATATCACAAGTATAAAAACGTTATAACCGCGTTGACCTCAGAAACGGAAATGGCGCCCAAATGTCCGAAATGCGACTTTACACTTTCACATGACATTATAAATGTTATGAAAAGTGATCAAAATGTTGCAAGTCCTCAAAATGTAGCAATGAAACTTCAGCTCATTTCATAAAAATGACCTCACACAGCTCCCTGCACCAAAGTATGAAAAAGTACTAGCGTCAGAAGATGGCAAAAAAAATTTTCTCCTTTTTCGTACACATTTGTTTAATTTTAAAATTATTAAACGATAAAACCTGTATAAATTGGTTATCACCGCGATCGCACCGAACCAAAGAATAAAGCAGAGATGTTATTTTTAGTGCAGAGTGAAGTCGTAAAACTGAGCCCACAAAAGTTACGCACATGTGGGTTTTTTTTAATTTTTCCACATTTGGAATTTTTTTCCCTGCTTCCCGGTACACGGCGTGGAATATAAATAACATCACGGGAAATTTGTTACGCAGACAATAAGCCCTCACACGCTCGTGCACGGAAAATGAAAAAGTTATGAATTTTTGAAGTGGGAGATGGAAAGAGCGAAAAAACCCTGCGTCCTTAGGGGTTAATAACGAACATTCAACAAATGTCTACTTTTGTAAACATAGATTTGTGGCATCCTCTCATTTTTAAGGCTTTGAACTTAGGTGTGAGGTATCGCTCAGTTTTTAAGTACCTTGAGAGGCCTAAATAAAGTAAAAACCCATAAATTACCCCATTACAGAAACTACACCCCTCAACATACGCAAAACAACTTTATAGTTTGTTAACCCTTTATTGTTTTACAGGCGTTAAAACAAAAATCGGATACAATTTTGAAATTAAGGAAACCTACCAGTTAGAATGGGGTAAGCTGTAAGTACCGAGCACCAGCTCAGGGTGAGCTGGTGCCGTTACTTACTTTGTTAGTGTTATAAACCGCGGTATCGCGGTTTTTAACACTTTTTAAACTTTAGAGCAGAGGCGCGTGCGCAACATCTCCGTATTTCCTATGTAGGCGCGCGCACGATCGTGCGCACGCAGCGCCGAACCTGTTATGGTCCCGATACCGCGGTTTATAACACTAACGAAAGTAAGTAACGGCACCAGCTCATCCTAGCTGGGCTCGGTACTTACAGCTTACCCCTGCCATTCTAAATGGGTATTTCCTTAAAAATGTTTTTGCTAATGAATGTTTTTATAATGTACACATTCTCAGTGGATAAAATACCAAAACGCTCCACAAAGTTTGATACCCAATCCTCCCGAGTTAACAATACCCATGTGGTGGTAAACAGCAGTATGGACACACGCCAGGCATTGAAGGGAAGCTGCGATAGTCAGAGCAATTATGCATTGTCACTTTTTATGGCTATACAATCTATTTTGATTGATTTGATTTTGATATTTGTGCAATTGGACGTAAGGCTTATTTTCCCACAACATTTCATTAACTTCTGAATGTATAAGAAAAAAAAAAAGTCAAGTTTGGTCTCCTTTCTTTTCATATTGTTTGGGGCCGTATTATTCAATAGATACTACGATTACGGTGGTAACTTATTTATATAGTTTTTTTAGACTTTTTTTTCCAATTTTACTGTAATACTAATAAAAAGAAAATCATTTGTTTTTGGAGACATAACTTATAGTTTTTGGTTGACAGAGCTGGTTTAGGCTTACTTTTACGCGTTGAGTTGTCCTTTTCAGTGGTACCATTTGGCACAAGTTACTTCTTTTGATGCTTTTGGAACACTTTTTGCACAAGCCAATGTGTAACTGTACAGGCTTACACTCTGCGGTCAAGCGGACGTGGGTGTAAGGGGTTAAGGAATCCTCCGATCTCAGATTTAGAGGCGGGGTGGCGCTACATATACAGGAACCCACCTCCCGCCATTACGTCAAATGTCGGGAAGGGGTTAATGTACGATTCTCCTTTTCACTCAGGTTCCAGAACCTCTTCCCCATTCCCAAGACCTTTTATGTATTAGTTGGTAGGGTCCCCTTTCAATTCTTATATGTCTGCAGATCATTAAAGGTGGCCAGGAGGAGGTTGTCTCAGTGCTGGGGACCTGGTTCAAGTCCCAGGGTCAACCCAGGGTCTAAACTACATGAGCGTAATATTAATCATAGGTAGCCCCATCCATTACCAAACATTTTCTGTCTGTGGTCTGTATTAGCAGCATATTTGGGGTCATTATCTGTCCTGGGGCCTGTGTTTTTATCATTCAGTAAGGGTACTTAGCTACTACCCAGAATATGACAGGGATGATAAGTTAACTGCTGCACTGTGTTATTTGTGTTTCTCGGGTGGTGCACCCTGGTGTAATACTACTACAGTAGCAATTAGCTAAAAAGCTATTACCCCCTTTCTGCCATCCCATTTGTTATGTGTTACTTTTTTTCTTCTTCCTTTAAAAGTCCTAAACTTTTGTGTATACACTCTATGAGGGCTTCTTTTTTGCATAACAAGTACTTCCTAGTAAAAGTTTTTATAGTCCATACCAGAACTGGGGAAGCATGAAATAAATTCCAAATGCAGTGAAATTGTGGAATAATGCAACTTTTTACAGTTTTCACTGTGAACTCCAAATGACCCCTCCCCTTTCTGTTTGGGTTGGTGCAATCACAGGATACCAAATTTTTATTGGATATTGTATATGTGAATTTTAAATTATAAGCAGACAACAAGTGGGACAGAATTATTTTTACACATTGCCTGTGCCCCTACTATTTCCTTTAGTAAAGAAATTCGGATGTAGTGACCCTTGAGCAGCATTGCGGAACGAGCAATATTGAGGCATGAAACAAGCTAAGGGTGATGTCACACATGCCGTTTTTGCCGTTTTTAAGTAAAAAGGCAAGCGTTAAAAAATGCATCAGTTTTTAAATCTGAAAACGCAAACGCCCAAAAACTCCAAGTGTGAAATCACCCTAAGAGTACGTTGGAAACAGGACAAAGTATGCATGTCTAAATGGTGGTCTTTTCTATCTTGACTTTTGAAGACCCTATATATATCTCCGATTGACAAATCCATTTTTCACCCATCTACTGTCTTGATTCCAGTCTCACTTTCTGCAATGGTATATAGTCTGTTATTGTGTCTGTTCTTTCTCTAACATTTGACTCCTTCTCTGTCCTACCGATTTAATTTTACGCCCCTCAACAAGTTTGTTTTTCTCTGTTTAGAACTTGATTCACATTTGTTAAGTCTCCTAACTTAATTGTTTTACAAGCAAATGAGGGCTTGGTTTCTGTCTTCTCTGGGTGCGGTCACAAGTTCAGTTTTTCAGATGCAGTTTTTGAAGCCAAAGCAGGTGTGGATGATAAGGGTGAGACAAATAATTAAAAGGTGCTGCTCCCCTCCTACTTCTACTCCATTCCAGGTTTGGGCATCAAAAACTGCATCAGAAAAACTGAACGTATGACTGCACCCTCAGTGTATAAATCTAGTGGTAGTATAGGATGCTTGCATTCTTTGTTTGCTTAGCATAATATTTCTGCTAAGTATAATAATATTCTGACAAGTATGCGGCTGCAGTTATCATTGCAGTTACAGGGCAGGAGACAGGTAAGAGCAGAGAAAATAAACAATTATGTTTGACTAAAAAAGTTTTCCATTTTCTCTCTGTTTGCTATGGTTGTTTTACTTGCCTACCGTCCATTCTTTCCACTAGTACCAACTATCCATATCAATGCCTCACTTCTTCACTCACACACTATATACTTTTGTAACCATACTACTTATCGCAGTCACTGCTATGAAGCAAGAAATAACTTCTTACAAATCTCTAAACCTTATAAAAATTCGGTGTATCCTATCCTTCTCCTCCAGCCGTAACCCCTTATAAATGTGCCTATGGAATGCCAGCTCTGTGTGTAATAAACTAGAATCTCTTCACGATCTCTTTCTTTCTAAGTCCTTGACCTGGTGGACATCACAGAATCATGGATCCAGCAGGATGACTCCTGGGTTGCGGATTTGCCTCAGGTGGATTACACTTTTCTCACTGTTCCGGACCTGAGAATTCAGGGAGGCTACTGTTAACACTCCCATTCTCTCTAACCCCCCCCCCCGCCCCCCCCCCCCCCGCAGCTCTTAGCAATAACTACTCCTAGGTCTCTCACAACTGTTCGATTCCCCCCCTCATAATGAGGGAAGCATCCTGATTTGGTATTCTCCAGACTTTCTTCAATATCTAATTTACCAATTCTTCCTTTCCACTACCATAATACCAAACCTCTTTCTTTACTTTAATAATCCTTCACCTTCTACAATCCTATTACCCTTACCGTACCCAGGTGCAATAGAACTCACAGAAACCTTATAGTAAAACTGCCCCCATCACATCTTTCACTTGTCCAAACCTGGCTACAGATCACTATAATCACACGTGTAGAAGCGCGCTGATGATGCACCACTCACTATCTGAAATTTCAACAGACACAGGCACTTTCACACACCAAAAAAAACTTGTTCCTTCTGCAGTGCTCCAGGATTGTGGAGAATCGCGCACATCTGCAGACTTTCTAAACTTCAAATTATGCTAAAAACATAACTCTGCCCTTCAACTTTCTATACAGGTCTTACAACCCCAAAAGGCTCTTTGATCCCTTCACTTCTTACTAACACCAAAGGTGCAGCCACCTTCACAGACTTGGGGCTGAAGATCTGCCGCCTACTTCAAGGATAAATGATTGTATGAGCTCGGGAAATAATTGCTCACCCACTAATGCCCTTTCCTCCGGTACCTTATCTTGTTCATTCTTCCTTTGAGCCACTCACAGAGGAAGAAGTGTCGAGGCTCCTTTTCTCTGCTCGAACCATTACCGCATCATTACTCATCCCCTCCATCTGGTACAGTCTACTAATCGCTATCTCTCAGCCAACTCCTCCTTGACCCTACAATCGGTTTCCACCTATGCACTCCACTGAACTAGCTCTGTCTTGTTTTCTTCCCATCTTTCTGACCGCACTTTCAGCATCTCTTTTTGGAGCCTCTCTTCTCATCTTCCTCTCAGTGTCGGGTTCCTTGGGGCTCAGTCCAAGTCCTCTTCTCTTCTCCTCCTACTGCCCCATTGGACAAACTATCAACAGGTTAGGTTGATCTATGCTGATGACACCCAGCTATATACTTCTCACGTAACATCCCTGCCTTACTCCAGAACACAATGATTGTCTCTCTGCTGGCTCTAACATCATGTCCTCTCTCTTCTTGAAACTTATTCAAACCTCTCATGCATGTCTCAGGACTTCTCCCATTTGTACAAATCCTGGAATTCCTCCCTGGACTCGCAGACTAATACCCACCCCAACGTTTCAAACGTGCTCTTAAAACCCATCTCTAAGGCAAGCCTATCATACTCGCTAACTGCATGAAATGTCAACTCTCCCTTTACTAATCCATCCTATTCCTCCTCACTTCTGTTATTCGGAAAAACAACATATTAACAAAATAAAGGGCATGTCCTATATCTCGCCGTGTTATGGCACCAGCCGCTCTCGCTACTATTGGCGAGAGGAGAGCAACGTTCATCCCTCCTCTTCTCCAGCACACAGCTGTATGTTCCCCCAGGCGTACCTTTAGCTTTGCTAATTTTTTTTTAAGTGGACTTGGGGTCTGTCCAAAGACACCATCTAAGGTTTTCTACCCACAATTAAGAACTTTTTGGAAATCTGATTGTTTCCACGGTTGTACACAGTGAGTTTTTGCGACAACTGTCTTTCGGCTAGCCAGAGTGGTGAGCAGCTGGACAGAACTCAGCATGTCAAGACAGTTGAGGTTAGCAGTGTTCAATCCCATCAATCTAGCAAACACGTTCACACAATGCGTTTTGGAATGTGTTTTTTCCAGATGCATTTACAATGTATTTCAAAACACAATGAAATGGATCAAGACTCAGCATTCGGATGCATCTTCAGCGAAGAGAACCTAACACATGGCTGCAATTCATGTTCCTGATGCTTTATAATCTTGCACGCACTGTATTATGGAGTATTTCATAGTGTTAACAATGTGTTTACATTTGCTACATAAATGCACACAAGCCTTGCCTGCTCCACACAGACGTGTTCGTTATTCATCTAAACCTACCTTTGTGAGGGCAGATCCCAAGGACCAATCACAGTGCAGAGCTGGGAGTCCTTGCATCTCAGAACAACATGATGGACTGTCTGTCTGTCAACTGAAACACAACACGACAGTTGCCAAAAGTTAGCGCTACTGTACTCAGGGAATCCTAATTCACAACAATGCAAACTCCCATCCACTGCTCTGAGCTCATTTCAAGGGATCTGACCAGCACAAATTCAACCCCATTACTGGATTCTAAAGGAAGCATTCTAGATAAATGGAAGATATCATTTCATAAATACATTACTAGTTTATAAATGCGTGATAAACCGACTGTCATGACCTGGAAACAGTCACTGCCTGCCGTTATAATCAAACCACAACACAGGTCTTGACTAGCCTAACATGCATCTATTCATATTTTCATGTCTTAACTTAACATGCAAAACCTATGCATACTGTTTATAGTCACCTCATTATTTTACGCGTTCTGTCAGTGAAAGACGACATTCTTTAGTCCAAGGCTACAAGAATTACACAGCCAAACAACATTTTATCACCCCCATGAGACAGACTGAAGGGACTCCTACTAATCACTCACAGAAGGCCATATAGCTCAAGTGCACAGAAGTATTGCTCACAAACTCAGTGATCACTTCTATGATTTCTCACATGAGCTTTAAGCGACCGCTGGAGCACAATTGGGTTTTGGTCACACACACAACAAAATTATTTCAGAACTTGGGTTGCAAATCCCTGATGGAGCTGTGAGCTGCCCTCCAGAGATGGGCTTTTTCTGAAAAGTGGAAACCTGTAGATAAAGCTATTGTACTTCTATGTTCGGGAATGCGGTTGCGCTTGTGTCTGCCAATCCTTGACATGGCCACGTTAACTTTTGGATTACAATGCAAACACATTCACTATTGGGTGATTTAGCACCGCACTCTAGCTCTGAATTTCATAACCCAGTAAGTCAGTTGGCTTCTACAAATAAGTGTTTAGATTAAATAGCTAAACAGCAAGGCTGTGGCAATTTAAATAACACTAACTGTAGTCTAACACCCTTCTTCTTCATTCCAAATGTATAAGATGGAGTATTGTGGTCAATATTACATGCAGAATAACCATTTTCTTACAAATTACCTTTTTACCAAGCAATTTATAAAGAGCTGTTAAATAAAATAACTATATCATCGGCAGGTTACTCATGATCAGTTATCACTTCTTCAGATAATATCAAATAAAAAACCCCATTCAAAGATGCAGCACAGGGAGAACTATCTGTGCATACAGAGCAGCACCATGACACCTTCCTGTGTAAATGATGAATTGTTCACATTCATTGACAGCAAGAATAGTAGGGATGATATCATGATCCAATTCTTTCCCACACACACAGCAGGTGCATCCTACACTACAGTATGGTGCTCTATCTGTGGCTGGATTAAAATGTAGCAGTAATTGCAGAGGAGGAGTAGTGCCCTGTACTGGACACCCCCGGGTTTTTGCATGGACCCTAGATAGTAGCCACATGACAGTTGCATGTAGGTCACTTGTCCTCACACACACATGACTCCCGGCTCCCTGACCCTATGACTAGGCCGGCTGACAGACACACATGCCCCTGACCTCACGAAGTGTAGAGGGGTAGACTTCCTGCCAGCCATGTCCTTGGCATTGACGTTTCCCGGCTCCAGCAGTCTCCGCACTCGGGACACGTCCCCGTTCCTGCACGCCTCGAATAGTTCCCGAAGCTCCGCTCACAGCACTCAGTGGCCCCCGGGCCCATGCCGGCACTTCCTCCCACAGCCCCGCTCTCTGGGCTCTCTCCGGACTGCCCCCGGAGGACAGGCTGGAGGAAGACGAGCTGGAGCCTGCTGCTCCCGGAGCTGGGTGCCGGCGCTGGGCACAGAGGACGAGCTGGGGGCACATATGGCAGCGGCTTCACCCGAGGAGGAGAGAGCGGCCTGGGCAGGAACCCCGGTAGAGGAGATGCCTCTCCCTCTGGCTGAGAATCCGGGCCCTGTCGCTCGGATGCTGGGGCATCTCCGGGCTGCGAGGAGGTGTCTGTGGCTCTGAGGAAAGCGGCGCAGAGCTGCAGGAGGAGGAAGAGAGGACGACGGGAGGCTGCTGTCCAGCTGCTCCGGACACTTGTTGTTGCTGGGAGCGCCGGAAGTCATCGTCGCCATTTCACAACTGGAGTCAACTCCACTGCTGCCGCCCGCGTACAGTAATACACGGGACGGCAGGCTCCTCAATCCCCTCTTCGGTCCAGTTCGTGCGGCCTACCACAATAACCGGGCGCAAGCTCAACCAGTGACCGTCACGACATGGGCGGGGCAAGTAGGCATAAACAAAAAAATTATCCCAACACTGTACCATTCTGGAAGGGCGGGATTAAGGGGAAAGGCGTCTCTACTTGTGACCAGGATGGCGGGCGCACGTTTCTATTGGTTCATTATTGCTGGGCGGGACAGGATGAAAATATATGGTGTTTTTTTCGATCAGCTTTATTCGCACAATAAGAACTGGTACAGTATGAATATGAAAAAGAGTAAACTCAACGTTATGTTATTATAGATGGTGGTCTTAGCGGAGTTGGGCCAGTAATGCCATTTTCCCACAACAGTTTACAGTTCTTGTTTAATCAACTAATCTCCACTCTTTAAAGCATAACTGTAAGCTATAGTGATTTTACCAAATTATTACATGTGATTCCCTTTGAAAAAACAACAAAACGAGCGCTACTTGTGCTGAATGTCCTTTTCTTTCCAAAGTTATGGCATTTTCTGTTCTGAAAGTTTTTGCAAAAATCTTTCTCACCAGAGGTGAAGTGGGTGGAGACTACTATCTGTAGTCTATGCCCTCAGGCTGATGCCAGGCAGCTTGCCCATGATGCCTGTGTTCTCTCTCAAAGTAAATTAGCGTTAAATCAATTTAGTTTCCCACAAGTAAATCCTGAACACTGCGAAGTGCACATGCCGGATGATATGGTGACAACGTGGCAGCTTCCATCACATGGAGGGATAGGTCTTATAGATTTATATCTGGGCTCAAACCCCTAATCATTGTAAGGTGACTTTCAAATTAAATGAGTCTGTGTCCAGCGCTGGAATTTGACCTAACTGTGAAAGAAGACAAAACCTGTCCTTGCAGGAGTTAGCAACAGTGGATAAGTTTATTGAGGGACTGACATTTATAGAAAACCATAAGGCACTTTACATAAGGCGTGTAATTAGGAAAGCAGCAACTATAATTGGGTTTTCTCACCCAGGAAATGTAACACTATTGGATGTAAGTACACAAGGAGTCTAATACTATTGGCTACATGCAAAACTGAAACATCCCAGTGCTCGCCTGGATACCTTCCGCTAGGTGGTGCTAGTGAGCACTAAGTCTTTGTGTGCAGAGGAAACCCCAAACTTAGTTATCACTACACAAAGTTATGTGAAATAATGCTGAATCTTTAAATGTCCGACAATATGTAGATGGCATCTGAGTCCAGTGTAATATCTTTAACATTTCCCCCTTTTGAGCTTTGCATGGCCTGTAACTGTTGTCCAGAGTGCCCTCCTCAAACCCAGGTACCCACAGGTAGGCTAAGCCCTTACCTGCTGGACCTTGTTAACTCTTCACCAGATCCCCTGGAGGCCAGTCACTCAGGGTTACGGCCTGCATACTCAAATTACATAATTGTGTTTCCAAGTTTATGGGTTTATTAACAGGCTGGTTCTTCAACAAACGTATCCTCCACACCGGCACTTCTCCTTTCATGGTTCTTACCACCTGACGGCCATCTGGGCACATGGTGGACTTGATGAGGGACCACACAACACGCAATAAGTGACGAGAGCAAAATCACAATCCCCAATATCACCCCCACTTAAGGAAACCCTTCCAATCCCCCAACCACAAGTGAAGGACAAAGTGTCCACCCCAGAGTTTCTCTTGAGTTCCCTGGACAGTCCTTCAATCTCTTCATTGCATGGTAATGGATCCATAGGGGGCGATGTCATCCTGGATGTACATGCGACAAGCCACTCCCACCATCTTACAGACTCCTCCCTTCTCAGCAAGGATCATGTCCAAAGCCATGGGGTTTCTGGGGTAGGAGACTTTACCTACGGTTTGTGCAACAAGACAATGACCTTCTTTAACATTGACAGCACAGATAGCCCTGTATTAGCAGTGTCTGATGTGTACAGGATTTGTGGGGATAGGAGAGTCAGGTCCGGCCTAGAGGCTGGGAAGGTGAGTGTACGGTGATAAGATTTGTGTATTCCTTCTTCGTGATCCCCAGGGATAAGTTTGATCAGACACATAAAAAAAGGTGGAGAATCCCAAAGGATTCTTTTTTTTTTTTTTTTTTTTTTTTTTTTTTTTTTTTTTTTTTTTTTTGCAGGCCTAGAGTCCATTATTCCCCAGATAGCTATGAGCAATGTTGTTGGTTGTGTTGGTTGGTTGTATTGTAATCAACAGAGATTTGTGAATTATATCCGAGATGCTTTCCAGAACCGCACGGCTTTGGACATGATCCTTGCTGAGGAGGGAGGAGTCTGTAAAATGGTGGGAGTGGCTTGTTGCATGTACATCCAGGATGACATTGCCCCCTATGGATCCATTACCCATGCACTTGAAGAGATTGAAGGACTGTCCAGGGAACTCAAGAGAAACTCTGGGGTGGACATTTTGTCCTTCACTTTGTGGTTGGAGGATTGGAAGAGTTTCCTTTAAGTGGGGGTGATATTGGGGATTGTGATTTTGCTCTCGTCACTTATTGCGTGTTGTGTGGTCCCCCTCATCAAGTCCACCATGTCCCAGATGGCCGTCCAGGTGGTAAGAACCATGACAGGAGAAGTGCCGGTGTGGAGGATACCGTCTTGTTGAAGAACCAGCTTGTTAATAAACCCATATACTATGGAAACACAATTATGTAATTTGAGTATGCAGGCCTGTAACCCTTGAACATTTCCTGATCCACCATGACCCACAATTTTTTCCTCAAAGGAGGAAATGATCCTTGCTGAGAAGGGAGGAGTCTGTAAGATGGTGGGAGTGGCTTGTCGCATGTACATCCAGGATGACATCGCCCCCTATGGATCCATTACCCATGCACTTGAAGAGATTGAAGGACTGTCCAGGGAACTCAAGAGAAACTCTGGGGTGGACACTTTGTCCTTCACTTTGTGGTTGGGGGATTGGAAGGGTTTCCTTTAAGTGGGGGTGATATTGGGGATTGTGATTTTGCTCTCGTCACTTATTGCGTGTTGTGTGGTCCCCCTCATCAAGTCCACCATGTCCCAGATGGCCGTCCAGGTGGTAAGAACCATGACAGGAGAAGTGCCGGTGTGGAGGATACCGTCTTGTTGAAGAACCAGCCTGTTAATAAACCCATAAACTATGGAAACACAATTATGTAATTTGAGTATGCAGGCCTGTAACCCCTGAGTGACTGGCCTCCAGGGGATCTGGTGAAGAGTTAACAAGTCCAGCAGGTAAGGGCTTAGCCTACCTGTGGGTACCTGGAGTTTGAGGAGGTCACTCTGGACAACAGTTACAGGCCATGCAAAGCTCAAAAGGGGGGAAATGTTAAAGATATTACACTGGACTCAGATGCCATCTTACATATTGTCGGACATTTTAAAGATTCAGCATTATTTCACATAACTTTGTGTAGTGATAACTAAGTTTGGGTGTTTCCCTCTGCACACAAAGACTTAGTGCTCACTAGCACCACCTAGAGGAAGGTATCCAGGCGAGCACCTGGGATGTTTCAGTATTTGCATGTAGCCAATAGTATTAGACTCCTTTGTGTACTTACATCCAATAGTGTTACATTTCCTGGGTGAGAACACCCAATTATAGTTGCTGCTTTCCTAATTACACGCCTTATGTAAAGTGCCTTATGGTTTTCTATAAATGTCAGTCCCTCAATAAACTTATCACACTTGTTGCTAACTTCCTGCAAGGACAGGTTTTGTCTTTCTTTCAAGTTAGTCAAATTCCAGCGCTGGACACAGACTCATTTAATTTGAAAGTCACCTTACAATGATTAGGGGTTTGAGCCCCAGATATAAATCTATAAGACCTACTCCTCCATGTGATGGAAGCTGCCACGTTGTCACCATATACATCCGGCATGTGCACTTCGCAGTGTTCAGTGGATTTACTTGTGGGAAACTAAATTGATTTAACGCTAATTTACTTTGAGAGAGAACACAAGGCATCATGGGCAAGCTGCCTGGCATCAGCCTGAGGGCATAGACTGACAGATAGTAGTCTCCACCCACTTCACCTCTGGTGAGAAAGATTTTTGCAAAAACTTTCAGAACAGAAAATGCCATAACTTTGGAAAGAAAAGGACATTCAGCACAAAGTAGGCCTCGTTTTGTTTGTTTTCAAAGGGGGAATCACATGTAATAATTTGGTAAAATCACTATAGCTTTACAGTTATGCTTTAAAGAGTGGAGATTTAGTTGATTAAACAAGAACTGTAAACTGTTGTGGGAAAATGGCATTACTGGCCCAACTCCGCTAAGACCACCAATCTATAATTTAACATAACGTTGAGTTTACTCTTTTTCATATTCATACTGTACCAGTTCTTATTGTGCGAATAAAGCTGATTCGAAAAAAACACCATAATTATTTTCATCCTGTCCCGCCCAGCAATAATGTTAACCAATAGAAACGTGCGCCAGCCATCCCTGGTCACACGTAGAGACGCCTTTCCCCTTAATCCCGCCCCTTCCAGACTGGTACAGTGTTGGGATAATTTTTTTGTTTATGCCCTACTTGCCCCGCCCATGTCGGTGACGTCACTGGTTGAGCTTGCGCCCGGTTATTGTGGTAGGCCGCACGAACTGGACCGAAGAGGGGATTGAGGAGCCTGCCGTCCCGTGTATTACTGTACGCGGGGGCAGCAGTGGAGTTGACTCCAGTTGTGAAATGGCGACGATGACTTCCCGGCGCTCCCAGCAACAACAAGTGTCCGGAGCAGCTGGACAGCAGCCTCCCCCGTCGTCCTCCTCTCCTCCTCCTGCAGCTCTGCCGCCGCTTTCCTCAGAGCCACAGACACCTCCTCGCAGCCCGGAGATGCCCCCAGCATCCGAGCGACAGGGCCCGGATTCTCAGCCAGAGGGAGAGGCATCTCCTCTACCGGGGTTCCTGCCCAGGCCGCTCTCTCCTCCTCCGGGTGAAGCCGCTGCCATATTGTCCCCCAGCTCGTCCTCTGTGCCCCCAGCGCCGGCACCCAGCTCCGGGAGCAGCAGTAGCTCCAGCTCGTCTTCCTCCAGCCTGTCCTCCGGGGGCAGTCCGGCAGAGAGCCCAGAGAGCGGGGCTGTGGGAGGAAGTGCCGGCATGGGCCCTGGGGGGCCACTGAGTGCTGTGAGCGGAGCTTTCCGGGAACTATTCGAGGCGTGCAGGAACGGGGACGTGTCCCGAGTGCGGAGACTGCTGGAGCCGGGAAACGTCAATGCCAAGGACATGGCTGGCAGGAAGTCTACCCCTCTACACTTCGCTGCAGGTCAGGGGCATGTGTGTCTGTCAGCCGGCCTAGTCATAGGGTCAGGGAGCCCGGGAGTCATTGTGTGTGTGAGGACAAGTGACCTACATGCAACTGTCATGTGGCTACTATCCTCAGGGTCCATGCCAAAAACCCCGGGGTTGTCCAAGTACAGGGCACTACTCCTCCTCTGCAATTACTGCTACATTTTCAACTCCAGCCACAGATAGAGCACCATACTGTAGTGTAGGATGCACCTGCTGTGTTGTGGAAATGAATTGGATCATGATATCATCCCTACTATTCTTGCTGTCAATGAATGTGAACATTCATCATTTACACAGGAAGGCTGTCATGGTGCTGCTCTGTATCTGCACAGATAGTTCTCCTGTGCTGCATCTTTGAATGGGGTTTTTTATTTGATATTATCTGAAGAAGTGATAACTGATCATTGAGTAACCTGCAGATGATATAGTTATTTTATTTAACAGCTCTTTATAAATTGCTTGGTAAAAAGGTAATTTGTAAGAAAATGGTTATTCTGCATGTAATATTGACCACAATACTCCATTCTTATACATTTGGAATGAAGAAGAAGGGTGTTAGACTACAGTTAGTGTTATTTAAATTGCCACAGCCCTTGCTGTTTAGCTATTTAATCTAAACACTTATTTGTAGAAGCCAACTGACTAACTGGGTTATGAAATTCAGAGCTAGAGTCGCGGTGCTAAATCTCACCCAATAGTGAATGTGTTTGCATTGTAATCCAAAAGTTAACGTGGCCATGTCAAGGATTGGCAGACACAAGCGCAACCGCATTCACGAACATTAGAAGTACAATAGCTTTATCTACAGGATTTCCACTTTTCAGAAAAAGCCCATCTCTGGAGGGCAGCTCACAGCTCCATCAGGGATTTGCAACCCCAAGTTCTGAAATAATTTTGTTGTGTGTGTGACCAAAACCCAATTGTGCTCTCAGCGGTCGCTTACAGCTCATGTGAGAAATCATAGAAGTGATCACTGAAGTTTGTGAGCAATACTTCTAGTGCACTTGAGCTATATGGCCTTTCCTGTGAGTGATTAGTAGGAGTCCCTTCAGTCTGTCCTCCATGGGGGTGATAAAATGTTGTTTGGCTGTGTAATTTTCTTGTAGCCTTGGACTAAAGAATGTCGTCTTTCACTGACAGAACGCGTAAAAATAATGAGGTGACTATAAACAGTAATTGCATATGGTTTTGCAATGTTAAAGTTAAGACATGAAAATATGAATAGATGCATGTTAGGCTATGTCAAGACCTGTGTTGTGGTTTGATTATAACCGGCAGGCAGTGACTGTTTCCAGGTCATCTGACAAGTCGGTTTATCACGCATTTATAAACTAGTAATGTATTTTATGAAATGATATCTTCCATTTATCTAGAATGCTTCCTTTAGAATCCAGTAATGTGGGTTTGAATTTGTGCTGGTCAGATCCCTTGAAATGAGCTCAGAGCAGTGGATGGGAGTCCTTGCATTGTTGTGAATTAGGATTCCCTGACTGTACAGTAGCGCTAACTTTTTGGCAACTGTCGGTGTTGCTGTTCAGTTGACAGACAGACAGTCCATCATGTTGTTCTGAGATGCAAGGACTCCCATGCTCTGCACTGTGATTGGTCCTTGGGATCTGACCCTCACAAAGGTAGGTTTAGATGAACCGAACACGTCTGTGTGGAGCAGGCCAAAGGCTTGTTGTGCATTTATGTTAGCAAAATGTAAACACATTGTTAACACTATGTAAATACTCCATAAATACAGTGCGTGCACGATTATAAAAGCATCAGGAACATGAATTGCAGCCATGTGTTAGGTTCTCCTTCGCTGAAGATGCATCCAGACTGCTGAGTCTTGATCCATTTTCATTGTGTTTTGAAATACATTGTAAATGCATCTGGAAAAACACATTCCAAAACGCATTGTGTGAACGTGTTTGCTAGATTGATGGGATTGAACACTGCTAACCTCAACTGTCTTGACATGCTGAGTTCTGTCCAGCTGCTCACCACTCTGGCTAGCCGAAAGACAGTTTGTCGCAAAAACTCACTTGTGTACAACCGTGGAAACAATCAGATTTCCAAAAAGTTCTTAATTGTGGGTAGAAATACCTTAGATGGTGTCTTTGGACAGACCCCAAAGTCCACTTAAAAAAAAATTAGCAAAGCTAAAGGTACGCCTGGGGGAACATACAGCTGTGTGCTGGAGAAGAGGAGGGATGAACGTTGCTCTCCTCTCGCCATATAGTAGCGAGAGCGGCTGGTGCCATAACACGGCGAGATATAGGACATGCCCTTTATTTTGGTATATATCTGTTGTTTTCCGAATAACAGAAGTGAGGAGGACATAGGATGGATTAGTAAAGGGAGAGTTGACATTTCATGCAGTTAGCGAGTATGATAGGCTTGCCTTAAGAGATGGGTTTTAAGAGCACGTTTGAAACGTTGGAGGGTGGGTATTAGTCTGCGAGTCCAGGGAAGGGAATTCCAGAGAATTTGTACAAATCGGGAGAAGTCCTGGAGACATGCATGAGAGGTTTGAATTAAGTTTCAAGAAGAGAGAGGACATGATGTTAGAGCCAGCAGAGAGACAATCATTAGTGTTCTGGAGTAAGGCAGGGCTGATGTTACGTGCAGAAGTATATAGCTGGGTGTCATCAGCATAGATCAACCATACCTGTTGATAGTTTGTCCAATGGGGGCAGTAGAGGGAGAAGAGAAGAGGACTTGGACTGAGCCCCAAGGAACCCCGACACTGAGAGGAAGATGAGAAGAGAAGGCTCCAAAAAAGGAGATGCTGAAAGTGCGGTCAGAAAGATGGGAAGAAAACCAAGACAGAGCTAGTTCAGTGGAGTGCATAGAGTGGAAACCAGATTGTAGGGGTCAAGGAGGGAGTTGGCTGAGAGATAGCAGATTAGTAGACTGTACCAGATGTGAGGGGATGGAGTCAATGATGCAGGTAATGGTTCGAGCAGAGAAAAGGAGCCTCGACACTTCTTCCTCTGTGAGTGGCTCAAAGGAAGAGAATGAACAAGATAAGGTACCGGAGGAAAGGGCATTAGTGGGGTGAGCAATTATTTCCGAGCTCATACAATCAATTTTATCCTTGAAGTAGGCGGCCAGATCTTCAGCCCCAAGGTCTGTGACAGGTGGCTGCACCTTTGGTGTTAGTAAGAAGTGAAGGGTATCAAAGAGCCTTTTGGGGTTGTAAGACCTGTATAGAAAGTTGAAGGGCAGAGTTATGTTTTTAGCATAAATTTGAAGTTTAGAAAGTCTGCAGATGTGCGCGATTTTCTCCACAATCCTGGAGCACTGCAGAAGGAAACAAGTTTTTTTTGGTGTGTGAAAGTTGCCTGTGTCTGTGTTGAAAATTTCAGATAGTGAGTGGTGCCATCTCATCTAGCGCGCTTCTAACAGTGTGATTATAGTGATCTGTAGCCAGGTTTGGACAAGTGAAAGATGTGATGGGGGCAGTTTAGACTATAAGGTTTCTGTGAGTTCTATTGCACCTGGGTACCGGTAATGGGTAATAGGATTTGTAGAAGGTGAAGGATTATTGAAAGTAAAAGAAAGGAGGTTATGGTATTATGGTAAGTGGAAAGGAAGAATTGGTAAAATTAGATATTGAAGAAAGTCTGGAGAATACCAAATCCAGGATGCTTCCCTCATTATGAGTGGGGGAATCGAACAGTTGTGAGAGACCTAGAGAAGTAGTTATTGCTAAGAGCTGCGGGGGGGGGGGGGGGGGGGGGGGGGGGGGGGGGGTTAGAGAGAATGGGAGTGTTAACAGTATGCCTCCCTGACAATTCTCAGGTCCGGAACAGTGAGAAAAGTGTAATCCACCATGAGGCAATTCCGCAACCCAGGAGTCATCCTGCTGGATCCATGATTCTGTGATGTCCACCAGGTCAAAGGACTTAGAAAGAAAGAGATCGTGAAGAGATTCTAGTTTATTACACACAGAGCTGGCATTCCATAGGGCACATTTATAAGGGGTTACGGCTGGAGGAGAAGGATAGGATACACCGAATTTTTATAAGGTTTAGAGATTTGTAAGAAGTTATTTCTTGCTTCATAGCAGTAGACTGCGATAAGTTAGTATGGTTACATAAAGTATATAGTGTGTGAGTGAAGAAGTGAGGCATTGATATGGATAGTTGGTACTAGTGGAATAGATGGACGGTAGGCAAGTAAAACAACCATAGCAAACAGAGAGAAAATGGAAAACTTTTTTTAGTCAAACATAATTGTTTATTTTTCTCTGCCATCTTACCTGTCTCCTGCCCTGTAACTGCAATGTATAACTGCAGCCGCATACTTGTCAGAATATTATTATACTTAGCAGAATATTATGCTAAGCAAACAAAGAATGCAAGCATCCTATACTACCACTAGATTTATACACTGAGGGTGCAGTCATACGTTCAGTTTTTCTGATGCAGTTTTTGATGCCCAAACCTGGAATGGAGTAGAAGTAGGAGGGGGAGCAGCACCTTTTAATTATTTGTCTCACCCTTTATCATCCACACCTGCTTTTGGCTTCAAAAACTGCATCTGAAAAACTGAACTTGTGACCGCACCCAGAGAAGACAAGAAACCAAGCCCTCATTTTGCTTGTAAAACAATTAAGTTAGGAGACTTAACAAATGTGAATCAAGTTCTAAACAGAGAAAAACAAACTTGTTGAGGGGCGTAACATTAAATCAGGTAGGACAGAGAAGGAGTCAAATGTTAGAGAAAGAAACAGACACAATTAACAGATATATACCATTGCAGAAAGTGAGACTGGAATCAAAGACAGTAGATGGGTGAAAAATGGATTTGTCAATCGGAGATATATATTAAGGGTCTTCAAAAGTCAAGATAGAAAATAGACCACCATTTAGACATGCATACTTTGTCCTGTTTCCAACGTACTCTTAGGGTGATTTCACACTTGGAGTTTTTGGGCCGTTTGCGTTTTCAGATTTAAAAACTGATGCATTTTTTAACGCTTGCCTTTTTTACTTAAAAACGGCCCAAAAACGGCATGTGTGACATCACCCTTAGGCTTGTTTCATGCCTCAAGTATGCTCGTCCGGCAATGCTGCTCAAGGGTCAACTACCATCCGAATGTTCTTTACTAAAGGAAATAGTAGGGGCACAAGGCAAATGTGTAAAAATAATTCTGTCCACTTTTTTGTTGTCTGCTTATAATTTTAAAATTCACATATAACAATATCCAATAAAAATTTGGTATCCCTGTGATTGCACCAACCCAAACAAGAAAGGGGAGGTGTCATTTGGAGTTCACAGTGAAAACTGTAAAAATGTTGCATTTATTCCACAATTTCACTGCATTTGGAATTTATTTTCATGCTTCCCCAGTTCCTGGTATGGAATATAAAATACTTTTACTAGGAAGTACTTGTTATGCAACAAAGAAGCCCTCATAGAGTGCTATACACAAAAGTTATGGACTTTTAAAGGAAAGAAGAAAAAATTAACACATAACCAAATGGGATTGGCAGAAAGGGGGTAAATAGCTTTTTAGCTAATTGCCTACTGTAGTAGTATTACACCAGGGGTGCACCACCCGAGAAACTACAAATAACACAGTGCAGCACGTTAACTTATCATCCCTGTCATATTCTGGGTAGTAGCATAAGTACCCTTACTGAAATGATAAATAACACAGGCCCCAGGACAGATAATGACCCCAAAATATGGCTGCTAATACAGACCACAGACTAGAAAATGTTTGGTAATGGATGGGGCTACCTATGATTAATATTACGCTCATGTAGTTAGACCCTGTGTTGACCCTGGGACTTGAACCCAGGTCCCCAGCACTGAGACAACCTCCCTCCTGGCCACCTTTAATGATCTGCAGACATATAAGAAATTGAAAGGGGACCCTACCAACTAATACATAAAAGGTCTTGGAGAATGGGGAAGAGGTTCTGGAACCTTGAGTGAAAAGGAGAATCGTTACATTAACCCCTTCCCGACATTTGACGTAATGGCGGGAGGTGGGTTCCTGTATATTGTAGCCGACACCCGCCTCTAACATCTGAGATCGGAGGATTCCTTAACCCCTTACACGCCACAGTCCCGCTTGACCGCAGAGTGTAAGCCTGTTACAGTTACACATTGAGCTTGTGCAAAAAGTGTTCCAAAAAGTCATCAAAAGAAGTAACTTGTGCCAAAATGGTACCACTGAAAAGGACAACTCAACGCGTAAAAAGTAAGCCCTAAACCAGCTCTGTCAACCAAAAACTATTAAAGTTATGTCTCCAAAAACAAATGAGATTTTCTTTTTTTATTAGTATTACAGTAAAATTGGAAAAAAAAGTCTAAAAAAACTATATAAATAAGTTACCACCGTAATCGTAGTGATCTATTGAATAATACGGCCCCCAAACAATATGAAAAGAAAGGAGACCAAACTTGACCTTTTTTTTTTCCTCTATACATTCAGAAGTTAATGAAATGTTGTGGAAAATAAGCCCTTACGTCCAAATTGCCAAATAATCAAAATCAAATCAATCAAAATAGATTGTATAGCCAATAAAAAGTGACAATGCATAATCTGCTCTGACTATCGCAGCTTCCCTTCAATGCCCTGGCGTGTGTCCATACTGCTGTTTACCACCACATGGCGTATTGTTATACTCGGGAGGGATTGGGTATCAAACTTTGTGGAGCGTTTTGGTATTTTATCCACTGAGAATGTGTACATTTTATGAAAAACATTCATTTAGCAAAAACATTTTTAAAGGAAACCTACCATTTAGAATGGCAGGGGTAAGCTGTAAGTACCGAGCACCAGCTCAGGATGAGCTGGTGCCGTTACTTACTTTCGTTAGTGTTATAAACCGCGGTATCGGGACCAGAACAGGCTTCGGCGCTGCGTGCGCACGATCGTGCGCGCGCCTACATAGGAAATAGCGGAGATGTTGCGCACGCGCCTCTCCTGCTCTAAAGTTTAAAAAGTGTTAAAACCGCGATACCGCGGTTTATAACACTAACAAAAGTAAGTAACGGCACCAGCTCACCCTGAGCTGGTGCTCGGTACTTACAGCTTACCCCCATTCTAACTGGTAGGTTTCCTTTAATTTCAAAATTGTATCCGATTTTTGTTTTAACGCCTGTAAAACAATTAAAGGGTTAACAAACTTCATAAAAGTTGTTTTGCGTATGTTGAGGGGTGTAGTTTCTGTAATGGGGTAATTTATGGAGTTTTACTTTTTATTTAGGCCTCTCAAGGTACTTAAAACTTGAGCAGATACCTCACACCTTAAGTTCAAAGCCTTAAAAAATGAGAGGATGCGCACAAATCTATGTTTACATAAAGTAGACATTTGTTGAATGTTCGTTATTAACCCCTTAAGGACGCAGGGTTTTTTCGCTCATTTCTCACTCTCCACCTTCAAAAATTCATAACTTTTTCATTTTTCCGTGCACGGAGCTGTGTGAGGGCTTATTGTCTGCGTAACAAATTTCCCGTGATGTTATTTATTATTCCACGCCGTGTACCGGGAAGCAGGGAAAAAAATTCCAAATGTGGAAAAATTAAAAAAAACCCACATGTGCGTAACATTCTTGTGGGCTCAGTTTTTACGACTTTCACTCTGCACTAAAAATAACATCTCTGCTTTATTCTTTGGTTCGGTGCGATCGCGGTGATACCAAATTTATACAGGTTTTATTGCGTTTTAATACATTTTAAAAATTAAACAAATGTGTACGAAAAAAGGAGAAAATTTTTTTTGCCATCTTCTGACGCTAGTAACTTTTTCATACTTTGGTGCAGGGAGCTGTGTGAGGTCATTTTTATGAAATGAGCTGAAGTTTTCATTGCTACCATTTTGAGGACTTTGCAACATTTTGATCACTTTTCATAACATTTTATAATGTCATGTGAAAAGGTGTAAAAGTCGCATTTCGGACATTTGGGCGCCATTTCCCGTTTCTGAGGTCAACGCCGGTTATAACCGTTTTTATACTTTGATATATAGGGCATTTTAGGACTCGGCAATACCTATTGTGTTTGATTTTTATTGTTTAATATATTTTATATCAGTTCTAGGGAAAGGAGGGTGATTAGAATTTTTTATATTTTATACATTTTATTACATTTTTTTTTTTCACAATTTCTTAGAACCTCTAGGGTACATTAACCCTAGATAGTCAGATCGTTCCTACCATATGAATGAATACAACTGTATTGCAGTTTATGGCATTTCTGCACAGTATACATAACAATGAGCCACTGGCTCATTGTAACGAATCTGCATAAACCAGCCTTGGGTCTTGGGTCTGATGAAGACCCGAGGCTGTCATGGCAACCGATCGCCGGCAGCGTTTTAAGTGCCGCTGGAAACTTTGATGGCGGCAAAGGTTTACTATATGCAGCAAAGCCCATCTCTGTATGAAGAGGGCTCGTGATTAAAGAAAGGCATAGAGAAAGGGGATATCCCCAAAGTTTAAGAACAAAAATACATGTGAAAGTATGAAAAAATATGATAAGGAGGATAAAAGTTCACATCCCATTAATCCTGTATTTATAACAAAATACTTAACCCCTTCGTGTCTATGCCATTTTAGACCTTTAGGACCAGGCCTGATTTTTAAAATTTGCCCTGTGTCATTATAGGAGGTTATAACTTTTTGACACTTTAACATATCCAGGGGATTTTGAGATTGTTTTACCGTCACACATTGTACTTCAAAGTAATATTCAAATTTTGATGATATCTTTTGTGTTAAGTTATGAAAAAAACTTAAATTTGGCAAAAATTTCTAAAAATTCTTCATTTTCGTAGTTCAAAATGTTCTGCTTTTCAGGCAGATAGTCATAGCACCCAAGTAACTTTATAACTAACATTTCCGGAATGTCTGCTTTATATCGGCATGGGGTTTTATGCATCTTCTCTCTTTTCTAGGTTGTTAGGAGGTTCAGAATTTTGGGAGCAATTTTTCTCATTTTTATGAAAAACGCCAAAACCCTTATTTAGAGGCACCTCCTCAGCTTTAACTGACTCTGAGAGGCCTAAACAGCAGTAAACCCCCATAAAGCATGCCATTTTAGAAACTACACCCCTCAATGTGTAAAAAATCAACTTTAAGAAGTATGTTAACCCTTTAGATGCTTCACAGTGGTTAAAACAAAATGGAGGTCTAATTTACAAGCTGTCATTTTTTTTAGACAATATATTAATTTTGGCCAAAAATTTAATCGTCACAATGTATTAAATTACAAAAAACTCCACAAAGTTTGATACCCAACGTCTCCCGAGTCAGAGGATGCCCCATATGTGGTGGTGACTTCTGTATGGGCGCACGGCCGGGCATAGAACGGAAGGAGGCGCCATTCAGAGCAGATCTGCAACGTCACATCTTACAGGCTATAAAATGTTTATTTTTTTGTAATTTGGACATAAGGGGGATTATTTTTTTGTGGATGAGATCCACTTTTCAGGTACATCATTTACAGGGGGGCTCAATAGCCAATAATCAGATTTTATTAACTCTTTCTTGGTGATGGTTAAAAAAATCATTAATTCTTGTTTATGGTTTTTAGCATTTTTTTCCTCGGACATTCACCGTACCATAAAAATAATGTGTTATCTTTATTCTATGGGTCATCACGATTACGGCGATACCCCATTTACATGGCTTTTTTATGGTGAACTTGTTTTGCAGAATATAGAACTCATTTTGTGAGACATTTACGTTTTTGTATCGCCATGTAACAATGGGCAGAACATTTATATTTTTTTGTTTACAGCGCTGGTTTAGAGCTTATTTTTTGCGGGACAAGCTGTACTTTTTCTTGGTATCATGTTGGGGTACATTTTACTTTTTTATCAGTTTTTATGCACTTTTTATGCGGTCAGATGTGAAAATTTAATAATTTTTGTGAGGTTTTTTTGGGTTTTTTTTTTTTTACAGCGTTCACCGTACGGGTTCAGTGACCATTTTATTTTATTTGACGGGTTGTTACGGACATTGTGATACCAAATATGTTGTGGTTTTTTTGGTGATTTTCACTTTTTTATGTTTTATATGATTACTGCATGGGACGGGACTTAAGGGGACTTTTATTCTTTTTAAATAATTTTTTTTTAGTTGCACCTTTTTTTAAAACTTTTTTTTTACTGTTTTATTTTGTCCCAGGGTGGGACATGAACAAGTGATCATTTGATCACTTGTTCATTGTAATATGCTGCAATACTAATGTATTGCAGCATATGACATAGTCAGCCTATGCATTCTGCATAGGCTGACAGCTGCACTGTTAGATCGTGCACAGTGCACGATCCTAGCAGGCAGCTGCCATAGGCAGCCCAGGGGACCTGATCGTGCCTCTAGGTTGCCATGGCAACGATCGGCACCTCCGTGCCCTGCACGGAGAGTGCCGATCGTCGCGCCAATACACCATAGATGCCGCGGTCACTATGACCACGGCGTCTATAGGGTTAAACAGTCGGGATCGCGATAGTCGCGATCCCGGCTGTTACTGCGGGATCCCAGCTACCGCGTACCGCTGGGATCCCGCGGCGATCGCAAGGGCTCAGCTTCTGAGCTCGGGCGATCGCCATGACGTGATTCTACGTCAAGGTGCGGGAACTACCCGCATCCTATGACGTAGAATCACGTCAGGGTGCGGGAAGGGGTTAAAGGAAGCCCTTAGATTGAAATCTACGGTATGTTACAGAAACATTGGTACATTGTATGTGGTGATCCGGTTTTGGGGGAATTAGCACCTTCTGATGAAGGTTAAGGTTTTCTCACATTTTATGTAGGAACTGTTCAAACTAAAATGTTCTTTATTTTTTTTATCTGTAGGTTTTGGAAGAAAAGATGTTGTGGAGCATTTGCTGCAGACAGGAGCAAACGTTCATGCTAGAGATGATGGTGGTCTCATTCCTCTGCACAATGCTTGCTCCTTTGGTCATGCTGAAGTTGTGACCCTTCTTCTTTGCCAGGGTGCAGATCCCAATGCCAGAGACAATTGGAACTACACTCCTTTACATGAGGCTGCAATTAAAGGAAAGATAGATGTTTGCATAGGTGAGTTGGTACTGAGGTGGGCTCAGTCTTCTAGTCATTGTAATTTTTACTTACAGCATTTTGTTTTAAGCAAGTAAAAGCATCAAGATATGGATGGACAAATGTTAAAACATCATTAAGAATGTTTAAAATGTATTTTATCATGTTAAAGTAAACTTGCCATCAGGAATCTACCTATTAAGGTAGATGTGATGGTAGGTTTCTACTAACATGCTAAGTCTTAATCTTCCACTAATTCTATAACACTTTCTAACCTTATCCATACTTTATATAACAGCTGTAGCTGTAATTTTTTTATGTATGTCGCTCTGTGACCGGTTTCTGGCTCTGTGACCGTCACTTTGTCTATGGGGAGATTTATCCGAACTGTCTGAGAACAGAACTGCTTTAATTGCCTATGGCAACCAATCAGAGCTCAAGTTTGATTTTCCCACAGCTGTTTAGAAAATTACAGCTGATCTCTGCTTTGTTTCCATGGGCAACTGGAACAGTTTTACCTCAAACATTTCTGATAAATCTTCCCTTATCTCTGTATCCCTATCCATATTAGCTAACACAGAAGTGTCTTAAACTCATTGCCTATAGTAACCAATCAAAGCTCAGAGCTCATATTAATGACCTGTAGCAAAACAGCAACCAATCACGGCTCAGTTTCTAACTGCCACAGCAGCAGCAGACAGTGGATCCTGTATATGGCGGTTAATAAGTGTATTTTGGAAAGCCCGTGTTGAAAATTTCAGCGCAAAATCTAGTCTATGACATTCCCTGAGTCACAGAGAGTGGCACTGCAAAATTTTGTGAGTGTAAACTCGATGGTGCAGATTCTTTTAGCAAACACTCACACATTCATTTATTAGATATTCCAATTTTTGGCAGAGGCTAATGCATGGAGTAGCTTCTCTGGACTGTGGGACCAAGGGCTATTCAACACCCTGCTAACCACTAGCCACCTACCTTCAGGTCCGCAGCGTTCTTTGGTGCACTCCTTACTTATTTAAGTTCTGTGCACGCCAGTGTGCAGGCTGCTGCCACGAAAAGTTTGTGCACTCTGCCGCCAGCAATGAGTTACTGCTCATATGCAGAGCTTGAAGAAGTCGGTGATTAGAAGAAGCAGCAGAGGCTAGCGGGCATGAAGTAGCCTTTGCTTCCACAGCCAGGAGAAGCTACTTTATGCCCCAATAGCCTCTGCCAAAAATGTGCATATTAATTAAAGTGTACTTCAGGTTAGAATTATTATTATAATTCAGTATTATAGAATTAGCGAAAGGTAGTTTAGGGCTTAGGATGTTGTTAGAAACCAACCATCAGATTTAGGTAGAATCCTAATGGTAGGTTTCCGTTAAAGAAAATGAAGGGTGATAAACCAGGAACACTTTTTTTTTTTTATAAATCCAGACACTGTGACTGTGGTAATCTTCTTAGGTTTGTGATCCATGGCCTCCTTCCTTCTAAAATCAACCTTTAAATGAGTCTGATCAACTACCCTAGCTCCTCTGTGATCTGGCTTTACAGACTTACACTCTCACCCCCCTTCTTCCTTAGCACTTGTGCAGTATGCACTTTCTGCCTAACACAGTGCATGGGTCTATGAGTAAGTGTCCTTGGCTTATCATGCTTGATTTTGATGGCAGATTTCCTTAAGAAAACTTACATTAAAATCTATAATTAAAAAGCTTTGTCCTTATTACTAAATGGTCCCTTTCCATGGCTTCAAAGTTTAAATAAATAAAACCAGTTTTTAAACTTGTGTGCAACTCTTCTGATGTGAGTCCACAGACAGTGATCCGTTGGAACTAGTACTCAGGGACCATCTGCCAATATTCAACTACACACATATATAGCTACCTTTACTTTTACATTCTGGGGCAGTAGAAAGTTGAACACAATTCCTTGCTTGAACGTTGAGAGAGACACACAGACAAGAGAAATAAAACTTATGCTTCCTTCAGGAACTGTTTTCAGAGAGTTGCATGCCTCTCACTCTTTCGGAGGCAGGACATGGGGTATACAGACTGTGTATACGGCAGCTCTCCACCTCTAGGAACAGAGGGCATCAATTAAAGTTTTTTTTTTTGTTTTTTTGTTTTTTTAGAAGAATGCGGTCTCTAATCCCACAGAGGCTTCAGTGAAACCTGTAAAAACAGATATCTAAAGCAGTGTGGAAATAATGTGCTTAGATCATCAGGCTATACGGTCTAGCAACATTTTTATTTAGCTTCTGAATATTCTACTTATATCTGACACATAGAAAAAGAAAGATGAGACCGATCACAGATGGATATAAGACACAATGACACACTCTGCTGTGCCCCCATCCCTTCGGATACAGAGGTTATCTTGTCTGTAGAGTTGCTTCTGTCTGCTCTTCACGCTGCTGGAGAGGAAGTGTCTCAGTGCTGTAGTGCTCACTGCCTCCTGCCTCTCCCACTTCAGTACAAGAGAAGCTTTTCATGTAAGAGGAATCCGTCCGACCACGGTCAGGAGCAGGGCCGGCTTCAGGTTTTAGTGGGCCCCTGGGCGACAGAGCCTTAGTGGGCCCCTCCGTGGGCCGCCCTCCAGTGGCCACTTTGCGCCCCCTCCCCCTGCGGACACACTGATCCCGGGGACACACTGATCCCACCCTCCGGGGACACACTGATCCCACCCTCCGGGGACACACTGATCCCACCCTCCGGGGACACACTGATCCCACCCTCCGGGGACACACTGATCCCACCCTCCGGGGACACACTGATCCCACCCTCCGGGGACACACTGAACTGATTGCCCACCCTCCGGGGACACCACTGAATCCCACCCTCCGGGGACACACTGATCCCACCCTCCGGTGACACACTGATCCCTCCCCTGACGGACACACTGAACACTGATCTCCTCCCCGGCGATCCACCTGAACCCCCCCCCCTCCCCTGCGGACACAGTGAACACCCCCCCCCCCCCTCCCCTGCGGACACAGTGAACACCCCCCCCCCCCTCCCCTGCGGACACAATGACCCCCTCCAGACACATTGAACCCCCCCCCCTCCCCCTGTGGACACAATGACCCCCCCCCCCCCTGCGTACCACTGACCCCCCCCCCGTGGACACCCTGACTCCCCCTCCGGAAAGAAAAAATAATTCACCTTTCCTGGTTCCCCTGGAGCAGCGCCTGCAGCTGTCTTCGACCTGGGCCTCCCGTACACCCGGCTCTGAAGCCGCACACGTGATCCGATGACGTCATCATGTGCGCCGGCTTCAGAGCCGTTGCATACCCTGCGGAGCGCCGCATCGTGGGAACTGGGACAGGTGATTTTAGATTCTGCCTCTAGCTGCGCTCCTAACCAGCGCAGCATGAGGCAGAAAGTGATTGATCGGATGGTATCTTATAGCGACACTGGTACAATTGATCCAGTACCCCCCGGCACTTGCCCGGGTTTGCCGGGTGCTGGCGCTGGGCCTGGTCAGGGTTTATGTCGATCCAAGGAAAACCAAAATGTAAACGCCAGTACTGATAGATAGGTTGGATTATTTCTGAAACACTGTATTTTTGTAATTTGTTGGTTTGCTTTTCATGTGGCATTGTTTAAAATAATAGCATAATATGTAATTGTACTTATACATATGGAAGCTTTGAATTTTAGTGTGGTTCTCCTTATTTTTCCACTGCTTTAGTCAACAATTCTAATTCTTGAAGTAGGAAATTGCCAGTAAATTTCCTCCTTGTGCACTTACACAATAGAGCAGGAACCTTTAAAGTAGCTGCTTCCCCTCTTAGGCTGGTAATCTTGTAGATTTTTCTAAGATGATTGCAGGTTAGAAACAATTGATTTTTTTTCCCCAGCTCCTTGTATGTAAAGCATATTGTTAACAATTTAAGTGGGCTGACATGTGACTGCAATGTTCCATCTTTCAGTTTTCAGAAAAATGTTCATCTTTTCCAAACTCTGTTTTATTTTCTTTTACTTTGTAAATCTCATGTAGTGATAAATGGACAAAAATATTTGAAATTGACTTCTGTACATATGGTTTTATCGAAGATTCCCCCTACGAAGAAATCCCACATACTAATACTCTGTTTATTCCAAGATATAGACATGCAAAATAGAAGTATATGCTCATTAGCTAAGTTGGGCAAGAAGGAACTAGTTAAAAAGAAGTCAATATCAAATGGATATCCACATATTTAGGACGTTAGAGGGAACCTGTCACCACATTTTCACAAATACAGCTAATGAAAGGTTCCCATAGAGTCATATTAACTGACACCCCAACATTTAACTAAAAATTGTTTCACTTGCATCCCCATAAATCAACTTTATCTTATATTACCTGCCATCAGAGTGGGCATGTTCAGCTCAGCCAGTCCCTCCCATTTACTCCTTCCATGCCTCTTCTAACATGTCTTGTCAGGTTTGCAACGTCTACCCCATTTATGTATCTGATTACATGAAATCACTGCAGGCCTCTTTAGACTTCTTCTCCTCCCCATCCTCCATCCAGATCCATACATGGGGGTAGACCTTGCAATTGTACTGGTAAAGGACCTTGGATATGTCACCCTGGTCACATGACATGAAGTGCCAATGACGTAACAGAGCTCTCTCTCAATGTCCACAATTCACCTTTCCTGGTTCCCCTGGAGCAGCGCCTGCAGCTGTCTTCGACCTGGGCCTCCCGTACACGCCGGCTCTGAAGCCGGCACACGTGATCCGATGACGTCATCATGTGCGCCGGCTTCAGAGCCGTTGCATACCCTGCGGAGCGCCGCATCGTGGGAACTGGGACAGGTGAGTTTTAGATTCTGCCTCTATGCTGCGCTCCTAACCAGCGCAGCATAGAGGCAGAAAAGTGATTGATCCGGATGGTATCTTATAGCGACACTGGTACAATTGATCCAGTACCCCGGCACTTGCCCGGGTTTGCCGGGTGCTGGCGCTGGGCCTGGTCAGGAGTTTATGGTCGCATCCAAGGAAAACCAAAATGTAAACGCCAGTACTGATAGATAGGTTGGATTTATTTCTGAAACACTGTATTTTTGTTAATTTGTTGGGTTTGCTTTTCAATGTGGCATTGTTTGAATATAATAGCATAATATGTAATTGTACTTATACATATGGAAGCTTTGAATTTTAGTGTGGTTCTCCTTATTTTTCCACTGCTTTAGTCAACAATTCATAAATTCTTGAAGTAGGAAATTGCCAGTAAATTTCCTCCTTTGCACTTACACAATAGGAGCAGGAACCTTTAAAGTAGCTGCTTCCCCTCTTAGGCTGGTAATCTTGTAGATGTTTCTAAGATGATTGCAGGTTAGAAACAATTGATTTTTTTTCCCCAGCTCCTTGTATGTAAAGCATATTGTTAACAATTTAAGTGTGCTGACATGTGACTGCAATGTATCCATCTTTCAGTTTTCAGAAAAATGTTCATCTTTTTCCAAACTCTGTTTTATTTCTTTTTACTTTGTAAATCTCATGTAGTGATAAATGGACAAAAATATTTGAAATTGACTTCTGTAGCATATGGTTTTATCGAAGATTCCCCCTACGAAGAAATACCACATACTACTGTTTATTCCAAGATATAGAGCATGCAAAATAGAAGTATATGCTACATTAGCTAAGTTGGGCAAGAAGGAACTAGTTAAAAAGAAGTCAATATCAAATGGATATCCACATATTTAGGACGTTAGAGGGAACCTGTCACCACATTTTCACAAATACAGCTAATGAAAGGTTCCCATAGAGTCATATTAACTGACACCCAACATTTAACTAAAAATTGTTTCACTTGCATCCCCATAAATCAACTTTATCTTATATTACCTGCCATCAGAGTGGGCATGTTCAGCTCAGCCAGTCCCTCCCATTTACTCCTTCCCATGCCTCTTCTAAGCATGTCTTGTCAGGTTTGCAACGTCTACCCCATTTATGTATCTGATTACATGAAATCACTGCAGGCCTCTTTAGACTTCTTCTCCTCCCCATCCTCCATCCAGATACATACATGGGGGTAGACCTTGCAAATGTAACTGGGTAAAGGACCTTGGATAATGTCACCCTGGTCACATGACATGAAGTGCCAATGACGTAACAGAGCTCTCTCTCAATGTTCCACACCTATCAATCAGGAACAAGGAGGCAAGGAAATGGAGGAAAATTTCTAATTCAGGACTCACTGTAATTGTACTCCTCAAGGGAGTTGCTTGTAAGCTTACTAACTGATTTCTTAACAGTGCAGCTATAGAAAGGAATCATTTGGGGTTAAGGACAATGCTGTTTAATCAGTTTTTATTTAAGTATTTATTTTGGGTGGGTTAATTTAACCCCTTCCTGACGCGCGCCGTACTAGGAGAGGCCTCTCCATAGCCGTTAAGTCTTTGCTGCATATTGCAGCAAAGGCTTACCTTTAACACCCACGATCGGTGCTATTACCGATCGCTGGTGTTTTCACCTTGATCACCGCTGCCGGCGGCTTCAAAAACATGGCGGTGCATGGGCGCCTCCATCTTGCTGCGGATCGTCGCTCCCCGATGACATCACGGGGAGCGGCGATCTTTCGCCATGGTAGCCTCGGGTGTTCCGAATACCCGAGGCTACTTCGTTTTAACCCATTCATTACAATGTGCTAGTTGCACATTGTAATGAATGGGGAGTAAAATCCCCATATACTGCCATATTGCAGTATGGCAGTATATGGTAGGATCGATCAGACAACCTAGGGTTAGAGTACCCTAGGAAGGCTGAAAAATAGCAAAAGTAAAAATAAAAAAAAGTTTAAAAAAAAATTATAATTAAAAAACCTAAAAATTCAAATCACCCCCCTTTTCCCCTAGAACTGATATAAATATAAATAAACAGTAAAAATCATAAACACATTAGGTATCGCCGTGTCCGAAAATGTCCGATCTATAAAAATATAATAACGGTTTTTCACTGAGTTTAACCCCGCATTTTTTTTGCCATTTTGAAAAATATAAAAAATTTTATAAAAAGTGATCAAAAGGTCGCACAGTCGCAAAAATTATAGCAATGAAAACGCCATCAAAATTCGCAAAAAATTACACCACCCACAGCTCCGTAAACCAAAGTATGAAAAAGTTATTAGCGCCCGAAGATGGCAAAATCCCCCCAAAAATTTTTGTACTGGAGGTTTTAATTTTTTTAAATGAATGAAAACATTATAAAACCTATACTACTTTGGTATCCACATGAGCGTACCGACCCAAAGAATAAAGTAGACATGTCATTTGGGGCGTACAGTGAAAGCTGTAAAATCCAAGCCCACCAGAAAACATCGCAAATGTGCTTTTTCACCATTTTCACTGCATTTGGAATTTTTTTCCCGCTTCCCAGTACATGGCAGGGAATATTAAATACCGTCACTATGAAGTGCAATTTGTTACGCAGAAAATAATCCGTCACAGAGCTCTTTATGTGGAAAAATAAAAAAGTTATAGATTTTTGAAGGTGGTGAGTGAAAAAAACAAAATAAGGCCAAGTCGTTAAGGGGTTAAACGACAGGTTTTGTAACTGAAATCTGTTTGGATTAACACGCTAGCTGCTGTGACCAAAGAGTTAGCCAGCCTCCCTAAGAAGTAGATTTAGATCTGGCATCATAAAGTTTCTGCTTGGGCCACAATGGTGCCTGCGTTAACCCCTCTGCAGCTACCTCCAAACTTGTGAGGGGTTCCTGCATTTGGCCTGTTGATTATTGTGCTCGCTGCATATCGAATGGTTCTAAAGTTCCGCCTGCTGGCAGTCCAGCATACGTATCTACTAAGAGGTTTAACAACCTGATGCATGAGGATTATGCACTCATTACCTTTAGACCACTAAGGCTATCTTCGGGTGTAACTATGTAAGGTTTTTTTCCCGTTTACAGTACAGGCGGTCCCCTACTTAAGAACACTCGACTTACATACGACCCCTAGTTACAAACGGACCTCTGGATATTGGTAATTTATTCTACTTTAGTCCTAGGCTATAATGATCAGCTGTAACAGTTATCACAGGTGTCTGTAATGAAGATATATTGATAATCCTGATTCTTATGACAACCCAACATTTTTAAAATCCAATTGTCACAGAGACCGAAAAAGTTCTGGCTGGGATTACAATGAAAAAATATACAGTTCCGACTTACATACAAATTCAACTTAAGAACAAACCTACAGACCCTATCTTGTATGTAACCCGGGGACTGCCTGTACTTGCAGCTTATTTTATACTATGGTTATACAGATGGTTTTAAAAACATCTAACATCGGTTTGACTGATGGTAGATGTTCAGCATTAGATGCCCGTTTCTCTATGCACTGATTGGAATAGGTTTTAATGTATAAAGAAACTGTATATTAGCTCAGAAAATTACTTATAAAAAAGCACACGCCCTGTTTTGGAGTAGGCTTACAGCAAGGGAGGACAGAATATGTTAAAACCCGGGAAAGCGGAGAGACGCTTGGGCAACGTCAGCCTCCTGCTCATTTAAATATTTTTTGAAAGCTTAAACAAAAACTGTTCCAATTAGTGCATAATGAAACGGCATCTAATGCTGGACATCTACCATCGGTCAAACTGATGGTGGATGCCCTTTAAAGGGGTTTTCTCACAGAGCAAGTAAGGCACTATTCATAGGATAGAGCATAACTTGCTGATCGTTGGGGGACTTGGATAATAAGAACAGGACACGAACCCCTTTTGCATTCTGAGATGACCAGAGCACTCAGTTGATCATGCACAGGCTTCTCCATTCAGGTTTTTTTTTTTTTGGGGGGGGGGGGGGGGACCTGTTTAAGGTCGTCGTTGGCACCTTTTGAGTTATTTTCTTATATTTTGTGCAACATATACACTTTTCCCTGATGAACCCAATAAGGCCAAACCTGTCTTGTTGGGGCTTTTTCTCATTTACAATATACAAATAGGGTGCTTTTTAACTAGTTCTTGGCCATAAAAAATTTCCATGTACAAATAAGAATGTCAAAATTATGATTTAGATCTAAACCTCATGGGTGCTCTGTTTTGGGGTAAATGAAAAGTGTTGTATGTTTGCATTAAAAGTTACTTACAGGGGTATTCCCACTATAAGACGATTCTTAAATATACTCAGAACAATAAAATTCAATGTTATTACAAAAAATTGTAAGCATTTCACATATATAATTCCAACCTGTCTCTAAAGTACTAGTGTATACAATTTTGGTTCTCCCTGGATAGGGCTGTACAGTCATGGCCATAAGTTTTGAGAATGATACAAATGTTAATTTTTACAAAGTCTACTGCATCAGGTTTTATAATGGCCATTTGCATATACTCCAGAATGTTATAAAGAGTGATCAGCTTAACAGCAATTAATTGCAAAGTCAATATTTGCCTAGAAAATGAACTTTTCCCCCAGAACACATCTCAACTTCATTGCAGGCCTGCCTTAAAAAGGAGCAGCTAACATTGTTTCAGTGATTGCTCTATTAACACAGTTGTGGGTGTTGATGAGGACAGGGCTGGAAATCAATCTGTCATGATTAAGTAAGAATAACACCACTGGACACTTTAAAAGGAGGCTGGTGCTTGGCATCATTGTTTCTCTTCTGTTAACCATGGTTATCTCTAAAGACACGTGCAGTCATCATTGCAGTGCACAAAAATGGCCTAACAGGGAAGAGTATCGCAGCTAGAAAGATTGTACCTCAGTCAACAATCTATTGCATAGTTAAGGAATTTAAGGAGAGAGGTTTCATTGTTGCCAAAAAGGCTCCAGGGCGCCCAAGAAGGACCAGCAAATGCCAGCACCGTCTCTTAAAAGTGTTTCCGCTTCGGGATCGGACTACCAGCAGTGCAGAGCTTGCTCAGGCATGGCAGCAGGCAGGTGTGAGTGCATCCGCACGCACTGTGAGGGGGAGACTCTTGGAGTAAGGCCTGGTGTCAAGGAGGGCAGCAAAGAAGCCTCTTCTCTCCAGAAAAAACATCAGGGACTGATATTTTGCAAAAGGTACAGGGAGTGGACTGCTGAGGACTGGTACAGTCATTTTCTCTGATGAATCCCCTTTCCGATTGTTTGGAACATCTGGAGAACAGCTTGTTCGGAAAAGACAAGGTCAGTGATACCACCAGTCTTGTCTCATGCCAACTGTAAAGCATCCTGCAACCGTACATTTGTGGGTTTCTTCTCAGCCAAGGGAATCGGCTCACACACATCCATGAATAAAGAATAGTACCAGAATGTCCTCCAAGAACAACTTCTCCCAACCGCCCAAGAGCAGTTTGGTGATCAACAATGCCTTTTCCAGCATGATGGAGCACCTTGCCATAAAGCAAAGGTGATAACTAAATGGCTTAGGGATCGAAGAGATTTTGGGTCCATGGCTTGCAGAGGTCCGGAAGAAGAAGGGCAACACTGCAAATATTGACTTGCTGCATTAGCTCATTCTAACTGTCAATAAAATCTTTTGTAACTCATAATATGATTACAGTTGTATTTCTGTATGTGATAAAAACATCTGACAAACACACATAAAAACCAGAGGGCAACAGATCATGTGAAAATATAATATTTTCGTCATTCTCAAAAATTATGGCCATGACTAAGTCTTCTGTCTATGCTCAGACAATACCCTCTAGCTTTTCTTGCATTGCTGGAGCAGGGGGAGGGGTAGGAGGCAGACAGAACACTACAGACCCAGACACTTCCTGGTTCGGCTGTGCCTTTACAGCAGGGTGGAGAGGACACAGGAAGAGCTGCTCTACATACAAGACGAGCACTGGATCCCAGGGGAGGGATTAACATAGAAGTGCTTACTCTTATTGTGTCTGCATAGAGAGACCCTACCCACACTCAAGAATTTTACACTGCCCATCACTAAGTTATAGATGCTAAAACTGCAATAAAACTGAGTAAAATTGCAAAGAAAGGGGCCAAAAATGAACTTTATTGTGTAAACATGACTAGGGGATTAAAATTAATCTGGAGTCCCAAGCACTGCTTTTGTTTCAGCGACCTGTGGAGGAGCGATATGCATACTGTAATTGTCCTCATATTAATGGTAGTTACTGAAACCACACAGTCCCGGTTATTGCCGATGAGTTTAGTGTTATGTGAATTGTTTCTGGTTTATCTCTATGCATTCATTTTATAACGAAGATCAGAAATGCTCTGTATTAATATAATCCCCTAAAATTAAGCTGCGCCTAATCCACCTATATCATTTGGATGCATGACATGCAATTTTCAGGCGGGGGTTGGGAAAATACTTGATCTTTCTGGCAATTTAGAAATATAATCGTGTGGGTAGCTCTAGCCCACCAAACTCCAAGCTGCAGAGGCTGAGCTAAACATGAAATTAATTTTGATAAAGAAGTACAACAAAACCTGTGTTAATAGAATATTACTTGCTGGAAACAATGCCTTTTCAGGTAAGAAATATGTAAAGGGTCTGTTGGAATTCTTGGATGTATACATGTATGGAATGTTGTATCATATAGTAGGATGTACAGTAGCATAGCATTTAGTTTAGCTGGGCACTACATGAAAATCGTATCATTTAAGTAATAGGAGTTTTTATATTTTATTGTTTTGTTTTTTAGTAGACTTAAATGCTTAATTCACTATTTATTTTGGCTGTTGAATTGTTTGTTTTTCTTTATTTGTTATTTGCCAGCTTTTTGGTTGTAAGGTTGACCTAGCTTTCAACTTCTGGACTAAAAATAAGTGTAAATGTATGTATCAAATTCATTTTGAACAATAAGAATAATCCTGCATGATAAAACTTCTTTTCACATACTATTTCAATTTTAGAAGGGTATTTGATGAATAACTTTCTGTAGAAAATGATAATGGCATGTGAGTGGATTTGTAAAGTGGACAGTGTCCAGATTTGGCTGTATGTGAATAGTATATTTATGGATAAAGTCTGACATGTCATATTCATCTCTACTGCCAATTAACTGATATATCTTTAGGATCCTTGTTAACGTCTTTTATTTCTGCTGCTGTAATTTTATGTAGTTCAGTCATTTTACTTTGTGTAAATCACTTGTTTATATTTATGTAAATACTGTGTAGCTTGCGATGAAATAACTCATGACCAGAGTAATTAGCTTCATCTCCTTATGCCGCTCCAATTCTGCTTCACTTTTTAGCATTTTCTCCATCATTTAGTCTCTTGCGTTGTTTCTGACAGTTGCCATCTACTATGCAGTCTTGAGCTGCCACAATTCATTTTGTAAATGAATTTCTTTAGTTTTGCATAACATTTTGCATATACAGTACAGACCAAAGGTTTGTACACACCTTCTCATTCAAAGAGTTTTCTGTATTTTCGTGCCTATAAAAATTGTAGATTCACACTGAAAAACTATCAACGTGGAATTCTATACTTTGATTACTGCTTTGCACACTCTTGGCATTCTCTTGATGAGCTTCAGGAGGTAGTCACCAGAAATGATTTTCACATCTCAGGTGCCTTGTCAGGTTTAATAAGTGGGATTACTTGCCTTATAAATAGGGTTGGGACCATCAGTTGTGTTGTGCAGAAGCTATTTGGATACACCGCTGATAGTCCTACTGAATACACTGTTAGAATTTTACTATGACTAGAAAAAAACAGCAAGTTAAGAAAAAACAAGTCGCCATTATTACTGAAGAAATGAAGGTCAGTCAGTCAGAAAAATTGGGAAAACGTTGAAAGTGTCCCCAAGTGCAGTTGCAAAAACCATCAAGCCCTACAAAGAACCTGGCTCACATGAGGACCTCACCAGAAAAGGATGACCAAGAGTCACCTCTGCTGCAGAGGATAAATTCATCCAAGTCACCAGCCTCTGAAATTGCAGGTTAACAGCAGCTCAGATTAGAGACCTGGTCAATGCCACACAGAGTTCGAGCAGCAGACACATCTTGCAGCGACATGCTATTCCATCCGGTTTGTGTTTAGCTGGACCATTTATTTTTCAACAGGACAGTGACCCCAAACACACCTCCAGACTGTGTAAGGAATATATGACCAAGAAGGAGAGTGATGGGGTGCTACGCCAGATGACTTGGCCTCCACAGTCTCCAGAACTGAACCCAATCAAGATGGTTTGTGGTGAGCTGGACCACAGAGTGAAGGCAAAAGGGCCAACAAGTGCTAAGTGTCTCTGGGAACTCCTTCAAGACTGTTGGAAGATAATTTCTGGTGACTGCTATCAAGAGAATGCAAAGAAGTAAATCAAAGTAAAAGGTGGATACTTTGAAGAACCTAAAATATAAGACATTTCGGTTGTTTCACACTTTTTTGTTAAGTATATAATTCCACATGTGTTAAAGGGGTTTTCCCATCTGGTCATTTAGATTTAATTTAATTATTTTTCCATATGTAAACATTTCTTCAATTGGATGTTATTAAAAAAAATGTTCCCCTGTGAAGATAATTTCTCATAAATGTAGTCATGTTGTCCCTTAGAAACGAGATAGCTTCCTCGGATACGACCACCTCACGTTTTGGCAGCGGTGGCCAGACATGGGCTATTGAGTTCTGGCTGACCATCTGGCTTCAGGGTTTATTATCACAGGACAGCTCTAGTATATGCAGTAACTCCCAGACATTTCATATACAAAAACCTTTTGTTTCTTTGTGCAATAACTCAGCCGAGGTGGTCGTATCCAAGGAGTCAGTCTTGTTTCTAAGGGACCATATGACTACATTTATGAGAAATTATCTTCACAGGTAAATTTTTTTAATAACCTCTTATTGAAGAAATGTTTATATATAGCTGATTAATGAAACTGAATGTGAATGCCAAGGCGAGAATATCCCTTTAATTCATAGTTTTGATGCCTTCAGTTTGAATCTACTATTTTTAAAGTCATGAAAATACTGAAAAATCTATGAATGAGTAGGTGTGTCCAAACTTTGGGTCTGTACTGTACTTCATTTCATTTAAAGTTATGCTATTTTGTATGTGTATATGCTCTTTGGGATATTTCACTTAGACTGCCCTAATAAGGCTGCTCGTTACCTCTAGGGGATGATGAGATTTCTTTTCTCTAAATCCTGATCCTGATAAAGAAGTTTATTCAAACATGTGAATTAGCCTGAGGTGCAAGATGAGTTGTAGAGTTGAGTCCCACAGTCTGTTAGATCTCTGCTTGCTGTATACTTTCTGTAAATAAAAATACAGTCCATAGCTATGTGATGGACACACATAGCTCCCATCACATGAGCATGGAAAGGTTGTGCAGTAAGTACATTGAAAAACTTTCTCCTTTCTCCTTACATAAATGAAAGCCAAATTGCCTTTAACCCTTTCACGACCCGTGACATAATAGTATAAAAAAATTTATAATATAAAAAAAAATTCAAATCCCTCCCTTTTCCCGAGAACTGATATAAATAAACAGTAAAAGATCACACACATTAGGTATCGCTGCATCTGAAAATGCCCGATCTATCAAAATATAATAACTGGTTTTCACTGCATTTAACCCCTTAACGGAAAATAACGCCCAAAGTTGAAAAGGGCACTTTTTTTTGCCATTTTGAAAAATATAAAAAGTGATCAAAAGGTCGTACAGTCCTAAAAATGGTAGCATTGAAAACTACATCAAAAGTCGCAAAAAAAAGATACCACCCACACCTCTGTAAACCGAAGTATAAAAAAGTGTAAAAGTTATTAGCGCCAGAAGATGGCAAAATAAAGAAAAAATTCTACATGAGTTTTTAATTTTTTTCTGATCGCACAGACCCAAAGAATAAAGTAGACATGTCATTTGGGGCGCTCAGTGAAAGCCGTAAATTCCAAGCCCACAAGAAAATGCAGCAAATGCGTTTTTTCCACCAATTTCACTGCATTTTGGAATTTTTTTCCCGCTTCCCAGTACATGGCATGGAAGAATAAATACCATCACTATGAAGTGCAATTTGTTATGCATAAAACAAGCCATCACACAGCTCTTTATGTGTAAAAAAAAAAAAAAAAAGTTATAGATTTTTTTTTTTTTTTTTTTTGTGGGGAGTGAAAAATGAAACCAACAAAAATGGTGAGGTCCTTAAAGAATAAAAGAAAAGCTTGCACATTTGCAGTCTGAGAAGAATTGAGAGGCCCCATGTGCGGGTGGTTTGGGATTTCTTGAATTCTAGATTTAGCAGTATAAATTCTATAACAAGCTAACTTTAACCCTATTACTAACCTATTACTTTGGTCGTTGTAAACCGATGGTGTAATATAGTGATAATATCACAGCAATTAGCAAAATAGAGCTCTTGCCATGTATTTTATGTTCAATCATGCCATACCATGTACTGTTAAGTGTGGGGGGGAATGCTGTAACATTGATGAAAAAATGCATTTGCACCATCTTCATGTGGGCTCGGTTTTTAAGGCTTTCACTGTGTGCTCCAACTGATTAATCTCCTTTTATACCTAAATATCTGCAGGTATTATTGTGTGTTAATACATTTTGATAAAGGGATTTGGGGTTTGGGTCCTTTTTCCCTTCGTTCTATCCCACCCCTTAGGGTACATTCACACAGCGGTATGCCCGCCGTGCGGGCATACCGCCGTGTGCTGGAGAGGAGGTGGAGGCAGCCCCTCCTCCCTCCATAGAGAATAGCGGCGCACGGCCGCACACACGCCAAAAGATAGAGCATGCTCTATCTTTTTGCGGTGTGCGGGCCGGATCTGCGCCGCGCCGCTATTGCCGTCTATGGGGACGTACATGCGGCCGCAAATTTGCGGCCGCATGTACGTCCCCGCAGACGGCCATGTGAATGTGCCCTTAATCTGTGCTATTTATTGTAAGCACCCACTCCAGTCCTTGATACATCACAGGAGTAACATATAACATACTATACAAACATACATAAAAATACATGTGTCAAAGTAACTACAAAAAATAAAATACAAAATACATAGAGAACCCAACTACACACACAGGCCTCCTCATCTGCCCCCTCCTGAATTCCCAGTAATGTATATGTATAAACTATATATTCTAAAACTACAGCAACTCCTGGGTAGATCCCAAAGCAGGAGTCACATCCAGTACCTGACCACATAGAGCCTTTTGCACAGTAGCATCTATATATTATGGGGGAATTGCTCTGGTAGATAGGGACACACGCAGAGTTAAAGTCCAAATCAAGTGTTAATTCACACTTCTTTGTCAACACAAATTCAGCCATTGCTTAGGCTCATGCAAAAATAAATCCTGCCCGGCTGGGCACTGCCTAATACAACAATTGCACCTAACTATACATGTACCAGGCTGCCTGGCACACGTTCCTGGCCAGCAGAATATCAGGAGGCACTCAGTTACCTTCGCTGTGTGAACACGGTCCAGCCTTATCTGGATTGTGCCTCTCTTACTGCTTCTGGCCTGCAGACTAAATCAGGCTCTAATGAGGTCTGTGACTCGCACCTGTGGGCTATACAGAAACCCAGGACCAAAGCCCGGATGGAGAGCGAGTCCCACTACCAGCCTATCCCTACTCCATAATAAGCAGGCCCAGTATGGACATTACAAAGGTGTCTATGCTAGCTAGGCCAACCTAGATTAACCCCTTAACGCCGAAGCCACTTTTCACCTTCCTGACACGGCCCATTTTTTCAAATCTGCCCTCTGACACTATAAATGGTTATAACTTTGGAACGCTTTAACATATCCAAGTGATTTTGAAATTGTTTTCTCGTGACACATTGTACTTCATGTTAGTTAAAAAATTTTGGTGGTATGTTTTGCATTTATTTATGAGAAAATCAGATATTTGTTGAAAATTTGGAAAAATTAGCAATTTTCGAAATTCTAAATTTTCTACTTTTTCCACACATGAGTCATAACACCAAAAAACATAATAACTAACATTCACCGAATGTCTACTTTATACCTCTGTGGTTTTTTATGCATACTCTTATTTTTGTAGGATGTTATGGGCCTTTGAACGTTAGGTGCGATTTTTCACATTTTCATAAAAAAAGCAAAATCCTGCTATTGAGGGACCTGCTCAGGTTTCAAGTCACTTTGAGAGGCCTAAATAAAAGTAAAACCCCATAAATTACCCCATTATAGAAACTACACCCCTCAACGTACGTAAAACAACTTTTATGAAGTTTGTTAACCGTTTAATTGGTTTACAGGGGTTAAAACAAAATCGGATGCAATTTCGAAATTACATTTTCTTTGGCTAAATGAATGTGTTTTTTATAAAATGTACAAATTCTCAGTGGATAAAATACCAAAACGCTCCACAAAATTTGATACCCAATCCCTCCCGCATATAACTATACCCCATATGTGGTGGTAACCTGCTCTATGGGCACATGCCGGGGCATGGAGGGGAGCTGCGCCATTCAGAGCAGATTATGCATTGTCACTTTTTATTGGCTATACAATCTTTATTTTTTTGGCACTTCGGACATATAAGGGCTTATTTTTTGCGACATGAGATGCACTTTACAAATACTTCATTTAAGTGGGTCTGTAGCTTTTCGATGAGATTTTATTAACTCTTTAATGTATGGAGGAAAAGAAAATTGTCAATTTGGGGTTTCTTTTTTTTGTATATTTTGGGGGTCGTACACCATACACTAAAAATACTATGATATTTTAATTCTATAGATCACTACGATTACGGTGATACCTCATTTATATAGTTTTTCATTTATTTTTACAATTTTGCTGGAGAAAAACTAATATAGAGGAAATCTCATTTGTTTCTGCATCGCCATCTTTTCGGAAACTTAACCTTAATATTTTTTGGTTGACAGAGCTAGTTTAGGGCTTATTTTTTACGTGTTGAGTTGTTCTTTCAATTGGTACCATTTTGGGGCACATAACTTTTTTTGATCACTTTTTAGAACATTTTTGTGAAGGGATTTTATGAAAATTTATATTTTTGGCGAGTTTTTCGGGTTTTGTTTTTACGGCGTTCACCGTACGGGTCCAATAATGTTTCTGACTTATTGTACAGATTATTACGGACGCGGCGATACCAAATATGTGGGTTTTGTTGATTTTCAGGTATTTTTACTTTATTAGATGTGTATAGGGAATGTTTGTGTTTAGGGGACTTTAACTCTATTTAATTAATTATTTTTATTAAAAAATGTGTTTATTCAGTGTTTTTAACTTTTTTTTCTTTATTTTTACAGGTTAGCTTGAACAAGTGATCCACTGATCACTTGTTCAAGCTATTCTTCACCTAATACAGTGTAATACAGATGTATTACACTGTATTATGTGACACACTGAGCATGCTGCGCATGCTCAGTGTGTCACAGCCGGGTCCTGCCAGAAGGCACGGACCCGGCTCCCGGAAGAAGAATCGCGCAGCCCCGGGCACCGGCAGTCCCGGGGCTGCGATCGGAGCAGCGGGACCCCCCGGTAAGCGCCGCGGGGGGATCCGAATCCAGTTAAATGCCCCTAGCACGCCGCGGTCAGCGCGACCGCGGCGTGTTAGGGGTTAACACCCGCGATCGGAGAAATCTCCGATCGCGGGTGTTAGAGGAGGGTGTCGGCTATAATATATAGCCGACACCCGCAGCTTCTGGCCCCGGCTCCATTCAGGAGCCGGGGCCAGAAGTTTGACGTACTATTACTGCATATTGCGGGAACGCACCTCCCGCCATGCAGTAATAGTACGTCAAATGTCGGGAAGGGGTTAATAACTTCTCCGGCTTACCACATGTCTGCATTAACCCTGGGGTTACGGCAGACAAATCCAAGGCTTTTACCATGTACCTTTGATCTGCCTGTAGGACAGAAAGCGGTTCTCCCAAACGACACCTCTCTCTTTCTCACAATATCTAGTCCTCCAATACACGTGCACGACACAGATCCACATGTGAATGGGATATGGCTACAGGTTGTAAATGTAGTTACACTAATATATACACACTCAGTTATGTATATATGGTATAATACAGAACACCAGGAATATCTATAGGTACATGTATAAAGTCTTCTATATTATAATTACTCTTGTAAAGTTATACACACAGAAAGCGCACACACAATATAATCTGGTTCCTTGGGGTAAATGCTTCTCCAGGATGTCAGGAAGCAGAGAGTAAGATTTCGCGTTTCAGCAGCCTAAATATCCCTGTGTGCAGCCACTTGCCCTCTCCCCCCAGAATTCCACCCTAAGACGACTCAGGATAGACCCCAGTGTGTGCAAATGGAAAATCTCACCCTGGTTCATGATGGCTTCTTCCTGTTAGGAACAATGTTTTCCTGTAGCACATTTTGGAAAATGAAAACCCTTTGCAAAATGAAATTTACAGATGGTCCCCTACTTAAAGAGAACCCGTCATGCAAAATAACCCCCCTAATCTAAATATATTTTCATAAACTGCCATTAGCATTGCCTCTACCCCTTCATTATCCCTCTACATGTCTGTAAACCTAAGCAATGAGGTCCTAAAGCTCTATGCAAATGACCTGTGAAATGTCCAATGAGTCATTAGCATATTCAAGCTGTCCACCTTATTCATGAGTGGGAGGTACAGCCACACCCCCAGTGCTTGACTGACAGCCTGTGTAATGGTGTGATGGCTGCTCCATGTGCTTGCTGGTGGCCATGCCCCCTGCAGCCTGTGTGTGCATGTGTGTGTGTATAGGAGAGATACAACAGCTCCAGGCAGCCATGTTATAGCAGAACATTTTATTACAGAACATGTCTCTGTGTATTAGGAAGATGCAGCATGTCAGCAAATGCAGCATACAAACTAGCAATGCACACAGACACATGAGCAGGGGGAGGGGTAACATCACTGCCTCTGACCATGTGACCCACCTCATTTACATAATAAATAATAGATGATTTTATAATGATTAATGTATGAATTGACTAGATAAAGGCTGTGATGGGATCCTTGTGAGCTGCTCCAGGTAGTAGTGACAGGACTAGTGACAGAGACCTGATGACAGGTGTCCTTAAGACGACCCCTAGTTACAAATGAACCTCTGGATGTTGATAGGTTACTGTACTTTAGTCCTGGGCTACAATAAATAGCTGTAACAGTTATCACAGCTGTCTGTAATGAAGCTTTACTGTTAATTCTGGTTCCTATGACAATTCAACATTTTTTCAACCAAGGAAGGGTAGGGATTGGATGAGGAAGGGATTTAGGGGAAACAATCCTATATAGCATAACAATCAATGTTATTTAGGTGTAAAAAGGCATCTAGACCCTTCTTGAAGCTCTCCGCTGTCCCTGCTGTGACCAGCGCCTGAGGCAGGCTATTCCACAGATTGACAGTTCTCATAGTAAAAAAAAAAGCCCTGTCGCCTCCGGTGATTAAACCTTGGTTTCTCCAAACAGAGACAGTGCCCCCTCGTCTTTTGATTTGATTTAATCTGAAACAACTTACCACCATATTTTTTGTATGGACCATTCATATATTTATATAAATTAATCATGTCCCCTCGTAGTCGTCTCTTTTCCAGACTAGATAAATCTAGTTGTTTTAATCTTTCCTCATAACTAAGACCCTTATCAGTTTTGTGGCTCTACCTTGAACCCTCTCCAGCTCCAGGGCATCCTTTTTATGGACCGGTGCCCAGAACTGGACAGCATATTCCAGGTGTGGCCGAACCAGTGCCTTGTATAGTGGTAATATTACATCCCTATCACGAGAGTCCATTCCACTTTTGATACATGACATGATCCTACTAGCTTTAGAGGCAGCTGATTGACATTGCATGCTGTTATTCAATTTATGATCTACTAGCACCCCCAGGTCCTTCTCAACAAGGGACTCTCCCAGATTTACTCCCCCAAGGACATATTTTGCCTTTGGATTATTGGCCCCCAGGTGCATAACATTACATTTATCCACATTAAACCTCATTTGCCAAGTGGATGACCAAACATTCAGTTTGTCCAAGTCACCCTGCAGCCTATGAACATCTTCCATAGACTGTATTACACTACACAGTTTGGTGTCATCTGCAAAAATAGACACAGTGCTATTAATTCCTACCTCTATATCATTAATAAATATATTAAATAGTAGTGGGCCAAGCATAGAACCCTGAGGTACACCACTCATAACTGGTGACCATTCCGAGTAGGAATCATTGACCACAACTCTCTGGATACGAACCTTCAGCCAGTTTTCAATCCAATTGCAAATGATTTCTGCCAAACCAATAGCCCTAATTTTACCCATCAGGCGTCTATGAGGGACAGTGTCAAATGCCTTTGCAAAGTCCAAGAACACAATATCCACAGCTGCTCCTCCATCCAGGCACCTGCTCACCTTTTCATAGAAGCAGATAAGGTTAGTTTGACAACTTCTATTCTTAGTAAACCCATGCTGGCTATCACTTATTATTCTATTTGATGTCACATACTCCAGTATGTAGTCTTTTACTAACCCTTCCAACACTTTCCCCACAACGGAAGTTAAGCTTACAGGCCTTACAGGCTCGTGCGCCAGCAGGGCCTGGCGTAGAAAAAACCGCAACCGGCGACTTTTCACGTTTGAAAAGTCGCCGGCAGCAGCGAGTGCGCAGGCGCACTAGCATTTGCGATTATTTCAGGGCCTCTGCGCCACTTGCGGTGCGCAGAGGTCCTGATAAATATCCCCCATTGACTTTATGGAGCTTAGATTGGATAATGCCTACATTCAGCCAGTCTACTATATTACAGGGTGCATGACCCGAACTGGCACCACCCAAGTCAGAAATTCTCTCTTCTATTGTGTAAACGGAGCTTAAAAACCTACCTAAGTATCTCCGCCTTCTCTTGGTCTCCAGTCACCGATGCCCCATTTTCAGAATAAAGGGGTCCTGTTGTGACCCTTTTTTTTTTTGCATTGATATACTAAAAAATTTCTTGGGAGTGTTTGCTATCTTTAGCCACCTGTCTTTCATTTGTATTTTGGCTGATTTGATTTCCTTTTTACAGATTTTGGTAAGTTTTTGTAAGTATGAAAGCTTAGGTGAACCCATCAGATTTATATTTTAAATGCCCTCTTTTCTCATTAATTGCCCTTTTAACTGTAGCGTGTAAGCCACGCGGGGGTGTAATCTAGCCCGTCTATATTGTACCTATTGGAATAGATTTAGAAGTATAATGACCAGGATAGATTTGATTTCTCCCATTAACATAGTATCACCATGTGACAGTATTGATCCCAGTCTATATCCTGTATGCAGCCTGAATTTTGGAAATTAGCCCTCTTAAAATTCAAAGTTTCGATTTTCCACCTGTTTCTGTTTTAAAGTTCAAGAGGAAAATAATTATATTTATGATCGCTGTTCCCAAGGGGTTCCTGATACTGACATTTTGGACATTCCTCATTGTTAGAAATCACAACGGTCCAACAATGCGTCACATCCTTGTGGGATCTTCTACAAGCCGCACCATAAAATTATCCTGAAGGAATGTTATAAAATGTCTCCCCTTCACAGATGAAGACGAGCCCTGACCCCAATTTATATTTGGAAAGTTAAAGTCTCCCATTATCACTACGGTCCCCTCCTGTGCAGCCCGCTCCATCTGTTTATATAGGTGACCCTCTATTTCCTCAGAGATGTTAGGGGGTCTATAAATTACACCAAAAATAATTTTCTCAAAGCTCTTTTGGCTTTGAATTTCAACCCACAAAGTTTCAGCCTCCTCACACTCTGAGACCACTGACTAATTCACAATCGCTTTTAAGTCTCTTCCGACATACAGACATACACCACCTCCCCTCCTATTTGCCCTGTCTTTCCGAAAGAGTGTAAAACCTTGAATATTAACAACCCAATCATGCGATGCCTCAAGCCATGTCTCTGCTACACCAACAACATCTAACTGTTCCTCTAATATCAGAGCCTCAAGCTCGCCCATTTTGCCTGTGATACTTCTGGCATTTGTGAACATACAATTTAATTTTCCACAGTTATTTATCTGATTTAAAGTAATTTGACTGGCACATATACAGTATCCTCATCTGCAACTTGTGGATCTCCTTATCCACTGCCTTAGGCCCCCATACACCACCCACATCACCACCCACCAACATAACCTGCCCCCTCTCTGACCTGTCTACCCCTTCAGTGTCTTCCTTTTCCTCCTCCCCCGAGCCTAGTTTAAATACTCCGCCACCCCTGCTAGGATCTTCTCCCCCAGCACAGCAGCCCCCCTTCCATTTAGGTGCAAGTTATCTGCGGAAAACAGCTTGCACCTCAGTAAAAAGTCAGCCCAATGCTCTAGGAACCCAAATCCCTCTACTCTACACCAGGATCTGAGCCATGCATTTAACTCCCTGAGCTCCCGCTGTCTGCTCTGTGTAGCGCATGGTACAGGTAGTATTCCAGAGAATACTACCTTGGAGGTCCTTTCCTTAAGCTTTGAACCTAATTCTTTAAAATTATTCTTCATGCTCCCCCACCTACCATCTATTCTGTCATTGGTACCAACATGGACCACGACATCCCCAGCCCTTCCCAGTAATTTATCCGCCCTTTCCACTACAGGTCATTTGAATACAGCTTTAGGACCTCATTGCTTTACCCCTTAACGACTTGGCCTGTTTTAGTTTTTTCACTTCCATTTTTCACTCACCAACTTCAAAAATCTATTTTTTATTTTTCTACATAAAGAGCTATGTTATGGCTTATTTGCGTAACAAATTGCACTTCATAGTGACGGTATGTAACCCCTTAAGGACCAGGCCCTTTTTCGTTTTTGCGTCTTTATTTTTCACACCCCACCTTCAAAAATCCATAACTTTTTTATTTTTCCATGTAGAGAGCTGTGTCATGGCTTGTTTTCTGCGTAACAAATTGCAATTCATAGTGATGGCATTTAATTGTCTATGCCATATACTGGGAAGCGGGAAAATCTGAATGCAGTGAAAATGGTGAAAAAACGCATTTGCACCGTTTTCTTGTGGGCGTGGATTTTACGTCTTTCACTGTGCGCTCCAAATGACATGTCTAATTTCTTCATTGGGTCAATACGATCACATGGATACCAAATTTGTACAGGTTTTATAATGTTTTCATACATTTACAAAAATTAAAACCTCCTGTACAAAAAAAAAATTCTTAATTTTGCCGTCTTCTTGCGCTAATAACTTTTTCATACTTTGGTGTATGGAGCTGTGGGTGGTGTCATTTTTTGCGACTTTTGATGACGTTTTCAATGCTTTTATTTTTAGAATTGTACGACCTTTTGATCACTTTTTATTGAATTTTTTATATTTTTCAAAATGGCAAAAAAATGCCATTTGCGACTTTGGGCACTATTTTCCGTTACGGGGTTAAACTCAGTAAAAAAAAAACATGCTTATATTTTGATCGGGCATTTTCGGACGCGGCGATACCTAATGTGTTTATGATTTTTACTGTTTATTTATATTTATATCAGTTCTAGGGAAAGGGGGGTGATTTGAATTTTTAGGTTTTTTTAATATAATTTTTTATTTTTATTTTTTTATTAAAATTTTTTACTATTTTTCAGTCTGTGTCTCACACATGTGTATAGGAGGATGCAGCATGTCAGCAGATAAAGCACAGACACTAGCAATGCTTTACTATATGTTACACACTAACCTGTGCAGGCTGAGGAGAGGGAGAGGTAACAGGGGTGACATCACTGCCTCTCACCATGTGACCAGCCTCATTTACATAATAAAGAAAAGATGATACAATGATTAATGTATGAATTGACTAGATAAAGGCAGGGATGGGATCCTTGTGAGCTGCCCCAACGGGTAGTGGTTACAGGTGTCCTTTAAGTTTACAGGCATGTAGAGGGACAATGAAGGGATAGAGGCAATGCTTTCTAATGGCAGTTAATGAAAATATATTTAGTCTAGTGCAGCAATGGCAAACCTTTTAAATACCAGGTGCCCAAACTACAACCAAGCCCACCTATTTTTTGCAAAGTGCCAATGCAACAATTTAAGCAGTAACTTTTTACTTCCTGCTCTGTCACAGGTTTAAATTGTATAGGCCCCTGAGGACACCAATACAGTAGAAAGAAGGAGAAGAAGTTTGGATTATCATTGTAGCTTTTTTCCAGGTTGCTGCCTGGGACAGCAAGAGGCCTTGAGTTCAGTCTGGTGAACTCTGCGCTGGGGTGATGGTACGGTGCCCATAGAGAGGGCTCTGAGTGCCACCTCTGGCACCTGAGCCATAGGTTCGCCACCACTGGTTTAGGGGGTTAATTTGCCTGACGGGTTCTCTTTAAATCACTTACTTTTCCCAGAGCATATTTATACATTATAAAAGTAAAAGATTTTTAGAATTTTTTAATATATTTTTTCCTAAAGATTACATATAACACACATCTACAAATCAAATCATGTGAAAAATATGTTATTGGGGGGGGGACATCCAAATGTCCATATAAATGCGTTTTTTTTACTTTTTTTTTGTCTCCCTTTTTTGTAATTGTAATTCTTGATTATGTTGGAAACCCCCTTGAAATGTTTACTGCTCTCCTTATTTTCTTTCATGTACAATTGATAAGGTTTGTGAGTGTCATTGATAGGTCAGTGACAGTCTGGAGTTGTTCCATTGCTAACCTCAGTGTATATAAATAGGCATAATGTGGCTTTCGTTTTCCCAGTGTATTAGTTTTTATTTTTAGCTGGATGATGACCTTTTATTTTTGCTTTTTCCTTTTTTTTTTTTTTTTTTTTTTTTTTTACTCTACCCTGGAAATGTATTTTATTACTTCATTCTTTTGTTGGGCACTATCATGCCATAGTACATTGTCTGGTTAACATGCTTTACAATGGTTAATGGAACGGTATTCTGTAATAAGTGATAGTGGGTCTACAGTATTGCTTGATTACAAATGGAGAAATGTTTCACCAGGAATGTCATTTATAGCTAGTTACTGGTTCCAATAGCCTATGTTTTGCAGATTTTAAAAATGCATCTATCAGTATTCTGAATAACTGCCACTACTTTACAAAATGTTTTCACATTACCGGACTCTCTGCCAGCAGCTGCAGCTGTAGCGACCTCAACCTCCTCATGCATTCTTGCTCTCCCCCACACCATTCCCCTCTCTTCCCTGCCTTCTCAATGTACACGACAGGAAGTGAGGAGGAGTGAGGGAGCTAAATGTGAGTGGAGGTGAGTAAAAATGCAAAGACTGAGACGCTGGCTGCTGGCAGGGAGCCGAGCTAAATGAAATAAAGTTTTATAAAGTAGAGGAAATATTCATAAAGCTGATCAATAAATATTTAAAATCAGTGTAGCAAAGGCTATTGGAACCTCTCTCCAGTGAAAAATTATATTCCTAATGACAGGTGCATTTTAACCAGTTGCCACTCCTGGACTTGGCTAATTGCGTTCCATGCTGTAAAAGTACCTCCTCGAACCGTTGACCGTTTAGCTCTACATCGGAGCTGAAGTGTCATCCGGGAAAACACAGGATTTCAGCAGTAATCTACAGCCAAAAACCCAATCTACATCCCCTCCCCCTTTCCCCCCAAAAATACGTTGCTACATTTTCAGCAAAATTGTATCACTGAAAATGCACCACATCCGGCAAAAATAAGACCTCACATGGCAACATGAATGGAAAAACTAATATTTTATAGCTCATAAAAGTGCGCCTATGAACCAGCTAAAAAACAAGTAATGTCCATATGTGGGGTGTCCCTGTAATCGGGATGAATTGCATAACAAATTTTAAGATGGGTTTTCTCTTTATATGTTTTGTGAATGTGTCGATTGTTGGGATTAATGAATGTATTACTGAATTCAACTCCATTTTGTTTTAACTAGTTCTCGACCGCCCGCCGTGTATTCACGGCCACGGTTGGGTCGCTCTGCATGGAGAGGGCTCACGGGCTGAGCCCTCTCCATAGCCGGTAAGTCTTTGCTAGCACCGATCGCGGGTGTTTTCACAGCGATGGCTGCCAGCAGCCTCAAAAAGATAGCGGCACATGGGCGCCGCCATCTTACCTGGGATCGCCACTCCCCGTGACGTCATCGGGGGGGGGGGGGCGGCGATCCGTCTCCATGGTAGCATCGGGTATTCCGAAGACCCGAGGCTATTTCGTTTTAACCCCTTCATTACAATGTGCTGATAGCACATTGTAATGAATGAGGAGGAAAATCCCCATATACTGCCATACTGTAGTATGGCAGTATATGATAGGATCGATCAGACAACCTAGGGTTAAAGTACCCTAGGGAGTCTGAAAATTAGTAAAAAAAAGTTAAAAAAAAAAATTATAATAAAAAAAACTAAAATTTCAAATCACCCCCCTTTCCCTAGAACTGACATAAATATAAATAAACAGTAAAAATCATAAACACATTAGGTATCGATGCGTCCGAAAATGCCTGATCTATCAAAATATGATAACGGTTTTTCAATGCTTTTAACCCCGTAACGGAAAATAGCGCCCAAAGTCGAAAATGGCACTTTTTTGCCATTTTGAAAAATCTAAAAAAATCTATGAAAAGTGATCAAAAGGTCGTACAGTCTTAAAAAAGATATCATTGAAAATATTATCAAATTTCGCAAAAAAAGTCACCACCCACAGCTCCGTACACCAAAGTATGAAAAAGTTATTAGCGCCAGAAGTTGGCAAAATCAAAAAAATAATTTTTGTACAGGAGGTTTTAATTTTTGTAAATGTATGAAAACATTCTAAAACCTGTACAAATTTGGTATCCCCTTAATCGTAGCGACCCAAAGAATAAAGTAGACATGTCATTTGGGGCGCTCAGTGAAAGACATAATATCCAAGCCCACAAGAAAATGGCGCAAATGCGTTTTTTCACCATTTTCACTGCATTTGGAATTTATTCCCCGCTTCCCAGTACACGGCATGGAACATTCAATAACATCACTATGATGTGCAATTTGTTACGCAGAAAACAAGCCGTCACACAGCTCTTTACGTGTAAAAATAAAAAAGTTATAGATTTTTGAAGATGGGGAGTGAAAAATGGACATGAAAAAACAGGAAAGGGCCCAGTCCTTAACCGGTTAATTACTATGAAGATCTTCTATGGTTAGCAAACTTTCTAAAAGCTTTGAGGGGTGCAGATTTAAAAATTGAGAGCTATATTGGGGGTTTCTAATGTTATAAATGGCAAATCTCATTAAAAACTATAATGATTTCCAAAAATGTCAATTTTGAAGTCCTCTTGAAAATACGAAAAACTAATGTTCAGTTTGTAAACTGCGTGACACCAAAATAAAAATCCAGACATTTAAAAAAATGCTGAAAACCAGAGACATATATAAAATATATTATTTAGTAACTACTTTGGTTGGTAAAATTATCTGAAAAGTAGATAATTTAGAATTTTGAAAAATGGCAAATTTTCAAAAAATGTAAACCTTTTTTAAATAAATGCAAAACTTATCAGCAAAAATTTACTGGTAACGAAAAGTACAACAAATGCTGAAAAATCACTGCGATGCATGTCAGATTACAAAAAAATGAGGCTGAGCCTTGGAGGACACCTGTCATCATACATTAATCATTCTAAAATAATGTCTTTATTATGTAAATGAGCCTGGGCAAATCTTTCCTTTTCTCCCCTTGCTCTGGTCTGTGTGTAATGTATAGTAAAAGCATTGCTAGTTGTTGTGCTTTATTTGCTCCCTGTGAGAGACAGACATCAGCTCCACAAGTACCTGCTGATACACTAGTACCTGATATGCTCTCTTTTCCCATACACATGCGAGAGGCACAGACATCAGTTACACAAGTACCTGACATGTTCTGCTATAACATGTGAGACAAAGGCATTAGCTACACAAGTACCTGACATGTTCTACTATACACATGTGAGACACACAGACATCAGTTACACAAGTACCTGACATGTTCTGCTATAACATGTGAGACACAGGCATTAGTCTACACAAGTACCAAGTGATCATTTTTCTCTACACATGTGAGAGACCCAAGCATCAGTTACAACCCAAATACCGTGACATGTTCTGCTGCGATACTTGTAGACACAGGCATTAGCTACACAAGTACCTGACATGTTCTGCTATACACATGTGAGAGACTTAGACATCAGCTACACAAGTACCTGATATGTTCTGCTATACACATGTGAGAGACACGGACATCAGCTACACAAGTACCTGACATGTTCTGCTATACACATGTGAGAGACATGGACATCAGCTACACAAGTACCTGACATGTTCTGCTATACACATGTGAGAGACACGGACATCAGCTACACAAGTGCCTGACATGTTCTGCTATACACACATGTGAGACATCAGCTATACAAGTACCTGACATGTTCTGCTATACACATGTGAGAGACACGGACATCAGCTACACAAGTGCCTGACATGTTCTGCTATACACATGTGAGAGACACGGACATCAGCTATACAAGTACCTGACATGTTCTGCTATACACATGTGAGAGACACAGATATCAACTACACAAGTGCCTGACATGTTCTGCTATACACATGTGAGAGACACGGATATCAGCTACACAAGTACCTGACATGTTCTGCTATACACATGAGAGACACATCAGCTACACAAGTGCCTGACATGTTCTGGTATACACATGTGAGACACAGACATCAGCTACACAAGTACCTGACATGTTCTGCTATACACATGAGAGACACGCCTGTAGTTTTTTTTACAAAAAAACCCCTACTGACCTGGCGAGGGGGCGTGGCCATTATCATATGGTGGTGCTCCTGCAATAAATCCAATTATAAATCTGCCCCCACAGGCTGCAGGGGGTGTTTAAGCCAGAACCTGAAGTGTCACACCATTATACAGGCTGTCAGTCAAGCACTGGGGGTGTGGCTGCGCCTCCCACTCATGAATTAGCTGGACAGCTGAATATAATAATGACTCATTGGATCTCTCTCAGGTCATTTGCATACAGCTTTAGTACCTGATTGCTTTAAGAGTACAGGCATGTAGGGGGACAATGTAGGGATATTGGCAATGCTTTCTAAGGGCAGTTTATGAAAATATATGTAGTTTTGATGAGTTAATTTGCTTGACGGGTTCTTTTTTAAGCTATAAACTATCTGCGTCCTAAATGGGTTTAAGGGCATTTCACTGCCTGTTATTATTTTTTTTTTTTTTTTTTTTTTTTTTTTTGTAAATTTGTAGCTCATGCAAGTATAACAATATAGAGATTTTCTACTTGCATGCATACCGTAATTATCTATAATTAATGGCAAATGTATTTTCTATAACGGTTTGTGTAAGCTGTTTGATAGAAGCAGCGTGTGCCATTTTGGGTTCATTCTTTTGTAAGAATGTGCCATGGTGTTTGAGGGGTTTATATGCAAGACATGAGCCATGGCTGCCAAGCAATGAGTCGTGTCGGATGGAGCAGTATTATGTCAGTATGAGACTGTGTGCCTGCTGCTTCTCTGTTACATTTGTTTGAAGGAAAAGAGGGAGGGATGAGAGAAACTCTGTATCACTGGTTACCCAGATTTCTCGTTGTGATGCAGAATCACGTGGTGCTCACATACCTTGACTAGTCAACTTGTTGTTTTTTATCTGCTCATTTGAGTCTCTTGCTGTCGTGGTTCACTAATAAATAGACAAAGAAAGGGAGAGAAATGAATATTCATTATAACAGTATGCCGAGGAAAGTCTCTGCTGTGAGTACCCTGTGTTTCCCAGAGATCAGACGTTGTTTCTGTTTTCCTTGTACAGTATTACTGCAGCACGGCGCTGATCCCAGCATCCGTAACACCGATGGCAAATCAGCTCTGGACCTGGCTGATCCTTCAGCAAAAGCTGTCCTTACCGGTAAGAATTACCTTCCTAAATTGCTTGTGGTGTTGTGTGTTGTGCTTCTGATTTCTCTGCTTTCTATTCTGTCCTAATAATACCCTGTTTTCTTTTACACTGCATTTCTAAATTGCTGGTGTAAAATGTCTTGATTCTGTCATTAGTCATTGTTAACCCTTGTTGGAAGTTGATGATTTTCTCCATGATTATAGTTTCCTGTTAAGTGGCAAAAGAAGGCAATTTGATTTGTGAAGTAAAGTAATGAGACTTGACAATAAAGTGGGAGGGATATTGAGCATCAGCTGCCTGTGCTTTCTATGTATCAGATGTAATCAGTTTATCCAGAGTTGTATGTTATTGGCACAGTGATTTGTAGGTAGCATTATGTACCGCCAGCTCCTCCACTTACATTCACCATCACCACCCCAGGGATTAATGCTGTGTTTTCTGCCTTCGATAATGACTGGGTTCTACCTTTTATTTCTGCTTAAAGAACATAAAACAAAATGTAAAGCATCGCTTTGTGTCCTCTGTATCTTTGCTATTATTTAACGTGGCCTGAGCTCTCCACGTAATTTCTTCAAGGGGATGCAATGAGCAGAACCGTTTTTCCATCCTGAGCAATTTGTCACCAAGGATATCAAAAGCATATTAGTAAGTGAGCAAAGCATTCATGATACGCTGCACGGCCTGAGGGAAAGGACAAATGTATTTTACCCAGCACACTGTCTGGTAACACTCTGCATTTGATTGTGTAGGATACTAAGATGTTGGTGGTTCATATGCTTCTTGCTGCTATTTGCTGTGATAAATGGCATCAATTGTGCCGCCACCTACAGTGCTTAATGTGGCAGGCGAGAAAAACTTCTCTTTAACAGAGCATATTTTATGGCTACACTGGGCAGCTGAAAGGTGACTGCACAGCTAGTCCCAAACAGATCTCTGCTTAGTTCTTCCTCTCATTTCCTGAACTGTTTACAACAGGCTATGGAGGTATTGATAATGATTTGGTCTGAATTAAATGGAGGAACACCGCTGGTCACCTCAAACAATTCCATGTGCTCTAAACTTCTGGAACACTGCGTCAGAAATACTGCTCTTCAGTATTTTCCCTTCTCATGTTGGAGTAACTTTCATCTATTATACAAGTTTATAAATGAAATGGTAGTTCAGCAAAATTGGATTGGCATCCTGTATGAGGCAGAGGAGTTGATAAGTGATTGCCCTAGTGCAGTGGTGGCGAACCTATGGCACGGGTGCCAGAGGCGGCACTCAGAGCTCTTTCTGTGGGCACCCGGGCCATCACCCCAGTACCCCAGACATGACTCAAAGAATCTTCCTGCAGTTCCAAACAACTTAAAAGATGTTGTTTTCAGTCATATTTTGATACTTCGCTACTTAGGACTGTAGGAAGAGGGAGAATGTATAGACAGGGCCAAATTACCTTTGGAGGATCTCCTGCTGGCCCCACGATTCTCTGTGTACAGAGGGACACTGGAAAGAAGCTAAAATGATGAAAATTTTCCATCTTTGTACTGTGTTGCTGTCCTCAGGAGGCAAATATGATTGAAAGTTGTTGGACAGGGAACAACAAGTTACTGCTTTAACTTTTGGTTGGCACCTCACGATAAATAAGGGGGGTTTTGGATTGCAGTTTGGGCACTCGGCCGCTAAAAGGTTCGCCATCACTGCCCTAGTGGATCTGTAACCCTGGATGTTTTACTTATGCTGGCGTCAATAACAATGCTTGGCTTTCTTTGCTCACTTTAAGAACAGGTGTTGAGGTTTTTTTTATTTTGTGTCTTTAATGTATGGCATGGGTCCTTCTTGCTATCAACATAACTCGATTTTAAGTAGCTTGCTTTCAATTACTGTCAGGAAAGCAATTGATTTCGTCTCCCTAGCGCCCATACGATTGATGGGGTTGGTTTGAAAAGCTGCATTGTTGACATGCTGGCAATTAACTGTGGGTAGTCTGTAACGGAGCACAAAAGATTGGCATTCACCTTCATTGTGTGCAATGATTATCTGTTTCAGATAATGGGTAACTGGCAGCCATGTTTGATAAGTGCGTACTGCAAGATCTCATGGACTGTTGTTAAATATATCCTTGTTTGTTTAAAATGTCTGACCATATTCACCAATGAGTACGTGAAGATTAGGGCGACATCTGCGCTATATGCTTCACTGTGTAGAGGGTTTTTTTTTTTCAATCCTAGATGTTAAAGGGGACCTGTCAACAGAAATTGACCTAATAAAACACTACCAATATGTTGAGAAAATCTACTTGGAATAAGATGTAAATTGGTTGTATAAAGTCAAGTAGGAGGAGATTTTAACACTGAAGTCCAGCTCTCTCTTAGTCAGAAAGTTCCCTTCTCCGTAATTGATGGTCTTGCATCAAGAGACATCACTAACCAGATCTTCTGAAGTTCAATGCATGATGTCATTCACAGAGGAGGAGGCATTCAGAACTACCCACCTTGACTTCAGTGGTAAACTCCCCTGCTCCTTGACTTTACACAACCAATTTACTGCTCACTTAAAAGATGATTTTCTGGATGATGCGACCACACAGGACCATGAAAGAAACAATAACTAGAAGGTGTTGTGATGCTTGACAATATTCTGGTAGTGGTTTATAAGTTCAATTGCTGATGACAGGTTCCCTTTAATGCTTGCAGCCAGGATGATGGAGAGAAGGAAGAGCTACTGCTCCCATCTGCAAAATTGGGTGATGATTTTCATAGATTGCCCCTTTTACCAAATACATTGCTTTCATTCAACCCTCGGTAAAATCCTTTTTTTTTTAAAACAAAGCTGAATGCAGGGGCTGGATAAAATCATTCTCCTTCCCCTTCTGGCAGGCGATAATAAAGCTTCTACGTCTCTTATTATATCTGCATACTGCTATGCTACTGCAGAGACTTGTATCCTACTTTGACAAGTAAGGTAGAAGGCAGACTCAACCCACACTGGAAATCTGTGCAGAGGTTTACAGAGGGAGGTGTAGAGGGTTGTGAAAACCCTATTATCACGCATGTGATGCGGTTTTAGGCATGTGTCATAATAGACAATGTAATATGCAATCATACTGTTAGTGTAGCACTGGGTAATAACAAAAAATTTTGCAGCTTAACCCCTTAATGACCACCGTATCAGCTTTTTCCGGTGGCCATTATGGGTACTTCTTCTGACGTGGCACCTTTCTACGTTGGGTGGGTCAGAAGAAGACAACGGGTCCTGCATTTGCAAGTGTGGGTCTGGTGTGTGCCCCGAGGCTGCCAGCTTCTCTTCATGCTGGGTTCCCCTTCCTGACTGGACCCAGCTGTAACGAACTGACCATGCATAAGTGCAGGGAAAAGACTTGTTTAAACCCAAGTCTGGAAAATAAAAAAAATTGTAAAACTCTGTGGTGATGGCCTGGGTGCCCACTGAAAGGGCTCTGGGTGCCACCACTGGTACCCGTGCCATAGGTTCACCACCACTGCCATAGAGGCTGCTGTGATTTCATGTGATCACATACATAGAGTACATAGTGGTCAGATTGATGCATTATTAAAAGGATAAAGTACCTGAGATGTCGTCACTGGTCACATGACATGAACTGTGACCAGTAAGGAGGCATAAGGAATAGGGAGGAGTAGATGGGAGGGGCCGGTCATACAGGACATGCCCCCTCTGATGCCAGGCAATATAAGATAAAAGGTGATTTATGTGGATGGAAGTGAAACTATTTTTAGCTAAAAGAAGGATGTCAGTCAGTTATTAGAGCTCTATAGGAACCTTTCACTGGCTGTATATGGGCAAATGTGGTGATAGGTTCCCTTTAAGGATGTATGAAGTAGGTTCATGGGCTGAGCCCACTCCATGTATATTGGCACATCGAACACTAGTGATGGTACAGATCATGCGGGTTAACCTTTTTAAGTAAAAAATGTAAAAAAAAAAATGTTCCCCTTGAACACAGATAAAAATAAACATGATACATACCGGTATCACAGCATCAAAAAATTCAATGTTATTGTTCCCAGTGTGTAATCTCAAGAGACACGGACAAATCTCCGATTTACCATTTTTTTACCACATAAAATTTCAGCATGATGATGTGTAACAGTGACTGGGCAGGCTCATGTGTCCACTAAGTCCACAGAAGGTGCTGCAGCAGTCAATGAACCAGTGTACATGACCAATTCAAACAGGATAGTTGTGTACCTTTCGTTATACCAGGTAGCATGTATTTGTTTTTGATCTAGAAGGTTGTAGGAGTGACAATAATCTACTGTACTTCATGTGCACTGCCTTTTTTATTTTGTGATGAACCGCCACTCTGGAGTTCAGTCACTGGGTACACTTGCACTAGGGAGTCCTCACAGTTTAGCCTATAATGCCCACCTACATACTCAAGATGTCATCTTTGTGTTAATCTACTCCCAAGCACTCAACCCACTGCCACTGCCAAGGAATTTACTTAAAGGGGTATTCCCGTCTGAACATTCACATTTAGTTTCATTAATCTTCCATCTATAAACATTTCTTCAATTGGATGTTATTAAAAAAAATGTTTCTGTGTGAAGATAATTTTCCATAAATGTAGCCATGTTGTCCCTTAGAAACGAGTTAGCTTCCTCGGATACGACCACCTCACACTCTGGCAGGGGTGGCCAGACATGCGTTATTGAGTCCTGCCTGACCACATGGCTTCAGCGATCATTACTACAGGACGGCTGTAGGACATGAAGTAATTCCCGGATATTTCATATACAAAAACTTTTTGTTTATTTGTGTAATCCCTCCAGCAGAGGTGGCCGTATCCGAGGAAGCTATCTCATTTCTAAGGGACCATATGACTACATTTATGGGAAATTATCTTCACACAGGAACATTTTTTTAATAACATCTAATTGAAGAAATGTTTATATATGGCAAATTAATGAATCTGGATGTGAATGCCCAGACGAGAATACCCCTTTAAGCTAAAAAGGCCATGGGCACCTCATTTGCACAGGCAGTGCACGCTAGTAAATCACGGAGAACATGCAACCACTAAACATACTATGCTAAAGAGCCTGGTAACGTAAATCCCTTCTGAAACTTAGATTCTCCAAGGCTATAGGAAGAGGCTTAAACTTTAATATATACGTATAGATACAATACACCTAAAATATAAACTTGTCAGATAAGAAAAAGGTTACAAACAACATATATACAATACATACAAACAGCTCCAAAAATATAATGGGATAAAAGAAACAAAATACCCTTTCTATGGAGTAGTTACTGGGAACGCAGCAAAGAAAATTCATCAGCCTTCCGGTGATGATGGAGTTCCCAAGACTGACAAAGGGGTCTTCCTAAAATCATAGGTATTCTGAAATTTGACTGGGTTCCCACACAGCTATTTTCATGAAACTCATGATATAGGTGCACCCCAATCTTTTTATCCTCTACTGTAACTGAGGAAACATAATCATGAATATGTCCAAGTTATGGGACAAATATGATTCTCTTTGTGTGTTTCTTTAAGGACAGCAGATATATTTGTGCCTGCTCATTGTAAGTTGGGTAGACTTTTAGCCAAAACCCTGCATGCCGCGAAGGCGTTCACATATGTAGCGCTGATGAAAAACCTCTCAGGTCTCTGCGTCCATAAAACTGAAGATGGAGCAGCTGCTTTTCATGATTACTATAGCTCTCTTTATAACCTTCCCCACCATCCTCCGCCTTCAGAACCACTTACACCCTGAATTTTGTAGTCTTTTTGCAGAAATTGCAACAGGATTTGGCTAATTGGGCTTCCAAACCACTCTCGAGGACGTGTAGAATAGCCTGTGTTAATATGACCGTTCTGCCCAGGCTTTTGTACTTGCTCTAGACTACCCCCTAGCAACCAATATAGCAAACTGACAGGTATCTCGAGCCATTTCCTATAGGTGTCTTCTTTTCCCAAGGATTCCTAGGGCGAAGCTGATACATAGGAAGCTCCGGGGTGGGCTGGTTGCAGAGGTTACGATGTGGTGTCAAGACTGGCAGGGATACATCACATGTTCCACAACAAGAGGAGTAAACTGTGGGTGCACCAACAGGAACAGGTTTCACCCTCACCTCTGACAACTCCACCCTGGTTGCCTATATACGCCTTAGACCACAGACTATTTAACTTACCTGTCATAGCCTCCCAAGTGCAGCTGACCCTCAAAAGGTGAGACTCCCAACACAAAACTTTTGTTGGTCCTATGACTTCAATTACAGACAACCCTGGTTTCCCACTGAGCTGATTTTCTTAGACCTCATAGGTCCCAGGCTCCATTAACTTTCAAAAGCTCCTCAGCAAAACGTGACATCCTACATAAGACAAAGGGATGTCAGGCCCACAGTGTCCTCCCAGAACGAAGTGGAACTACACACAACTGACACATTTCTAAAACGTGCAAGGGAAGACTGAACTTGCGGAGATCTCTCTTACCCTTCAAGGCACTATGTTGCTAATTTTTTCCATGCAATCTCAGTCCTATACAATCTTCTGCTAGATAAGTGGGCAGGGTTGGAGAATCCAACTGTACAAACTTGGGAGTCTGTAATTGGGACAACCTATTCTCCTGAGGATCGGGCAAAGGTTATGGAACTCTGCCGTACTCTCTTAGGCAAGTCTCGGGAAACAAACTACAAAGTTTTATCCCATTGGTACTGGGTCCCTGCTCGCTTACATAAGATATGCCTCTCATGCCCAGCGGCATCTTGTCGATTTTTATTTGATTTTATGATACAAACAGACAATTAAATGTACATTACATTGTAACATCAGTGGAGTGTACCTTATAAGAAGGCATATACGAATATGTCCTATTAAGGGCCTCCGCTTTCAATGTCAGCTCCTAAGGGTAGGGTCTATCCACCTTAAAGTATAGCAATCTATATATTCACTGCCTCCCTTGTCTCCACGTGCAGGCTTAGAAAGTTTGTATTGCAGATGTAATGTATTGCAATGTAGCAATCGCTATTGCAGTCCTTGTGTGTCCATCTATTTCCCCCAAATTTTCTTAAATTTGGCTATAGAGTTTCTTTTCAAATATGAACCATATTCCAGTCTAAGTACATTGTTCACCCTATCTACGTATTCCCTTACAGACTGAAGCCTTGGCTTTATCTAGTGTGCAGCTATTAACTTTCTAACTTGATAAAGGGATCACTGAATCCCTACAGTGAATAGTAGCAGAGGTACCGCACTCTACTGGAATATGTGGTGCTCAGGAAAATTGGGATTCTCGGTCCACTTCATATAAGGTAGAAGAATTTTCGGCACACACAATGGGTTTTTTCTTTGCTTAATTAATTTTTATTTGTAGTGAAAAAAATTCATAGATCAGCCTTCACCATGAAGTAGTTTTGTATCATAACATCTTTTTTTCAAAACATAAGTAGATCAATAATTAGTACGACGTTTCGGTCATCTCGACCTTTGTCAAGTATGATCTTAGTTTTGTAGTGGAGGTATACAGAGTTGAGGTGAGGCATACCTCACCTCAACTCTGTATACCTCCACTGCAAAACTAAGATCATACTTGACAAAGGTCGAGATGACCGAAACGTCTCTATCAGCTCGAACCAGTCTGCCCATTCTCCTCTGACCTCTGGCATAAACAAGACATTTCCGCCCACAGAACTGCCGCTCACTGGATGTTTTTTCTTTTTTGGACCATTCTCTGTAAACCCTAGAGATGGTTGTGCATGAAAATCCCAGTAGATCAGCAGTTTCTGAAATACTCAGACCAGCCCGCATGCTCAGTTACTTACACTATACACTGCAATACAAGTGTATTGCAGTGTAGAGGCTTGAATAAGTGATCGGATGATCGCTTATTCAAGCCAAAATGTGGAAAATGTAAAAAAGTTAAAAAAAAAAAATTAAAACTTTTTATAATATAATTAAATAAATAAATAAAATAAAAGTCCCATAATCTCCCCAGTAACACATAAAATGCATATACAGTAAATAAAACACAAAAACATACATATTTGGTATCACCGCGTCCGTATTAATCTGTACAATAAATCTAAATCAATATTGAACCCGCTCGGTGAACTACGTAAAAAAAAAACTCTGAAAACTTCCCATAATATACAATTTTTCATCAAACACCATCACAAAAAATGTTCTAAAAAGTGATCAAAAAAAGTTACGTTCCCTAATATGATACGACTGAAAAGAACAACTGCTTTCGCAAAAAATAAGCCCTCAACCAGATCTGACAACAGAAAAATACAGAAGTTATGGCCCTGAAAAGTTGTCAATAGTAAAAACAATGCGATTTTCTCCAATATTGGTTTTGCTCAGGAAAATTAAGCAAAAATAAGAAAAACTATATAAATGAGGTATCACCGCAATCGTAGTGAACCAGAGAATAAAGATAAAATATTATTTTTACATTACGGTGAGCGGGGGGAAAAAAAATGCTAACAATCCAAAATGAAAATTGATGATTTTGTTTGTGTCCCCCTTGAAATAGTTAATAAAATCTCAAGAATAAGCTTTAGACTCCCAAAATAAATTATCTATACATTGTATCTCATCCCATAAAAAATAAGCCCTCATATGTTTGTATTATCAAAAAAAATAAAAATTTATAGGTCGTACAATGTGACAATACAAATCTGCTGTGAATGGCGCCTCCATTCATTCTATACTCGGCCGTGCGCCCGTACAGCAGTTTACCACCACATATGGGGTATCAGTACACTCGGGAGGAATTGGGCATCAAGCGTTGCAGTGCGTTTCATCGTTTAATTTATTCTGCAAATTTCAGTTTTGGCCTAAATGAATGTATTTTCCAAAAAAATTCAATAGTTTCTAAATCGCAGGTCCATATTTTTTAACCCATGTGAAACACTTAAAGGGTTAATAGACTTAATAGAAGTTGTTTTACATACGTTGAGGGGTGAAGTTTCTATAGTGTGGTAATTTATGGGGTTTTACTATTATTTAGGCCTCTTAAAGTCATTTGGAAGCTGAGTTGTCCCTCAAAATGTGAGTTTTGGCAATTTTCATGAAAATAAGAAAAATCGCACCTAAAGTTCTGCACCTCATAACATCCTAGAAAAATGACCGGAAGCATAAAATATCATCCCAACATAAAGCAGATATTCTGTAAATGTTAAGCATCAAACTTTTTGGGTAGTTTTACATCTTGTCTGGAAACCAGAACATTTCAAACTTGGAAAATGAAGAATTTTTACAAACTTTTGCCAAATTTTCACTTTTTTTCAGAACGAAATGCAAAACTTATCACTTAAATTTTATAACTAACATGAAGTACAATGTGTCACGAGAAAACATTCTCAAAATCACCGGGATATGTTAAAGCGTTCCGAAGTTATAACCAATTATCGTGAGACTTGTCAGATTTGAAAAATCGAGTCTGGTCATTGAGCTGAAAACTAGTGTCGGTGATAAGGGGTTAATACCCAAAGTATCCAGATTTTTGCCTGGAGAACTTCCCAGCAGTGCTCCTTCTATCCATACTCCCCATCATCCGCAATAAGGCTAAACGCTCCATAGTTGGTTTTCTACTTGCCTCCAGAACCATATTCCCAAAATTGTGGATGACCACTCGCACTCTTTTGGGCTCAGACAGATTCCCTGAGGTTCTTCTACTCCAAAGGATGGAGGAATTAACTGCTTATTTGAATAACACTAGAGAACAACTTGTTCTCACTTGGGGCCCTTGGCTAGATTTTAAGAATTCCCCTGAATACTCCACCTTCCAATGAGATTTTTGCTTGATATTTGAAGTGCTACTCCTGCTCACAGCTTTCCCCTCCCCCACCTGCCTTGATCCTATTTGACTACCTCTTAGACTGTCCTTCCCTGTCCGCCCTGCGTCATCCCTTTAGCCATGTCTATTCTGTGTTTAATTGCTTTACCTTGTAGCGTTGCACCGGTGCCAGAATTTTGAGTGCGATACGATGCTCGATACGATACATTCAAGAAAAGAAAAAAGTTTTATCTGAATGTTTAGGGTGCGGTCACATGGGGCGTTTACATTACATTTAGAAATGCAATCCAAACATCTGTGCACACATCTATTCACAAATGCATTTCCATTGAAACGCATGCGATCAATAACAGTGATTTGACAGGAGACCTTTAGTGCTTTATGACAGTGTAGTATATGTATTGCAAAGGTTATCCTGGCAATGTTAATATAAAATAGTATACTAAATAGCATAATTTAGGGCTCATTTAGAAGGGCATTTTTGATGTCTGTACCCTATTCTGGGACAGGAGCATCGGGACCGCCCGAAGCTGAGTATCTAAGTTTATTTTTCTTATATGCTGACCAAACTGGCTACTGGTTGGCTACTAAAGGGGGCTGGCTGGCTACTAAAGGCGACTGGCTGTATGGTACAGGAGACTGGTTGGCTATATACTACTGGGGGCTGGCTATGTATGGGAGGCTGTGACCAATGCATTTCCCACCCTTCTGCTTATACACGAGTCAATGGGTTTTTCCAGTTTTTGGTGGTAAAGTTAGGGGCCTCGGCTTATGCTCGGGTCGGCTTATACTTGAGTATACTGTAGAGCCTTGTGTGTGGGGAAGCCCTCAGCGACACCATATATGGACAGATTGTGCGTGGTCCCTGCTCTGTCACTAACCTGACACATTTCTCAAAAGGTTTCCCTTCCCGATGTCTGCTATATGGGAATACCCTGCAGACACATTCAGTGCCGCAAATTACACAAACCCGGTATTCAACCAGATCTGCCCCACCTGAACGCGAGCTTTGGGTGTGTTGATCAATGTATTTGCTGTATGTGCTGTCGATTTTGCTATATGATTCGCGTCCGATTCGGCTGTTTGTTTTACATTTTATCGTATGCTGTCACACTTGGGACACATTCTTGCCTGCGTACGATAGTACGATGCCATACTCCACTGTTCCTGTAGTGCTAATGAATCGTTCAATAAAGGAATATTTTTAAAAAATCAGTTTGTATATTTACATGCAACTCTTCTGATGCAAGTCCAACACCACTATGTGAGTCCAATGAGGCCTTGTATATACCGTGGTTACTGTCCTACTTCGTTGTTCCTGTTTGACAGGTCTCACTGCTATAGAACATGGTGCTATGTGGAACATGAGAAAGATCTCTGTTGCATCATTGGCCACTTCATGCCATTTGACCAGGGAGATGTCATCTAAGGTCCTATTACATTTGCAATGTGTACCCCTTGTTATGTATTTCCATGAAGGCATACAGTGCTCATGCCATGATACAGCAATGTGATCAGATATATACATGGATTAGACGTTGCAAACGTTGCACAGTTTTATTTTTTTTTCCTGGAATCTGCAGCAATAATTATTATATAAATCCCATTCACAATGTGGTGATGTGAACCAGCTCTAAATTGCAATGTCCACATCTCTGTTGCTTACTTTCAGATTCGGCAACAAATGTGTAATCTGTGACTAAGTGTCACGGATGGATGATTGTAACTCACCTGTCAATGACACACAGGATACATGCTCATGTGCAGGTAGCCTGATTTGTAGTTTATATTATTCCCATTCAGGGTACACTGGGTTAATATTTTGGAAGTATGGGTCCATGTGATCTTGGATCACTGCCTCAGTCTGCTCTTATAGCTGCAGTCAAAGCTGACTCAGATGCATTTTTTGAACCCAAAAGCAGGTGTGGATCATAATAGGTGAGGACTTATCATTGGGAGAAACTACTCCTCCTCTATTTTCACTCCACTCCTGGTTCGGCATCAAAAACTGCATCTGAAAAACTGAACGTGTGGCTACAACCTAAATGGGCATTCTTATTTCTAGCATTTATGGCATGTTGTCCAAGAGATGGCAATTTCTGGATCTCCCATATAAGTGAGAGAGCAAGCTCTATGTGCTCAACAATCTCCCTCCTTACTATGGCATAAATGTTTGAGATGGAAACACCTCAGTAAGGATTCAGAGAAGTTTTTTTCACAGCCCCTGTAACTGCAATATTTTATAAATATAACTGAAGATTCAAAAAAGATGTGAAAAGAAGTGAAGTCGCTTGCATATGGACGTAACCCTCCATTTTCTCTGTGCCTATGCCCCTGTGGGCCGTATGGAAATAAAATATTATTATAACAACTGTAATAATTATTTTGTCAGTTAGCAATTTAAGAGCCTGTTTTCTTCACTTTCAGATGTTCGTTCACCCATCAGTATGCGTAGGCAGCAGTACAAAAAATGTTGCATTTTAGTGTCACAAGTTAGAATTATAAGCTGCAAGAAAAAATGGATTTCAATACGAGAAAACTCATATCTGAAAAAAAAAAAAAGTTACAGTTCATATTCTCTACTTGAATAGCATTTTTGGTTCTAATGTCATGTGTAACTTGTAGTCCCCCTATAATAATTATTATGAGGAACCATTCTCATTTTTCCAGGATGTGCTGGACCTTTTTTATTCCTCTTAGAAATGCATAAATGATGATGGCGGTGTGATGGGGTGTTACCATTCCTCTTGCCAAAAGGGTGCTCCTACACTTTCTGCACTATATGTCATGTGACACCCACATGGCACCTTCATTGCAGTAAAGCCAGATGGACAATATACTATGGATTGTGCTGTTTTACGATGGATTGCCACTGGTTTGGATCTTGCGCGGGCTCTTATGCGGGGCTCTGACAGTAGATCAGGTGACCTTGTACTGTCTGCAGGTTTTATTGGCAACCCCTGTAAATAACGCTCTATCATTATAGATCATCGGATTCCCACATCATGAACATTTGTGTATGGTTTATGGCTTAGATGCACCTGCTAAATAGTGGATGGCATTGCTCTTTTTGGTCTTCAAATGGTCAGCACAGTTGACACATCATTTTTGGGAAAAATATATAAATTAGTTCTAAATGCTGAACAAGTGTGTAGTTCGACCCTGAAATCTGAAGGAAATGGTGGTGTAAATGCACGAAAGTTCACATACTTATGCATGCTTGTTGTGGAATTGGCTTTCATATACTTGGCAAAAATTTATTTTTATATGTGTTACTTTTTTTTTTTTTTCTGTTGTGTACTGAAAGTATTATGAATTATATATTACATATCCTTTGGCTTAGAGAAGGTTAATTCAGAGCATCTATGACCTTTTCTATTTTCCTAATTTTCATATCCCTGCTTCTTGTGCTTGTAATGTCGTATTCTGTGTCTGATATAGATTGGTCATCTATTTGATGGGCTGCATTATCTGTCCGCTGGCAACCCCTTGTTTACATTGCAGGTCTATAGAATCTGTCTTACATTTGCTTTTGTCATTCTCAAACATATCATGTTTTCCGATTGGATGCAGTAATTCTCCTCTGTTCATGTTGCTCTTCAGGCAATCTAAAAATAAATGGCAATGCACAAAGGAAAAGAAGTAGGTAGATGTATTGATGTGTGACATCCCCCAGAGAGGCTTGTTTGCATAGGTTAGGGGTGGGGCACAGATGTGACTACTAATTTGTACCATTCGGAGATATGCTCAGTGGCTTCCTTTTGTCTGAATGCCTTCCACTTACCATGTGTACTGTGACTGCCCGTTCACGGTAGCAGGGGAGGGTGTAATGAACGGAGCAGAGAGACATTGCCTGTGGATGGCATGCAGTTGCTGGAGCAGAATGTGTATCTGGACACATAATTTTACATTCATTGGCTGTCTAAAGAAAGCCATTTCATGGGAGGATTGGACAAGGAGCTGCGTCAATTTGCCGCCCGTCTCCAAGGCACTGATGATGCTGCCTTCACAATCTGGCTAACGTCACTGCTCCATCACCCAGCCTGGGTGTGGGCTTGTTGCTCTTCCCCTTCTCTCTCCTCCTTTTTCTCTCCCCTTCGTTTTTTCTCTTTTATTTTGTTCTTGGATAGCTTGTACATTTCTCCTCCAGCCTCCTACTCAATGCTAACAGCATGATATTTTGCAATCATTTAGGTGAATACAAAAAGGACGAACTCCTGGAAGCTGCCAGGTGAGTGCCCTTTAAATTTCCTTTCAGGGTAGTGAGAATGGGAAGAGGTGTGTGGGGGGGGGGGTTAGGGGTAAAAGGATACAGCCGGCTTACAAGCCTTACAATGGCATTGCAGTGTTATTGTTTTGTTGGTGCTCACTACACAGCTGGCCAAGTTCATTAGTATGGATCTTTGTACACTTGGCTGCCTGTGAGAAACAGAACAGGGGATTCATACAGATGACATGCCAAATATTGTGTCTTTTACGATGATGTTATATGATGCTTGGCGGAAATGTATCCTGCCTAGACTTCCCCCCTAAGCAACAGAATGTATCCCTCCCATAGTGGTCTTGTTACCTGTTCTTGATGGTTAAGACCTAATGCTGCAAGTTGAGCACAGGATTAAATATACAAATCTTCCACTAAATGATATATTTATTTTATTGTGTATTCATATATTGTATGTGTGTATGTATATATGTAATATTTTTATATTAAATTTGTATGTGTGATATATATTATATACATACCCACATAATATACATACACACACACACACACATACACACACACAAATTTTGTGTAATTAAATTATGCTGACTTTTCCCATCTCCAAAGTTACACGTTATGTGATTGAATTTGCCCTCACTTCCTTTTGACATAACTAAAATGTACCTTTACAAATATTTTTTTTAATTGGTCAAATTAAATAATATTAGAGACAAACATAATTGTTTATGCATGCATTTGATGAAAAAGTAACAGTGAGGGGCCTCTTTTAGAGCCTGTTTGTTTTAAATAAATTAAAAATTAAAATAAAAGCCAGGTGTATGACATTGTGGATCTGGAAAAAAAGTGTTTTGATGCTGCATGGATATGAAGGGCAGATGAAGAAGTCATTGCCATTAAGGAGTTCCTTAGTAGACCTAGCGCTGGACGAGTCTGGGCATTTTTTACGGCATCTACTTCACATTGTTGGTGGGATGCCATATAATGGTTTTAACTATAGGCACATATGGGATTGGAGGAGCTAGTCTTATAAAAAGAACATACTTGTGCATGTCTTTGGCACAGGTTTTTTTTCAGAACGGAAGTTTTTAGGTACTATTTGCCAGTTCTATGCCCGCTTTCTAAGAATTCCCTCAGAAGCCAAGAGTGTATTAAATGTGTTTAGATGTTTCATTTGGAAATTCAGTTATGTAATATGTTTAATGTTTTCCATTTTTGTAGGAGTGGAAATGAGGAAAAACTCATGGCTCTGCTAACACCTTTAAATGTGAACTGTCATGCAAGTGATGGACGCAAGGTGAGCACCCCAGTGTATTCACATGTTTGCTTGTAGTGTGCCAAATCCTAAAGATAACAGAATTATTTTTTCACATCATTAAAGGGATTATCCTCTTTCAGCAAATAATTCATATTGTTTGTTTAATGAAAAGTTATACAATTTTCCAATATACTTTCTGTATCAATTCCTTGTGGTTTTCTACATCTTTTCTTGCTTTCCTGCTATAGGAAGCTTCTATGTTTACTTCCAGTGGACAGAAATCTGACCATGGACACAGCGGTGTACGGCTGGTTGGTACCACAGAGAATAATCCAAGCTGTATGATATAATGCATCTGCGTGTTCATCGCGTGACAATGGTCATATCTCTATCCACAGGAAATAAACATAGAAGCTTTCTATAGCTGGGCACCAAGCAAAAATGCGAGGAATGGATACACAGAGTATATTAGATAATTGTAAAACTTTTCCTTACACAAACAATATCATGTGGAGCGTACATCAGCAGCACTCTGCAATTTGCTGCTGATAATGAATGGGGTGTTCCTCCAGTGATGTCACTGTCCTAATATGGGCAGTGACATAACGGAATCCTGCCGAACAACGTATGCGCTTGGTGGGGCTGTGAGGAGGGATGCAATACACTGCATCCGTTCCCCATAGTCATCCATTGCCTCCGATGAGCGCGTACGTTTTGGATGTTCATGATGTTAAATGGCAACAACTGTGCCTACGTCTGCCACCATTTGTCAATGTATACACGTCAGGAAAGCATGTATACAAAAGTGTAAAAAAAAAAAAAAAGACAAAACATCACAAAAAGGGGTGGGCAAAGCGTGTCTGATTACATGCTCAGTGGACCTCATGTTTCTATACTGTTTCACAAAATGTATGGAAAATGTATTCTGGTTGCTCTATGCAGTAATTAGTTTCTCTACATTGTATCCCTGGTCTTTGATATATTAAAGGTAAATAATATATTGTCCGACTGCTGCTGTAAAGCGACTGTGCACATTGCATCTAAAGCTTGCTGCCTATAAAGACAGGTTTGCTTTAAATAACCTTTTGCATTGTGAAGCAGCACATCTGTATTTATAGCATGATCCAAATGTTTTACTGCAGAATTTAATAAATTGCTTACCTTTGCTTACACTATGGCTGCAGGCTCTGCAGTTAAGGTCATGGACAATGTGATAAGATTACTAAGTAAATTGCAAGTCATTCTTCAGACTATTAATTGGCTAGCAAAATAAACTTTTTATCTAAAGGGTAACTTTTCTAGTTGGGTAGACCCTTGTGTCTTTTAAACTGGTCCCATCCTCTTGCTCTTTTCACTTGGTGTTATCAGAAGCAATAATTAACTGCCAATTAGTGATAATGGAGCTAAGTAGTGTTGGCAGCACAGTGATACGTGACTACATAGATGTAAGAAAAACTGCACCAATGCTGTCTACAAAGCTTAGCATTAATTCCACTTGCTTCTTAACTAGAGCCTTTTGTACAGTGCATTTTAAAGATATTGAGGCATGTTTTAATATTGCTAAAAAGTATCACTGAACACAATTGTAATATTTCTGCCCTAAAATTAGTTTCCTGACACGGGCATGTGAGCAGTGTTAGTAGTGTTTCTGTGTAGGGAAACTCTAATGAGCCCCCACGGTTTAAAGCTCTAAGGCCCTTCTAAGTATTTGTAACTTTGTTAAAGCTTTGCTAACATCTACCACATTTTAGTATTCTCTTTTGCATGTTTCATAAGGCCTTTCACACTGCTGTGGTTCTTGTATGACTCAGGGACTGACCACAGTGCCCAAGACTCCTTGCATCATATAAAACATGATGCATAGAGTTACTGCATCCCTGCAAAACAGCAGTCCCAAACTGTAATCATCTTCACACTTTTGCGGGAAGCAAGGACTTCCTGCATCATATATAACTATAACATATGCAAGTAGTCGCGTCCCTTGCATATGGCCAGTGGAATCTGGCCAGTGCATTGTCCGTGATTCATGGGATGACCACAGCAGTGTAAAACAGTCCACTGGGTATACCTGCTGTTGCACAAAACGCAGGTGCACACTATCTATGCAACAGAGGCCAGCGGTGACTGTAGATGAGGAGTTACACACGTGGGAAAAATTGCTGGTAGCCCTTGTTTAATGAATGAAAAACTCACAATGGTCACAGAAATGACTTGACCCAAGTAAAAATTTATTACGTTTCTATGAAAATAAACAACTTAAAGGAAGACATTGCTTTTCATGCTGCAACAGAATTTAAAAAAATCTGAAAATTATGAAACGAGCCAGGACGGAAATGATGTTAACCCTGAATAAATTGTGAGCAAAGGGACTTGTTAAATCCTGTTAAATCAATCGGCTTATACTCGAGTCAATAGATTTTCACAGTTTTGGTGGTAAAATTAGGTGTCTCTGCTTATACTCAGGTCGGCTTATACACGAGTATATACAGTATGTACGGTAACCCGGGGACCGCCTGTACATTTTCTTTTGCAAAAAACAAAACATAGTACTTGGAAATGGTTAAAGGAAACCTAACACTTCCGATGGTTCTTCTAAGCCGCAAATGCCGTGCACCAGCTCAGGGTGAGCTGGTGCCGGCGCTTATCTTCCTTATGTTCTTAAACAGATGTAAAGCGTTTAAACGCTTTATTAATCTTTATATAGGAAGTGGCTTCACCACACCGTGATCCACGCTCGGCACACCATGAAAATGTGAAAAATCGCACCTAAAGTTCAAGCCCCATATCATACTACAAAAATGAGAGGATGCATAAAAAACCATATCCACATAAAGTAGACTTTCGCTGAATGTCTGTTATTCATTTTTTTTTTTTTTTTTTTTTGCTGTTATGACTATGTGTGGAAAAAGTAGAACATTTTGAAATTTGAAAATTGAGAATTTTTCCAATTTGCCACCAAAATGTTTCAACTAACATGAAGTACAAAGTGTCACAAGAAAACAATTTCAAAATCACTTGGATTTGCTAAATCGTTCAAAAGTTATAACCACGTATAGTGACACGGGGAAGATTTGAAAAAATGGGCCGTGTCCGGAAGATGAAAAGTGGTTTTGGCATTTAAAAGGTTAAGCACAATTTTTATGTAAAGGTTTTCCTATGTGCTTGTATTTTCAGAGTGTTCTGAATTGAAATGTCTTTGCTAAGACTATTCTATATATGGTAAGGCTATAACTAATTACTTTATTCTGACCTTGAAATTTTAGAGGTTATGCTACTTTTTTTTTTAATCATTGTATATTGTGAATACACCGACACTAGTTTTCAGCTTAATGACCAGACTCCATTTTTCGAATCTTATATGTTTCACAATAATTGGTTATAACTCCGGAACGCTTTAATATATGCAGGTGATTTTGAGATTGACACATTGTACTTCATGTTATTTGTAAAATTTAAGTGATAAGTTTTGAATTTCAATCTGAAAAACAAATTAAAATTTGGCAAAAGTTTGGAAAAATTCTTCAAGTTTGAATTGTTCTGCTTTCCAAACAGGAAGTAAAACTACCCAAAAAGCTAGATAACTAACATTTCTGTAATGTCTGCTTTATGTTGAGATGATATTTTATGCATCCTCTCATTTTTCTGGGATGTTGTGAGGTGCAAAACTTTAGGTGCGATTTTTCTGATTTTCATGAAAATCACCAATACTCACATTTTGAGGGACAACTCAGCTTCCAAGTGACTTTGAAAGGCCTAAATAATAGTAAAACCCTGTAAATTACCCCACTATAGAAACTTCACCCCTCAACATATGTAAAACATTACATTTATTAACCCTTTAAGTGTTTCACAAATACATTCATTTAGGCCAAAACTCACAGATTCATAATGACTAAAATGATGAAATGCTCTGCAACGTTGGATGCCCAATTCCTCCCGAGTGTACCGATACCCCATATGTGGTTGTAAACTTCTGTATCGGTGCATGGCCGGACATAGAATGAGCGCAATTCACCGCAGGTTTGTATTGTACAAGCTTTAAATTGTTATTTTTTTTGATAATGCGGACACTTGAGGTGAGATACAATGTATAGATAATTAATTTGGGGGTCTATAGATTATTCATTAGATTAACTATTTAGAGTGGGACACAAACAAAATTATCAATTTTTATTTTTGATTTTTAGCACTTTTTTTTACCCTCCCGCTGACCGTAACGTATAATAATAACGTATAAAAATAATATTTTATCTTTATTCTCTGGTTCACTACAATTACGGTGATACCTCATTTATATAGTTTTTCTTATCTGTACTCAATTTTACTGAGCAAAACCAATATTTTTCAGAGCCATAACTTCTGTATTTTTCTGTTAAGAGAACTGGTGATTATTTTTGTGAAAAGAGTTGTTCTTTTCCGTCGTATCATATTAAAAGCGCATAACTTTTTTTGATCACCTTTTCGAACCTTTTTTTGTGATGGTGGTTTGATGAAAGATTGTATATTACGGAAAGTTTTTCGTGGATATTTTTACGCTGTTCGCCGAGCGGGTTCATTAGCGGGATTTATTTACTTTATTTGCATTTTATGTGTAACTGGGGAGATTATAGGACTTTTATTTTATTTATTTAATTATTATTATAAAATATTTACTTTTTTTATTTATTTAATTTTTTCCATTTTTTACATATTCCATACTTGGGCTTGAACAAGTGTTCATCCGATTGCTCAGTTACAGCTGGACCTGTTATAAGGCGGAACCCGGCGAGGAGAGGAGCCGGAAGCCTCTGGGCGCTCCCTGGACCAAAGGGCTGCGACAGGAGGGATCGGATCCCCCAGTAAGCTCACCAGGGGGGTCCAATCCACGGGAAACAAGGGGATAAACACTCGGGATCAGAGTTTTTATTGCTGGGTCTGGGCTTTGACATCACAGCCCGACAACGGCACCAGCAAGGCCCGGTGTCCCGAAATCTTCTTCTGACACGCCGCCATAGAAAGGTGTTGCGTCAGAATAAGTACCCTTGGTGACTGCCGTAAAAAACCTTGGAGCTTCAGGAAGGCTCCTGACAAAAGTGGCAAATGATCTCTATACTCTTTCACCAGTACTGTGTTCTGTTACTAAGCAGCAGTTCAAAAAGTTTTGAGATTTGAAATTCGCTGAGGAAGTGTAGTGGTAAACAAATTTTTTTTGCATTTTTTCCACTAAATGAAATTTAGTGATTAAAAAATAAAAAATTAAAGTTCATTAAAGGATCTAGCAGAAGTGTCTTAAAAATAATAGTGTGTAAAACTGAGATGAAAAGGCTGTCAATTTACAAAATAGAAGGCAGATGGTGTCAGTATGGTTCTATCCACAGTTGAAGAAAATGGGACCTGTTGTCTTCAGTTCACATACAAAACAGATACGAGCCTCTAGCGATCATACTCTTATGCAAACTGAAATCTGTGAAAATGCAAATATGTATTTCATGCTCAAAAGCTAATGTGTGTAATGTGACAAGTAAACAGATCTTGCCTTCTATTATGTCATTTGCTATATATGCAATCGGCTCCCCCATACAAGTAGGTTAACATCATGGAGGAACCTTGACGGAAGCAAGTTCTTGCTGACAATTGGGCCAACATACCTAGGGCTGTTTAAATGAAGCTTGCATAACTAGAAGTCGGTGTAATATGTCTTTCATTTGACATCAGGCAGTGGGTAAAAAAATTAAAGTAGAGAACCCGGCAGCCAGCACCATCAACGAAATAAATTGGTATATGACTATATGTTTGTTGTGTTATATACTAACCTGTTTCAGCATTCCTGATTGCTCCAGTGTTAGATTGTTTGAGGGACAAGGAAGCAGTGCCGTTACACTGTCCTATGACTCTCTGACTCTGGGTCACAATGATTGCATTCTGGGGGCCGGATTGATGCTGCTGTAATGAAGACTTCTAGCCTCCCAAACAAGCAACCAAGAACAAGTTAGTAAATGATGGCACCCCGCGTTTCCATGCCATTGTTCTCATGTTTTTTTGTACAGTTATTTCCTTAAAAGCATATTTGAACATACCTATCTACCATCTTTAAAGAGGACCTGTCACCAGATTTTGACCACCCTGAGTAACAATACCTGCTGATAAAGGGTTACAAGTCCTCCCCACATCACCTACAATTAGCTGCCAGTGAGGTACGGTACCTTAATTACAGATGTTTTCTGAAATTAGCTTTTGTGACTCTTCTCTCTGGCGGGCAGTGTACCACGCCCCCTTATTCTAAATGACCGCTCTGTGTCTTTTCAAATCACTGCTCTGCCTTCTTGTACAGACATATAACTACAGACATATAAAGCTCTATTTACAGATGGGAAATATTGTGTCAATTCATTTACACGGTGCCTTGTGTTACATTCATGGCATGTGACCAGTGACAACATTGCAGGTCCTTCAGCCTTCTAAGAATAGCAAACTGTACACCGTGTATGCAATTACATGAAATCACAGCAGCCTCCATGTAGGATGGAGAGGAGTAGAAGTCCATGAAGGCTGCTGAGATCATGTCATGTGACCAGAGTGACATCAACTATGACCAGTAAGGAGGCATAAGGCATGGGAAGTTTAGATGGGAGGGGTTGGCCAAGCAGGCCCCCCCCCCCTCTAATACGAGGTAATATTAGATAAAAGGTGATTTCTGTGGATGTAAGCAAAAAATTTTAAGTCAGTTAATAGACCTCTATAGGAACCTGTCACTGGCTGTATATGTGCAAATGTGGACAGGTTCCTTTTATTGGGTTTCCATGTAGAGTTGCTTTTTTAAATCGGGGGTTCCAGGATTGAGCTCATACATTTGTAGAAAGCGGATAATGGGCAGACCATCATCGCATTTTCATTAACCTCTCTTTTTTTCAGCAGTTTTATATACATCCCTTCTGTTGGTAGGGGTCACAGGACCACTTTCGTGATCTTTTTTTTAAAGCTCTTAAGTTGAATAGATATGTCAAATAAATTCTCTTATCTAGAAATTATCATTCTTCTGAAATTCTGTATACTTAAAGGGAAGATCTAAGCTGTCAGCTAGAGGAATTGCTCCAAATATGACAGATAATGTCAGTGAGCTCTTAAGTCAATATCCTTCTGCTGCTTTTTTCCTGTAGAATGGAAATGCAAGCAGTGACGTCAGTGTGTCTGTATCCTTCAGAGTCACCTTTGTAGTCCAGCATTGTAATGAATCTTGTTGAAAAGGACAGTACACATTTTTATGGATGCAAAAGCTCACAGTATAGCAGAACTGGGAACATTGGGAGGATTTAATATATTTCACCATCCATGAAGACGTACAGATGTGATGTAAATATAAAATTGCAGATGATCCACATCTTGCATATTTCTAGACATTGTAGATAATAGGCTTTTTATTAACCATTGCATGGTAAGCGATGGATATTTGTAATGTGTGTTCTGGATAGATCTTTGTTCTAATGACCTCACGGATCCTATATGACAGTGATGGCGAACCTTTTAGAGATCGAGTGCCCAAATTGCAAGTGCCCTTATCTACTACAAAGTGCCAACATGGTAATTCAGAGCAATATTACCTACTTAAGGGCCAAATAATACTGCCACATGTTTATCACTACTATTACAACAACATAAATAGCATCATGCTTAATATTACCACCATAGAGTAATTGATTTTACACCTATGAGCATATACATGCTTTAAGTATATGAAGTATATACATATTAGCACACTCATGTAATACACACAAAGATCAAAGGTATACACTCATATTCACCCACTTATCTCCATATACACAATCCTACATGGTCCTGGACCTACCATGCTGAACCAAGTAAGCCATGTTCTTAGGAGGTACCTTGGTACTCCCTTAATTCCAGAAGTTCAAGGGAAAGGAGACACAGGAACAAAAAAGCACCTAACTGCTTAAAGGCATAGGAATACAGAGTGCAGCAGAGTCATGTTGTGCTGTGCTGGCCCCATTCTTATCTCTTAACTGCACCTTCATAGAGACACTGCAAACAACACAAGTGCTTCCACAGTGCTGCAGCCTGCACAACATGTGGAATTAAGTGTAACCTGGGTGAGTGCACTCACAGTAGCAGGAGGAGGCATAGATGACCTGATGATGTCTTCAATCCTGTGTGAGTCCAGGCGGAGCCTAAATTGTTTACTGACAAAGTAATGCAGATCATCGGAACAAGCTCTGAGCACAAAGCAGAGAGTGCACAGCAAGAGGAAATGGCTCTGGATCTTTCACCTGTCTCTCCCCAGGTCCCGACTCTGGCTGCTCTCATAATCAATTATATGCATATCTTGAAGATACACAAATAATTGATTATATTCTCCCTGTTGGACCTGTAATCTCCCCTCCAGATCTGTTTTTTTACATCCCTGTGTCTTACCTCAGACAAATAGTACGGACCCGACAGATGAGGAGATTGAGTCAGAGCAGGGCTCCGTCTCTTCTTCCTGGGATAAAGGTCTTTCAGGAGGAGGGAGTAAAGAGGGAGACATTGACCCATAATAACAGGTCAGCTGCAGCCTGCACAGGGAAGCTAGTCTCCGGAGGGCTGCTGTGTGTAGCAGAGCAGAGAGTGCTCTCTGCTCTGCCACTCCGATGCCCAGAGAAGCACTGGATCTCCGGCACATAGCAGCAGCTGGTGGTCTGGCCGGAGCTCCATTAATAAAACACACACGGTGGAGGACGATGGCGGGCGTGTCAGCAGAGAGGGCTCTGCATGCCCTGTCTGGCACGCGTGCCATAGGTTCGCCACCACTGCTATATGAGATCACAGCGATATAGGAGCTGTAATGGACAGCTTCACTAATGCTGCAGCTACCAAGATAATACCTAACTCTAATCCAAGCAACATAACCTCTTAGATATAGCTTCCAGTTGTTAGTTAAAACATCTTCAGTATTTTATGGTGGAGGGCAGTCTATTAGATCTTTTGTGCCAGTGAAATGGAAAATAAGCTATTTATTCCCCAAAAAATTCAACCTTAAAAATTAAACCAGCAAAATGATAATTTGTGCTACAAGAAATAATGTCTACACCAAGTGATATTGGGTTTCCTTGATGCACCACAATTTTGGGTGGAGTATCCTTTTTAGCATGGTCTCTGGAAAACAGCGTCATCGGGCAGCAACGATTTGTTGCTATAACAGACTTGGGTCTTTATAAGACCGAAGGCTGTATAGCATCTGAGCATTTGTTACAATGTTCCAGCTACACCAATATATGGTAGGATCAATCACACAACCAAGGGTTAAAGTACCCTAGGGGGTCTGAAAAATAGTAAAAAAAAAAATGAAATTAAAATTAAAAAAAAAAATTCAAATCACCCCCTTTCCCTAGAACTGATGTAAATAAACAGTAAAAATCATAAACTTGTTGGGTATCGCCGCATCCCAAAATGTCAGATCTATCAAAATTTAGTAACGATTATTCCCAGGGTTTAACCCGCAATGTAAAATAGCGCTACATGTAAAGTTGAAAGGCCACTTTTTCTCCATTTTGAAACATTTTAAATAAAAAGTGATCAAAAGGCTGTATAGTCCTCAAAATGGTAGCATTGAAAATATAATCTCATCTGTTAAAAAATAACACCACTCACAGCTATGTACACTGAAGTACAAAAAAGTTATTAGTGCCAGAAGTTAGCAAATTGAAACTTTTTTTTTTTACAGGAGGTTTTAATTTTTGTAAATGAATGAAAACATCATAAAAGCTATAAAAAAAAAAATTGGTATCCCTGTGAAGATGATTTGAAGCAGTAAAATCCATGGTGCAAATGCATTTTTCACCGATTTCACTACATTTGGTATTTCTTTCCCACTTCCAGGACATGGCATGGAGTATTAAATACGATCACTAATTTGCTATTATGGAGAAAACAAGCCCTCGCACAGCTCTTTACATTAAAAAGTTACAGATTTTTGAAGGTGGGGAGTGAAAAATGAAAACTCAAAATTAACAAAGGGCCTTGCCATTAAGTGGTTAATAAAATGTCTAGCAGCAGCTGCCCCTCATTAATAAAATGTCCACAGCAGCCTCTCCCCATTAATGAAGTGTCTATGGCAGCCGCCCCTCATTAATAAAATGTCTATAACAGCAGCCCCTCATTAATGAACTGTCCACGGCAGCCGCCCCTCATTAATGAACTGTCCACGGCAGCTGCCCCTCATTAATGAACTGTCCACGGCAGCCACCTCTCCTTAATGAACTGTCCATGGACCATTTTTTGGGTTACAGATGATTTTGAATATCAAGTGAAGGTTTGAAACTTGACCTCTACTCCAATAAATACCGGTAATTAATAATGCATGATGGGTACTACTAATGTAAATGCCCCTTAGCATGGTTTTTAGGTTTAGAGTATATTGCAGCCTGCTCCTTTTTCTTTTCTAGTTGTTTATTTGTCTGTCCCATATTGAAATAAGGATCTGATGCAGACTCTGGCTTTTTTTTTTTTTTCTTTTACATTTTGGTGTATTTTGGTTGAGTACCTTCTCCAAATTCTACAATATTTTTAAATGCATCGTTTTACTTCTCCTAGATGTTAATACATCAGAGTTACAGTGTCACAACTGGGGTTGTAGATATGTCAATAAATGAAGCAAAAATTATAATTCCCCCCGTTCTTTTGCACATGTTTATTTTTTTCTTTGTTTTATTTATTTTTCTTTGTTTGTAAAGCGCAGCAGTTCTAGAAATTAATTCTCGCACCACATGTCGATTCCCGTGTAATGCTCCTCCCCCTTCACTAAATTAATGGGTAAATCCAACTATATGACAAGAAAATGAACAGCCATATATTTGAAATACAGCTATTTACATAACATATGGCCTTTATAGTAAAATTCTACTGCACGTTTGAAATATAAAATATCTTCTGATCTTACATCATCTTACATGTAGTTAAGTACATTTTATAATACCCTGCAATAATGAAGATGGGGATAATGCTCAAAAGGGACAAGAAAACCCCATTTACCAGTTACTGGACAGTTACAGGAATATAGAGGCTCTGTGAATATTATAAGCGAATCGCTAGTTGAACAGAACTGGGATGTATATGGTCTTCATGGGAAGAACCCTTACTTCAAAACGTATTCAAGTGAATGCCACAATGATACATTTGAAGGCAAGTCACCTTCTTCATGATAAATTTATTTGGGTGTGTATCTTATATGTTATAAGTAATATATGTCTTATAATACATATGAAACTCTTCATCATGTCTGTCCAAACTAAGCTCCTCTACTTTAACACTGAGCTCACATGTTTCAGCATTGTTTTTAGAAAATCAATGCATAAATCTGCTCCAAAATCACAATGTTCCATCAGACAAAGGTGTTAATTAATAATAATCTCAATTGACTCGTTGCCTACTTCCTCTTCTCCTTCCACTCTCTACATACTACATTAAAAATCATTTTTTTCTGTAAGTTTTTGGTAACAAGAATTGAGCAGAGATTTCTTGTTTTCACTTCTATTTATCCATGCAAAGTTAATGACCATTTTAAAATAGAAAACAAGATGAACTGTAATTTTTTTTAAGCACTTTTAGGCACTTCTAAAAGTGCACCCTGTCTTTTAGACTTGATTTATCATTCAGCATGAGCTACTGCAATAGATGTGTCTCATTTAAAACCTGGAGGGAACCTGTCATTTGGAAAGTCGTTTTACAGGATCACAGGCTCCTATTTTGATTTCAATAAATGTCTTTGTTGTGCATCTGAATTCATGCAACACACAAATATTTAAAAGCAACATTTCATAGTATATCGGAACCTGTCGTCATGGAAAAATGACCTTTCGTTGTTTAAAATCCGTACCTTTTTTAATTTTTATGTGTAGAGACCTTTCTTTGTAACACATTATGCTTCCTAGTGATAGTATCTAATATTCCATTCTGTGTAATGGTAATCGAGGGAAGGGGATTGAGACATTTATGAGGCATTTTTGGTGGACACCTTTTTACTATGCCCTCCAAATTCCATTACAGGGTTCACTGCTGGGAATGTACATTTTTATATTTTGAAAGATAGGGACTTTTTGGGAAGCTGTGATACCTGACATGTTTATGATTTTATAAACCAAACAATTACAATAACTCTCCCGCACTGTTTTTAAATTCCTCCAATCTCTCCATTCAAAAAAATATATAGAGGGGTGATATATGGAATAGAGTGCACCTATAATAAAATCTGTGTAGGCAGAACAAATCAATAAATTAAGGATAGAATGTATGAACACCTTCAAAATATATAAAACGGAACTAAAGCTCACCCCCTATCACATAAACGTGCAGGAAAAATAATGGTGACAATCCTTTTTGGTATTGAACAAGTGCAACAGGACTGGCGGGGAGGTGCATGTATAAATTAGATGTCTCTGGTTGAAAGCAAGTGCATATATGATTTAAGTACCCTAATTTCAACTGGATTGAACAGTGGGTTGAGGGAACTTTGCTTTCTAAGAAGAATGAACAACTTCTAAGTTAACAATAATAAACTCACGGACAGCAGACACTTTGGGAAGCTATAAAGTTACGAGGAGACCAGCCATGCCCAATTTACTTCTGCTCACTGCTTGGTGTCCTAATTTGGGATAACTGGCTGGAGCAGGAACCACAGTGCTGTGCCTGGGGCCCTCTTTGCTTGTACCTGGAGAAGATTTGCACCTTTTGTTCTCTGTGGGATGTCTACAAGACATCTGTGTGTCTGTGTCTTTAGCTTTAGTATTCCTTTTAAAAAAAGTAGTGTATACTGTTGCATTTGCCTTCAAAATAGTTTGTTCATTTTGTTCATGAATCATCGAAACAAGGGAAGAAAAAAAAATCTCATGCAAGTTACATAAGGAGAAATGCTCATAAAGAGAAATGGTGGGTGGGTGTGTGGTTGTCACAAACATAGATTCCAATTAACAGTTTTCTTTACAAACTTCAGTGAAGATACTCCCACCTATTTTTTAGAGTCTAGTCCACAGCTTGGCAGGTTTTAGTACTTAGGATTCCTTGTAAACTACTTTACATAATGTAATGGGAAAACACTTTAGAGACCAGTATTGCCTACCATCTGTTGAATTGGAAAGGTAAGCTGAGCTTGTTCCCACATCTACAATGAAGGTTTTAAATGTTTCTTCTTGTCCATGCATAGTATAGTATAGTAGAAAATACAAGGTAAGATGGCAGTCATTCATTAAATGTCAATTTAAATATAGTGAAGTTCATACAATTTATTGATGATGAAAGTGTTAAAAAATCTTGTTGCAAACAGGCGATTTCCTGCGTTAGAAAGATTTTTATTTAAAAAATCTTTTCCCTGACCATATGTGACTGAGAACTGTAGTCTGACTTCCTTTATAATAACCACATGCCCTAATAGAATACAGGAGTGCATGTGTTTACTCCTTTATTTAACTTTATTACATTATTGAAGGTATTTGTATAGTTTTGCATATTCATTTTTTCTCTATGTTCTCTGTGTAACTTGTCTTTCTAGTCTACACCCCTACACTTGGCAGCTGGCTACAATAGAGTCCGAATCGTCCAACTCCTCCTTCAACATGGCGCTGATGTACATGCAAAGGATAAAGGGTAAGTGCATGGAGAGCAAACCTATCCAACATGTTATAAGCCTCCTGCATACTACCTGAATATCTTCTCAGATACTCTCACTGTGATCAAAAATATTATTGTTTCTCCATTAGTGTTAATGGCTAGGTGTCTGAGGGTGCATTCACACGTGACATTAGCACATTCATTTTGAAATGCAATGCAGCAACTGATGAGGAGATTTGCCTAATTACATTGCTGTTAAAGGGGGTTTCCACAAGGCATAGGGATAGGGCGTAACTTCCTGAGCAGTGGGGTCTTAGTGCTGAGACCCCCACAGATTTGGAGAACGAGGGGTCCTACCAACCCCTTGCCAATCCTCAGACTAATGGAGCAGACAGCCATGCATGACCGTTCTGCTCCATTAATCTCTATTGAACTGACGGAGATCGGTGAGCACTGTGCTCAGCAATTCTCGACATCTCCATAGAGATTAACGGAGCAGAGCGCTCATGCGCGGCCATCTGTTCCATTAGTTTGAGGAGTGTTGAGGGGTCAGTCGGACTTCCGTTCTCGTGATCAGCGGGGGTCTCAAACTTTGCTTTGTGGGAAACCCCTTTAATATTTCCATTTACAAATCCCAATGTTAACATGTGTCAATATTGCATTAACATGTTCATTTTGTAAACGCAAATGTTAACAGTAATGTAATTAGGAAAATCTCCTCTTCTCAGCTATTGTATTGCATTTCAAAATCCATGTGTTAACGCCACATGTGAATGCAACCTGATTGTTGAGTAATTATAGGAAATTGTTTTCCAATTGCTTCATGTGAATGGAACAATTCTTGTCAAAACCTCCTTCACTTCTGTGGGGCTGAAGGAACTATGTTTTCAGTCAGTGTTCTAGAATGAAGTGCACAACTGGAACATTCATTTTTGGCACTCTGGGACATTTGTCAAAGTGGCCCACCACGAATACTTATTGTCTCTTGTGCCTTTACTCACACATTTCATCCCAGGCAGGGCCGGCACCAGCATTTGGCATACCTGGGCAAGTTCCGGGGGCCAAGGCTGCTGGGGGGCCCACATAAGGCTGTACTTAAGGAATCCATGAGGGTGTTTCATATGTTGGGTTGGGATCTGCATTCAGTAAATGTCAAAAGATATAAAAAAAAAAGAAAAGAAATGCAAAAATCAGATGTAGGGATAAATTAGAAAAATGAGATACAAAGGCAATACAATGTTATTTTGATATATAATGGACAAAAATTGCAATAAGAATAACATTCAGTTATTTAAACCTGACTGCAATATTCTTAGAAGTTTCTGTTTTAGGGCAATGCCAGTAGTAGTTTATTTCATTAGAATAGTATTTATGTTATTTCACCTTTTATTAGTCTGGTGTACTCATACATATTTTCCCTTTACCTACCTATAGTGGTTTGGTGCCTCTCCATAACGCTTGTTCATATGGACACTTTGAAGTCACAGAATTATTACTTAAGGTGGGTGGCAATAATGTAAATTCATGGTTAAGTTGACATTATTATAGATGCTGTGCTTATAAAACCTGCAAATCTGATATATACATACATAGGTTGCCTGACATAAACTATATATATATATAAAATATATAAACACACACACACCCTCTACCGCTTAAAAGTTTGGGGTAAATCAGACAATTTTGTGTGTTCTATGAAAAACAATACTTTCATTTTGCAAATGAGTTGCAAAATTAATAGAAAATCTTGATAAGGTTTTTTTTTTCCATTTGAAATAATGATTTTCTCCTTTAAACGTTGCTGCTCCCTTTGCTGCTTCTAAAGCATTGCAGACCTTTGGCATTCTAGCTGTTAATCCCTTATCAACTAGGCCCTTTTTAGTTTTTACGTTTTTATTTTTCACTGTCCACCCTAAAAAAATCCATAACTTTTTGTAATTTTTCCATGTAAAGAGCTGTTTGAGGGCTTGTTTTCTGCATAACAAATAGCACTTCACATTGACAGCATTTAATATTCCATGCCGGAATGGAAGGGAAGTGGGGAAAAATTCTAAATGCAGTAAAATTGATGGACTTGGATTTTATTGGTTTCACTGTGGACCCCAAATGACATGTCTTCTTTATTCTTTAGGTTTTATAATGTTCTCCTACAAAAATCTCGTGTACAAAAAAAATTCTTTATTTTGCCATGTTCTGGCGCTAATAACTTTTTCATACACAGTATGGAGCTGTGTGTGGTGTCATTTTTTGGTATCATTTTGAAGACAAAAATGGAGAAAAGTGACATTAAAGTGACACAAAAGTGACACTAAGTGCAATATTTTTCGTTACAGGTTTAAACCCTGGGAATAATCATTATTATATTTTGATAGATCGGACATTTTAAGACTCAGCGATACCTAACATGTTTATTATTTTTACTGTTTTTTTTTATATCTGTTCTAGTGAATGCGGGTGATTTGAAATTCTATGGTTTCTTAATATTTTTTTTTTACAATCCAAGCCAACAAGCAGTTTAGTTACGCCGGCAGCTAAGCAGGCGGCAAACGAAAGGTTAACACCCGCGATCAGTGCTAGCACCAATAGCGTGTGTTACCGGTGGGTGTTTGCTGCAATATACACTCACCGGCTATGGAGAGGGCTCAGCCCGTGAGCCCTCTCCAAACAGCCACAGCCTATGTTAAGGGGTTAATTTGCCGAGATAATCTAGAGAAATTTCATACCATGCTTTCAAAAGACCCTCCCACAAATAAGATTAGCCAGTCTCAGATATTGCTTTCCTTTTGCCACTCTGCGCTGAAGGTTAGCATCCTGTGGAGTCTCCTCTTCACTGTAGGTTAACACTGGCATTTGGTGGGGACTAGTAAATGAAGCTGCCAGTTGAGTATATGTTAGGCGTTGGTTTCTCAAACTAGTGACTCTAATGTACTTGTCTTGTTGCTTAGTTGTGCAGCGGGGCCTCCCACTTCTCATTCTATTCTGGTTAGTGCCTGTTTGTGCTCTCTTCTGAAGAGAGTAATACACAGTGTTGTAGGAAATCTTAAGTTTCTTGGCTATTTGTCGCATGGAACGGCTTTCATTTCTAAGAAAAAATAGTTTTACATGAAAGTTCTTTTTTTTGGCCATTGTTAAGTTTCATAGAACAAACAAATATGATACTCCAGATTCTCAACCAGCTCAAAGGAAGGTCAGTTTTATAGCGTCTTTAATCAGTCAAACTGTTTTCAGCTATGTTAACATACAGGTGGTCCTCTACTTAAGGACTGACTTACAGACGACCCTTGTTACAGAAGGACCTCTCTGCTCACTGAAATTTCTAGTGACGCTCTCTGGATGCTTTACTTTAGTCCCAGGTTGCTATGATCAGCTGTAAGGTGTCTGTAATGTAGTTTTATTAATGATCTTTGGTCCCATTATAGCAAAACATCAAGAAAATCTTTTGTCACTGGGACAAAAACATTTCTGGAGCTCCAATTATAAAATACAGTTCCAACCTGCATGCAGATCCAAATTAAGAACAAACCTAAGGAACCTATCCTGTACGTAACCCGAGGACTGCCTGTACTTGAACAAGGGTTTTCTAAACGTCCATTAGCCTTCTTACACAGTTAGCAAACACAGTGTGGCAGATTTACTAAGCACCAAGAGCCAGTTTTCTGTCAGACTTTGCACATTTTTTTTATGCACAACCCATTTGTGTTTCAGATGCACTATTCTTCATGCAACAAAAATTTTGTTACAGAAATGGGCATTCTGGTGCACAGTTGGACCGTGTGCCACATTTAACATACAAAATCTGACAGAAGTATGTCGCATGCCCCAGGTTAAGGATGCTCAAAAAAAAAAGTTGTTGCATTGTTGTTTTTGGTAAATGTGCCCCAATGTACCATTAAACCACTGGAGTGGTGGTTGTTGGAAATTGGCCTATATACACCTATGTAAGATATTACATTAAAAACCAGAGGTTTGCAGCTAGAATAGTCATTTACCACATTAACAATATGTATTTATGATTCTTTTAATGTTCGCTTCATTGAAAGAAAACCACACACTTTACTACTATTACTCAATAGATAAGTTATAAATTCTTTGGTTAACCCTTTCATACTTCTTCTAAACATTGGGGGAGATTTTATCAGAAGTGTCTGAAGGCAAATTTGTTCCAGTTGCTCCTTGCAACCAATCAGAGCTCAGTCTTCATTTTCCCACAGCAGTTCATAAAAGAAAGCTGAGCCCTCATTGGATGCCATTGGCAACAAGAACAGTTTAGTTCTCAGACACTATAGGTCAGTTATACCAGTTTCCCAGGGAATTCCGTGTAATGTAATGTGTAGGAAAGTAAATGCAGGACATTTCATAAAAACAAATTACATATCCTAAAATATTGAGGGAGTTCAACTAAGCTACTACAAATTGCAAAATTTGCATCCGAAAATGGAAACATTTTGAAACATTTTAGTATGTGTCATTTTTAGCATAGTTTAGCAAAATATGTACATAAGCAGCAAAGAGAGATGAGCAAAGAGAATCATTGATGGTGGAATGTAGAAGGGGGCATACAATCTGTGTGTGTCTGGAGCAACATATATAAATGTGGGGTATAGAGGTAAAAAGGTGAAACACAGGTCACACTACTGATTTAGGCAGCGTAAAAATACTCCCGGTGAGGTTTTTTTTGAGATTGTGTTTAAATCCTTGTCTGTGTATTAAATTTAACTGCAGGACTTGTCTTTTACTCACTTGGAATAATACAGAATGATGATCTAATGTCTTGCCTTTTCTAGCATGGAGCTTGTGTTAATGCAATGGATCTCTGGCAGTTTACACCATTACATGAAGCAGCATCAAAGAATCGAGTGGAAGTGTGCTCCTTGCTACTGAGTCATGGTGCGGACCCAACACTGGTCAATTGCCATGGAAAAAGTGCAGTGGACATGGCCCCTACTCCAGAACTCAAGGAGAGATTAACCTGTAAGTAGTTGTATTTTACCTTTTTAGATTTCATGCATATTTGAAGCAGGCAAGACATTGTGAATGTTGTTCCCCAATGTCATGTGGATCACACAGGCTCAGTAGCAGAGCCTGTGCAATCCGGGCTGGAGGCCGGCTGAATGTAATATGACGGGAGCACCTAAATGGGTTACCCACCTCTTCCCCCGACGATCGCCCCTTCCCCCGCGCCGAGTATGGGAAGCCGATCGTCTCAATGGTAGCCTCGGGGTCTGAAAAAGGACCTCAGAGCTGCCTTTCTGACTGCCTGCTGGGTCAGCCTCAGCAGTGCAGCTGTCAGCCTATGCATCTGACATCTGTTGTAATGCACTGCCATACATCCGCACAATTCATCAGTGTGGCAGTGTATAATTTTTAACAAGTGATCAGATGTGATAATAAAAATGTTTTTTATACAAAATAAAAGTCCTCTAAATGCCCCATATAGTGTAAAACTTACAAACACAATAAAATCTGAAAATCACCACATTAACAGCACATATTGTGAATGCCTTAAAACAATAAACAAAGCACAAATTATGATTTTTGCACATGTAACCAAACAAAAAACACCATAAAAAGTGGTCAGTCACATTTACCACTGCATGATACCAATAAAAAGTACAACTTGTCCCGCTAAAAATAAGCCCTAAAACCGCTCAATCAACAAAATAATAAAAATATTACACTGTCTAGTAGACGGCAATGCAAAATCAAGGGATTTTCTCATCAAATGAGTTTTTATTTTGTAGAGCAAGTCAAACATAAAAAATCTATATAAACGGGATATCTCCATAACCGTACTGACCCATAGAATATAAGTAGCATGTGCTATTTGGTGTATAAAAAACAAAAAACTTGTAAAAATTAATTACTGAATAGATTTTTCATTTTTTTTGCAACCCTCCCCCCCAAAAAAGGCTAATAAAGGTTAAACAACTGGGTATTGTGCCCCCCAAATACAGTGTTATTGCAGTCCTTGAAGGGTCTAGTTTTTAAAATGGGTCCACTCTTTGGAGGTCTGTTCCTGGAAAAATCTTCCAATAGAAGCTCCTTACCTTCCAAGCTTCATTGTGTGTCCATACAGCAGTTTGTGATCGCTTTTGGGATATTACTACATTCAGGAGAAACTGGGTAACAAACTATGGGGTGTGTTTACTACTTTAACCCCTTCTAAAAATAATTCTAAATTTGGGGGCCAAAGCAAGATTTTCTTGGAAAAAGATTTTCACTTCTACGAGCCAGTGTAAATACTTTCTATAAAATATCTGTGATGGTTAAAAAGCTCAATAGAAACCTTGATAAATTCTCTGGGTGCTGTAGTTGCCACAGTAGAATCATTCATAGGGGGGGTTCACTGTACTCGGAACTTTTCAAATGTGTAATGGCACCTGAAAACAGTGTCATCAAAATCTGCCCTTTATAAGCTCTCAATGGTGCCCTTTCCATTCTGCGCTACGCTTTGGCCCCTAAAGTAGTTTACATGTGGGGTATTGCCCTACTGGTAAGAAACTGCACAACAAAATCTGATATTTGTTTTCTTATGTGTAAATTTTAGGACTAAATAATAATTTTGTCAAAATGTAAAAATTCCAAATAGAACCTCCATTTTGTTTTAATTCTTGTGAGAAGCTTAAAGGAGTAACAAGTTTACCAAAGGATGTTTTGAATAGTTTGAGAGAAGCAATTTAAAAAATGGGGCGATTTATGAGGAGGTTCTAATAAATAGAACTTTTTAAACCCTTACGAAGATGAATTTGGAAAATCACTGTTCGAACTGTAAGCCTCCTAACGTCCTAATAAAATAAATTAACATATAAAAATTATGTCAGCATAAAGCAGACATATGGTTAATGTTCGTTAGCAACCAATTTGGACTGTAACCTGAACTGTATGATGAGTATAACATTCAATAAAAATAGGAACATTTTTGAAATTTTCACTAAATTTCCATTTTCAATTACAAATAAGTGCAATATATTTCAGCTAAAATATAACATAAATGCAAAGTACAACATGTCATAAAAAAGGGTTAACCTACCCATTCCAATTTCCACTAATTATATAGGAATATGTTCTGATGTTAAATCGTAAATATATTCAATTTTGTTTGTAGGTATATTTCATAATTAGCTGTAAATAAGTTCCTTTACTGTTCAGTCTTACATAGGCAGTGATCACCTGTATATTTACTAGTCTTCATCTTTATCAATGACAATACCAATTTTTATCCAAGATACTCAAGACCTAGAATGTTCTTTTGCCTTCTAGTTTGACAAGTGTAAAATAAGTGTAAAGTGAATGACCATGACAAAATCACTGCTAGTCCATTACTTTATGAAAACATATATATATATATATATATATATATACGAGTATAAGCCGAGTTTTCAGTACAAAAAATGTGCTGAAAAACCCAAACTCTGCTTATACTCGAGTCAATAAAGAAAGAAAGTCAATACTCACCTTTCCAGTGACACCCCCCCCCCCTCCCAGGTCTTCTCCATACTCTCGGGTTCCTTCTGGCAGTGGCAGGTTAGTCGCACAAGCTGTGACATCAGCCGCTGATATTATCAGTGTGTGTGCCGTAGTAGGCACACACAATATTATGGCAGGCCGGCTTCATAGCCTGGGACGTCACAGCTGACGGCAAAGCTTGTGTGCTGGAGCGTCACATGGACCTGCTGCTGCCGGACAGATCATGGAGAAGACTTAGGGGGGTGTCGGAAAGGCGATTGTTGACACTTTTTTTTTTAATGAACTGGGCAAACTGGGGCTGGCTGGCAATGTAATGGGGCAGAGGGCTGGCTGGCAATGTAATGGGGCAGGGGGCTGGCTATATACTGGGGGATTGCTAGCTGGCTATATCATAGTATCATAGTTTATACGGTTGAAAAAAGACACTTGTCCATCAAGTTCAACCAAGGAAGGGATTTGGGGGAAACAATTCTATATAACATAACCATCAATCGTATTTAGGTGTAAAAAGGCATCTAGACCCTTCTTGAAGCTCTCTGCTGTCCCTGCTGTGACCAGCGCCTGAGGCAGGCTATTCCACAGATTGACAGTTCTCATAGTAAAAATCCCTGTTGCCTCTGGTGATTAAACCTTGATTTCTCCAGACGGAGACAGTGCCTCCTCGTCTTTTGATTTGATTTAATCTGAAACAACTTACCACCATATTTTTGTATGGACCATTTGTATGCTCGGGGCAAGGGGCTGAATAGCTATATAGTGGGTGGCGGCTGTGACCAATGCGTTTCCCTCCATAGGCTTATACTCATGTCAATAGGTTTCCACAGTCTTTTGTGGTAAAAGTAGGAGCCTCGGCTTATATTCAGTTTGGTTTATACTTGAGTATATACGGTACCTTTATGTCTATATTCAGATAATGATGATAATGCCCCACTACTGCACATATGATGATTTTCTTTCTGTTTTGTCATTAATGGTTGTTTCCAATGTAGCAATGCTTACACAGCCAACCTTTTTACATTGCAGATGAATTCAAAGGCCATTCTCTGCTGCAGGCTGCCAGGGAGGCAGACCTGGCCAAAGTGAAGAAGACACTTGCTTTGGAGATCATCAATTTTAAGCAGCCTCAGTCACATGAGACCGCACTGGTGAGAACAGATGGCTCGGATTCCACATGTTGTGGGGGAAATATTGTATTTAAATCCACTATTTTTTGGCTGAAACATATGTAGCATTGCCAGAATGTAGAAATTGTCTTAACATATTTGTTCCAGTGTCGCCTTATAATATTAATAATTATTATTATTTATGCTGAACATATTAGCGGACAGTATAATAATTTCCTTATATAAGGGTATCTTGTTTAGTTTATGCATGGTAGCCCATATAGAAATCCAAAAAAAAAAAAAAAAAATGGAAAGTGACTCAGTGCCTCAGATAAAAAAGGTTATATTTATGATGAATGGGTCGAAACACTCGGAACAAATTATGTGTGTAGGGGGGTGAAACAAGATATGCTTCTGAATCAGTTTAGCTACAGCATTCTCAATGTATGTTTTTTTATTATTTTGATCATGCATCACTGTCTTATTTTGATCATGGATACAATATTGTGATTGTTTATTCCATACCTCGTATGCAGATCTGTTTCCCTAAAAGAACACGTGTCACACTGAATGAATAATGTTTCTGGTGTGTGCCTTTGGGGATCTGTGCATTTCCCTGGCTAACAGAAAGTTTGTTTTTCTGGAGGCAATGCTTGGTTTCAGACCGCTGTACCAAGTAGACAATTTATTCTCTGGCTTCTTATTCGGCTGGATGACATGGGCATTGCTCATCCTTGGCACTGCAGTTATAGAATCGAAATTGTTTTCAGAGGAGCATAATTTACCATTGATCACCCTCTTACATTTTGCTCAGCGCATTGTATATCTGAGCCAGACTTTTGATAAATGACTGAAGGATTCCATCTGTGTGTCTTGTAGAAAGACTGCCTTAGGACAATATAACAAAGATAGAGATGATATCATAAAAAGCGGCAAAATCTAAATGCGCTATTGGACACTTTATGTATGTGTTTACTTGTGTTATTTCTTTGTCTAACGTGTATTGCTATGTCTTACAGCATTGTGCAGTGGCCTCGCTCCATCCAAAGAGGAAGCAGATAACAGAGTTGTTGCTCAGGAAGGGAGCCAGCGTTAACGAAAAAAACAAAGAGTATGTGTTGTGTTTGTGCCATTGAATTTTATAGGACAGTAAATTGGTCATTGTTCAAAGGTTTGTCAAATCTGAAGAAACAGTAGTTACTATGTCAGTGTGGAGGATGAAACTAAATAAACTTAAACTCTGTTTTCGTGAAGAAAATTTACCATCAAGCTTGATAAATCAGTGACACTTACTCATAGATAGATCCAGGCACTGTGACTGTGGTAATCTGCTTAAATTTGTTATCATTTGTTTCCTTCTAAAATCAACTTTTAAAATGAGCCCCACCCTGATCCCTTAGCACGTGTGCAGTTAGCACTTCCCTCTCCCACAATGTGCTGAAACTTCCTTTGCTGTCCTGAGATTACATAAGGCCGAAGGAAGGTTTGTTAGGGGAGCAGGGGGAGGGTGAGACAATGTAACCGCCTATGAAGCCACAGAACGAGGGGCTATTGCAAGGCCCCCTACAGACCTTCTGGCTCATAAGCATAATTTTAATAGATGATTCACTGTTCCTGGATGAGTATTAGTAAGTGTCCCTTGATTTTAATAATAGATTTGCTTTAAATACTGCATAATTTAAAATACTGAACATATAATTTATTATAATTTAATATTCTGAACGTATAATTTTTTATTTTCTCTAGTTTCATGACACCGTTACATGTAGCTTCAGAAAGAGCTCACAACGATGTAGTCGAAGTTTTGCATAAGCATGGAGCAAAGGTAAACAAAATTTTTTTATTTTAAGTAAAAATGTGTTTGTGTATTTATATTATACACACGTGGTATAATAAAAAGCTCAAAACGGTGGAATATAAACATCGGATCGAAAAACTAAAAATATTATGTCAAACGTTTTTAGAAAATCTATCCAATGACACACCACCCCCCCGCCCCCCAGGGTAGGGGCAAACATTGACTTGAGAAAGGCTCGGGTTTGTAAGAGCCGAAACGTTGTCAGTTATGGATTAAATAAACCACAGTTTTTTCAACTTTAATTTTTGTGCTGCCTTTTCATCATTATTATTGGGAGGATCCTTTCTGCCTGGATTCATTTACGACTTTGCTTATTATATGTTTGCTGTTTTGGATACCTGCTCTGCTGCTTTGAGTTTCCTTTGGAATATATATATTAGATTTATTTATTTTTGCCTATATATTTTTAATTCTATACCAAGCTATGTACTTATCTCTATCAGATAGCTTGGGGTTTAATACAATTAGAATATTAGGTCAGTACATTTATCTCAAAATCCTACAGTACCTCAAAGGCATGCAGCTTTTATGAAAATTACTTTGCTGCTCAGCCTCTGATTCATCTCCGTTCCTGGCAACAGGGCGAGTAATTTAATTGGAGTATCTTGGCCATCTATCTGAAATGAGCTCTCTTTGTGTCATTTCAATACAAACTGCTTCTGAGAGTTTAAAGCTTCATCCCTTGTAATTGGAGAAGGACAGAAGTCTTAAAGTAGAGAAAGATGAACATTTTCTAGCTTTCCTTAATTGAGATAGAATATCCAGCCTGTCCCTGACTTAAGGACACCCCACTTACTGATGACCCCTTGTTACAAAATGACCTAACTGTCCACTGTGACCTCTGGATGCTAGTAATTTACTGTATTTAGCCCCTGGCTGCAGTGTACAGCTGTAAAGTTGTCCGCTGCAAAGCTTTATAATTAATCCTTTTTCGTATAACAACCTATAATTGATAAAATCCAATTGTCACAGGGATCTAAAAATTTTTTTTCTAGAGTTACACTTGCAAAATATACCTGTTCTGAATTAAATACAAATTCAACTTGGATGAAACCTGTCAGGCACATGTATCCCCCCAAACCAAAGGTTCTACCTCATTTTCTGTAGTAAGATGGTCTGCCTGATGGTACTGAAATGAGTCGGCAGCTCCTGTGAGTTATATAGTGAACAGAGGATAAAGGTTGTGTTGCATGTTGACTTCGCTCTGGCTGACTCAATTCATAGGATTGCCATGCAGAGTGGAAGGTCCATGTTATACACCGTATATACTCGAGTATAAGCCGACCCGAGTGTAAGCCGAGACCCCTAATTTTACCACCAAAAACTGGAAAAACCTATTGACTCGAGTATAAGCCGAGGGGGGGAAATGCATTGGTCACAGCCCCCCCCCCCAGTATATAACCAGCCAGCCCCCTATAGTATACAGCCACTCCCGCCTGCCCCCAGTAGTATAACCGCCACCTCCGTCCTGCCCCAGTTAGTAACAGCCACCTCAGCCTTGCCCCAGTATATGACCCAGCCCAGCCTGCGCCCAGGGTATACAGCCTGCCGCCCAGTAGTATACAGCCTGCCCCCCAGTAGTATACGGCCTGCCCCTATGTAGTATACAGCCAGCCCAGCCTGCGCCCAGTAGTATACAGCCTGCCCCCGAGTAGTATACAGCCTGCCCCCATGTAGTATACAGCCGCCCATGTAGTTATACAGCCTGCCCCCATGTAGTATACAGCCTGCCCCTGTAGTATACCGCCCTGCCCCCATGTAGTATACGCCTGCCCCCATGTAGTATACAGCCTGCCCCCATGTAGTATACAAGCCTGCCCGTCATGTTAGTATACAGCCTGCCCCCATGTAGTATACAGCTGCCCCCTGTAGTATTCGCTTGCTCCATTAGTATTCAGCTTGCCTCATAGTATACACGCCTGCCCAGCTTGCCTCAGTAACAGCCCTGCCCAGTTTGCCCCCATCAGTATACATGCGCCGGCCCCCCAGTAGTATAAGCCTCCCCCCATGGTATACGGCCTGCCCCCCAGTGGTATACGGCCTGCCCCCCAGTGGTATACGGCCTGCCCCCCATTTGTTATACGGCCTCCCCCAGTGTATACGGCTGCCCCCCGTGTAGTATACGGCCTGCCCAGCTTGCCCCCATCAGTATACAGCCTGCCCCCCAGTGGCATACAGCCTGCCCAGGCTGCCCCCAGTAGTATACTGCCTGCCCAGCTTGCCCCCATCAGTATACAGCCTGCCCCCCTCATACACACTGGCCCCCCAGTGGCATACAGCCTGCCCCCCCAGTGGCATACAGCCTGCCCCCCCCAGTGGCATACAGCCTGCCCCCCCTGGCACTACAGCCTGCCCCCCAGTGGCATACAGCCGCCCCCCCCCCCCATGGCATACAGCCTGCCCCCCCAGTTGGCTACAGCCGCCCCCCCCCAGTGGCATACAGCCGGCCCCCCCCCAGTGGCATAACAGCCGGCAGGCCCCCCCGTGGCATCAGCCGGCCCCCCCAGTGGCATACAGCCGGCCCCCCCAGTGGCATACAGCCGCCCCCCCCCCCCAGTGGCATTACACCTGCCCCCCCAGTGGCCTACCGCCGGCCCCCCCAGTGGCATACAGCCGCCGGCCCCCCCCCGTGGCATACAGCCCCCCCGCCCCAGTGGCATACAGCCCCCCCCCCCCCCCATGGCATACAGCCTGCCCCCCCCAGTGGCATACAGCCAGCCCAGAATGTAAAAAAAACAAAAAACTTATATACTCGCCCTCCGGTGGCCCCGGTGTGCAGCGCTGCTCCCCCAATGTCATCCCGGCTCGTCTTCTGCTCCCGTCTCTCTTTTGCTTCAGCGCGTCTTCTCTCTATAAAGCGTCTCCTGGGAGAAAAATGCGATCGCACGGACGTTTAAACAGGGGTGCCGCAATGAGACAAACGAGGTGCTGCGCGTACCGCCAGCCACAGCGTTGGTTAAGCGCATATATTTATTATTTTAGGCCATTGACTTCGGCCCTCATTGCGAATCGTGTATAAGCGGGAAGTTTTTCAGCACATTTTTTGTGCTGAAAAACTCGGCTTATATATGAGTATATATGCATACCTCCCAACATTTGTGAAAAGGAAAGAGGGACAAAATGGCGGCACGCGGCGATCCCCCTAAGCCACACCCCCAATCACTCCCTGGCCACGCCCCAAATTTTAGCCATATTAAATAATAAATCATCTCAATAAAAAAAAAAAAAATTATCCTCATTGGGTTTGAACCCAGAACCTGCATGTACAATAATAACTCAGCGCCTCACGACCATGAGCTATAACCTCTGTGATTAACCAGGTGGGAATTTGGTAACTAGAACTATGGACTATATCTGCCTGGTATATAGGAGGGATCTTCTCAGCTTATTGTAATTATTAACTATTATTATGGAGATTATTATTATTATTATTGAGATGATTATTATTATTTTTACCATTATTAATAATCATCTCCATAATAATAAAAATAATAAAATTTATAATAATAATAATAATCTCAATAATGACAATAATAATCTCTGAGAAGATCCCTCTCTATATATCAGGGCAGTAAATCTGTGTCACAGTGTAAATGGCAGATAACACTTCTTAGTTACCAGAAATCCTCAGCTCTGCATCACTGGGCTTATAGCTCAGTTAGTTAAGCTCCTGTCTATGGTGCACAAGGTCCCAGGTTCGAATCTTGGCCTGGCCAAAACTTTATGTAATTTAATTATATAAAGAGCTTGTGTCTGGGGAATCCCTGGAGACCATATATGGACAGATGCTGATCTGAAGCTGATGACGTGGTCCCTGCTCTCTCCGCTAAGCCCGACACTTCTCTGAAAAGGATTCCCTCCCGATGTCTGTAGAAGCCATTCTGTACTGTGAGTTCAGACTTTCAAAGTATTTACTATGCGGACACAGCGCCGGGACACAGCGGGACCTGGGGGGAGAATCCGTGACAATCTCATAGCTGCCCGTGACGCGGGGCAGAGGTACGAAAAACAGGAAAGTCCCGTCAAAATCGGGACGGTTGGGAGCTATGTATATGGTATATGTATATGTATATGTATAAATCACATAAACCGCTGACTCCTTTCAATACCATCATGCAGAGCAGCTTACTACAGAAAATTAAGTAGGACCTTTGGTTGACCTGACAGGTTTTTTAGGCCTGTTCCTAAAGAGATCCTATTTTGTACTGGAGACGGCCTGTAATTACCAAATTAGGTTGTAAGCTGGAAGGGGCAGTTTTGCCCTTTTTCTTCTACTAATTTTTATGCTGACTTCAAGTTGCAACGTTAAACTTTAATTATGAAACTCTTTAACCACTCATGGACTCAGCCTATGCTGTGGCATTTGATGGGAAAAAAATGCTAACAAACATTGAGAATGAACAACTTTATAATTTTGTACTACAGGCCTTTAAATATCAAACCGGACCCATTCCGCTTGGGTACAGGAAAAATCTGGGGGCATTTGAGGCCCAGGACTACTATAGCAACCAATTTAGTCTTACCAATTTGCGGGATGCTGTGGGCTTACCAAAGGAGCTCATTCCTGATTCGAAACCTCTTAATGGTACCTTGTAAAAACAATAGAGCTTTACTTAAGTAAAACTTTTACTTTTCCCACAAAACATTATTCAGTCTATTTATTGTTTTGAAAGAGTAATTCCAACTGAACATTATATGTTCTTGCCAGGGTGTCCACCAGCAAGCATATGTGTGATTTTCACAGGAAAGTAGGAAAAAAAATTATTCAGCAGTTAAGCTACTTCCAGGCTATACAGCAGGAGAAGCTGTTGATGGTACAAGCCAACAATGACTTTTTCTGTTGTAGCTTTTATTAACCCCTTAATGATCAGGCCTTTTTTAGTTTTTTCATTTCTATTTTTCAATCCCCACCTGCAAAAATCTATAACTTTTATGTTTACACGTAAAGAGCTGTGTGATGGCTTATTTTCTGCGTAACAAATTGCACTTCCTACTAACGGTATTTAATATTCAATGCCGTGTACTGGGAATGGGGGGGGGGGGGGAATCCAAATGCAGTGAAAATGGTGAAAACCCGCATTTGCACCATTTTCTTGTGGGCTTGGATTTTACAGCTTTCACTGTGCGCCCCAAATGACATGTCTACTTTATTCTTTGGGTCGGTACGATTAAGGGGATACCAAATTTGTATAGGTTTTATAATGTTTTCGTACATTTACAAAAATGAAAACCTCCTGTACAAAAAATTTTGGGGGGGGATTTTGCCATCTTACGGAGCTGTGGATGGTGTCATTTTTGCGACTTTTGATGACACTTTCATTGCTATAATTTTTAGGACTGTGCGATCTTTTGATCACTTTTGATTTTTTTTTAATATTTTTCAAAATGGCAAAAAAGTGCCATTTTTTACTTTGGGCGCTGTTTTCCATTACCGGTTAAACTCTGTGAAAAACCGTTATTATATTTTGATCGGGCATTTTCGGATGCGGCAATACCTAATGTGTTTGATTTTTACTGTTTTTCAATATTTATATAAAAAAACTACAGTATGGCAGTATATGGGGATTTTCCTTCTCACTCATTACAATGTGCTGATGGCACACTGTAATGATATGGCTAACACAAGTCAGCCTCAGGTCTTAGGAAGAATCAAGTACTATGGTGTGCGTCGGTAAGGGGTTAATGTAAGGTTTACCCTTAGAATTGCAGAGGTCAAAATATTTATTTAGACTCTACAGCAGTCATAGACAACAACAGGAAAAGTCCTGTATTGCCACACAATAAGGCTGCATTCTCACATCTGTATCGGTGATGTATATACAGCCGACGTACCGTTCCGTACCCTGGGAAAAAATAGGACATGTCCTATCTTTCCCCTGAATATGGCACCGTTCCCAATGTTTCTCTATGGAGAGGGCGGGGGTGAGCAGCTCCTCCTCTCCCTGGGGCTGACTTGAAAATTATAATCCAGAATCATACACTGTAATAATCTGGGTAGTCAAACTTTTCTAGCTATTACAGATTTTAATTAATCTCCCTCTATGTTTTTCAGAGAGTCACTGAGCATAACATTGTTCATTTATGAAATGCATTCATCAAAAAAAAAATAAAAATCTACCATCAAAATCAAGCTTGATAAATTAGTGGTCACTTAGGCATTGATCCAGGCACTTCTTATATTTGATAAAGTTTCCTCCCTCCCATTATGAGAGATTACAGCAGGCAGAAGGAGGGGGAAGTGCCGAAGGGAAGGGGAGTGCTCCTGCACAGTGTTACAGCCTGTGAATCTGCTACATCGTGGGACTCTGATAACATTCCCAAAGCCCTTCTGTGTGATTAGCATAATTTTAACAGTTGATTTTAGCAAAAATTAGCACTCTTTGAAAAAACCTATAGTAACCCTCTAATATCAATTTAGATACAATATTTTCAAATTGGTACATTTATAATAATTAACATTGATCTCAAGAAGAATTCTCACATCTCTTCTGACCTCTTCTGTTTGAGTTTCCAGCTGTGAAACTTCTGATATCAAAATAAGAGGCTGGTATCTTCTGAAAGTCTGCTGTTGCATTGTCGAAGTTTAATAGATTTTGTTATAATACATTTATGTACTTCTCCCTAAGGTGAATGCTTTGGACACACTGGGGCAAACAGCATTACACAGAGCAGCACTGGGAGGTCACCTGCAGACGTGTCGTCTTCTGTTGAGTTTTGGCTCTGATGCGTCAATTATCTCTCTTCAAGGTTTTACAGCAGCACAGATGGGAAATGAAGCTGTGCAGCAAATTCTAAGCGGTGAGTGAACACAACTTCAAAGCTTTGGTTTTATGGACAATTTTGCCTTTTATGAAAAGCTGGGTATAACAATTAGAATGTTCTAAGCTTAGTAAGAAAAATACAGACATTTGGACATAACAAAAATTACATTTCTATAAAAGGAAATCAGAATTAGCTACTGACTAATGACTAATCATTAATGGGAATCTTGCATACATCTATTTCAAAAACAATATTGTTGATTCTGTTCTTTATAATGCGACTTCCACAAAAACTACGAAAGATAAGGCTGGATTCACATCACATTTTTTGTATACACTTAGCCTATACATTGACAAACAGTGGCAGACTGAGCAGGGCCGGTTCTAGACAAAGTGGGGCCCTGGGCAAAACTAAAAGTGGGGCCCCAAAATAAAACTATTTTATGACCAGTCACAGTCAGCAAGAGGCTCCTTTAGTATGGTAAAACAAACTGTAATATGGGAGAATTTTATAGGAGATAGATAGATGATAGGGAGATTTATGGGCAGCATGGTGGCTCCGTGATTAGCACTACAGCCTTGCAGCGCTGGTCAACATCTGCAAAGATTTTGTATGTTCTCTCTGTGTCTGCGTGGGTTTCCTCCGGGTCCTCCGGTTTCCTCCCACACTCCAAAAAATTTGGGGAGGGGGACCGATATTTTCTGAAGGCAGACACTTGCCCCATTTTCAAAATTGCATCAAAGATTTTATAGACATAGGCGCCTTCATGCAATTTTGATTCAAATTGAAACATTTTATTAAAAATACTTAAAATTTTACTTTGATGGCAAAAAATTTGATTCAAACAGAAAATATTTACCTTCACATCTCCTAAATGTAATACATGGACATGTGTAGAAATCACAAATGTGCCCTATTGATATGTTCACATAAATAAATCCACATAAAATCACTGAAACTGTAATAACTAGATATCTGCTTTTCAGCTAGACATTTTTAGACAGTCACAACCTGCAAAATATAGCAATAAAACAGAATAAAAAGTAAAGGCGCCATAAAACCTATAGAATTTTGAAAGCAGACAACCAGGCGATGCATTTGGCAATTAACATTCAAAATTTCCTCTAAAATATGTACAAATCCAGATAATTATATAACGAAAATCTACTTTCCTAAACCAGTAAGATGTGAGGAGATCATACAGACCCCACATGTGTATATTCACCAAAACATGCAGCAAAGGGAACTGCAGAAAATTCACACAGATGTATCATTGTCTGTTCCTTAGACAATGGTAACCCAAATAAATAACTATATATCCATAAACCAAGCTAATGAGATAATAAAAGTCACATTTAGATGTGCGCCATTGTATATCACAATAACAGAACCCTCTGCGCTTCATAAGAATGAAAGTGAGAATGTCATAACATAGGTGTAAATAATGGAGGATGATGGGAAATAATAACTTTATTCCAGAACATGTGTGTTATTGGTGTTACGTATAACTTTATGGACATGTTCTGGTCGCGGTGTAGTCACATTAGGCGAAGAGGATTGAATGTTCATCGTATCAGTCAATTTTCCCAACAAAAAATAACTATCACAAAATAAAAGGGAATAAGAGAGAAAGGGCCACATTTATCACTTTTGTGCGCCTAAGTGTAGTAGTTGTGCCTAAATTCTGGTGCACTGTTTTCCAGAATTATCACAAGCTACAACCATCTGTGATAAGTTAATTTCCTGCCTCTTATTAATCACTTTACTTTAACACAGTTTAGGCGCAATTTTGGCGCAGTTTCGGCGTAATGTTAGATTCAGGCACTTACATGTGATCCTGCTACAAGCTCCTCTCTGCTTCTCCCACAGCCCAGAATGAAGATAACACTCACAGCAGCACCCAGGTGTGTGACACCCTGCACCCAGTGACCTCCTCAGCAGGGGCTTCTCCTGGAGGGGATCCCCCAGTGCTGAGCTCCTGCTGCACCCCTGTAATTCTGCACAGTATCCCCCTCAGACACACTAGTGATACTGTGCAGAATTACATGGGGGACACCTGTCAGTACTATCTGCAACATTCTGTAACGTTCTCTTCTCTCTTGCTTTGAGCTCAGGATTCTGCAGAATGTTTTGTAAATAGAAGGTGATGAACTGTAAATAGAGTCTGCAGCTCCTGTCTGCAGAGTATCTCATGTCTGTATTATCTGTACTAGTGTCTGCAGAGTATCTCATGTCTGTATGATCTGTACTAGTGTCTGCAGAGTATCTCATGTCTGTATGATCTGTTCTAGTGTCTGCAGGGTCTGGATGAGCTTTTCTGCTAGAAATGATCTGTTCTGCAAAGGGGCTCAGTGCTTTCTTCTCAGTTAACGCCAGCTCCTCGCTGGAGTGTTTTTGCTCCCGTTTTTGCGCCTAAATGAAATGTCGCAAGTGATGAATATCATTAGGCGCATCAAAACATCTGGATTGCTAGGATAAATGAGGGAAAGCTGGTTATTTTTTGCTGCACAGCTAGCATTTAGTCACATTTAGTCGCAAAAATGGCACAAAAAATGGTGCGCCTGAATGAAAAGGCGCAAAAACAACAGAAAAAAACGATTGATACATGTGGCCCAAAGTGTGTTCTTAGATTTGCATAGAGAAGGGTTAAAAACATGAGTATTAGTTGACATTCTCAAAATGTAGTACTAGTAACATATAAAGTGACTATTTCCATTATCTGTGAGGTGCAGCAGCTCCTGTGTGCAGCTAATACTCCCTGCAGCCTGATGGCTAAGAATCTGGAGATGGGGGCTGTATCCCTGGTTCTGTGACTCATAGAACCTCACTTTATTTTTCCTATGAAAGAAGAGAGTCTCCTCTTTTATATGAATCTAAATGTGTTTCTAAAATGCAGAAATACGGAGATATTAACTGCCGTCGGAAGTGTTATTTATATATAAAAATGGCACCTGATATTCTCACTTTAAACCTGAATATCTCTGGATCCATAGCACCTAGAAACAAAATTCAAGATTCATTTGAAAGAAGAGATTCTCCCCTTTCTCCCTGGGGGCCCTGGGCAATTGCCACCTTTGCCTACCCATAGAGCCGGCCCTGAGACTGAGGCATAGTTGTTGCCTCTGTCTGCCACTATGCTGGATAGAAAGACGTAGCAAGCTCTGTCTTTTCATCCTCAGCCTCTGCCTGAGCGACATATGCCTCAACAGAGGCAATGGACAGCTATGGAGAGCGGATGCAGCATATTGCATCTCGCCCCATGAGTGCAGGATATAAAAACCGGCATTGGCACTGTCCATTTAGGGGGTCTCCGGGAAAGGTATCCCAGTTGGAGAAGTCTATGCCATACATCGTAAGAAACAATATAGAAAACAACAGCAAGAGAGGGCGGTGCCCCGTGTGATGACGTCAAAAGGGACAAGGATATCCAGGTAGATAAATAAAGGTGCTGACCTGGTTACCACTTGTCGTGTCGTGTTGCGGAAAGGGCCCTATCCAGGGTCAAAAACCTGGATGTCGCATGTGAGTTGCTTCCACTAGTTGATTGTTACCTCAGCAGCTTCCAATAGCTTCAGATTCGGTGACCAACTACTAGGCAGAGATGTACAGAAGGAGAAAATGGGGCCTGGCGCAAGGTCTCCTCATCAGAAAGAAACTGATTCTACTTCGGTCCAATTGGTTTTATTTTGTAAATAGATTAAAGGGTAACAAGTTTCATGTAAACACCTTTCGTCAGACCAAACTATAGACGAAAGTAGCAAGAGTGTATATCTATGTCACATGGCTATAATTAAAAAGGAATAAATATGTATACAGACAAAGACTTAAAGGAGACCTACCACGTTAAATAGTAGGTGTAAGCTGCAAATACTTTCGTTAGTATCATAAACCGCTGTACAAGCCGCAGCAGCCAGTTATACATATGAATAAATAGGTAAATTCAATATATAGTAATGATGTCTAATAGCATCCTGTTAAATATGGATTCAATAAATTAACTATTAATTGACTAGATAATTAAATAAATGTTAATGATTGTCTAATAGTTCATATGAGTTGAACACTAAATTCATATTACTGCCTGCTGTTTCATATTTTGCATCTTTTTATAATATGAATTAATTTTATTATATAGTTTTAAGTACATACCTTGTTATATACTCACTGTGGAGGCTGTGACCAATGCATTTCCCACCCTCGGCTTATACTCGAGAGCATTGGTTTTTCCCAGGTTTTGTGATAAAATTAGGGGCCTCGGCTTATACTTGGGTCGGCTTATACTCGAGTATATACGGTAACCAAGAAAATGAACAGTCACAACCTAGTTGGCTAGAATAGTGTGTGTTTGTATGTGTGCATTGATATTTATGTAACTTTGAATATGTTGAGATTTCTGCTACCCTTAGTCTTTTATGCTTCTAAATGTAATCTAGCAAAATTAAGTTGCCCCACAAATCCATTTGGCTACAATAAAATATTCCATATTCCAGGGAGATTTCATAAATCTTAAAATGATTAATCTCCATCATATTACGTATGTATGGTGTGAACTCGTTATGACAATGTACATTATGACAATGTATAATTAAAAAAAAAATACTTTCTATTAAAACAAACTTAAATAAAAATCCATGCAAGAGGGATCCACAATGAGCAGTGTGTCTTCCAATTCCAAGTATACACTTTATTGGTTAAAAAAAAATAAACTAGAGCCTTCATAAGGTTAGAACATTAAATGTAACTTGATGTTTGGTTTCAGTAACAAAGTTTTTTTTTTTTTTTGTTTTTTTTTTCAACCAGTGAATGGACATTGCTGTGCTATATGTATAAATATGTGTAGTAAAATACATACTTATCTCATTATAGAAAGCACACCAGCCCGCACTTCTGATGTGGATTACAGATTGCTTGAAGCCTCAAAAGCAGGAGACCTGGATACTGTAAAGGTAAGTAATACCAGCAGATAACCATTTATGATGCATAAAAATCCATGTAAGGAGCGGGCAAGAGGTAAAACAAAAATGAAAGATGCTCTCCCTGTCTGCCACATGGCCATCAGTTTACTGTTACAGTCAGACCTGAAGTGCTGATGCTTCAGTGACCACTGCATATACTGTTCTTGGTCATGTGAGTGGCTTAAATTCGAGTCCACATCCTTTTCCACCAAGGACCACCCCTTAACAGAACTACTTGGAAAGTGGCCGACACAAATACACAAAACGTTGCTAATTTGCTTATTTATGCACTTGCGAGCCAAATGTTCAAAAATATTACCTCCCTTTTTATGGCCTCTTTATAGTATAGGATAGCATACAATTTTCCAGATGACTTCTTTTAATTCATGTTTATTCACCACATGGTGACTAGCATCTGTAGTTATATTTGATGCAAGGTGTCCCTTAAAACATATATCACTATGCTGCACAGAGTTCTGTAGCCGGCACTATGGACAATCCGTGAAATCTAGCCACTGCAGATCTATGATTCATGGGCTGAACACAGTCATCTGAAAGAGCCTAAAAAGCAATGCTTTTAAAACAGAATGTATGCTTTATTTTTGTGCTCTATACTGAACTTTTCTAATACAGTGTAAGGCTACATGCACACTGCTGTTGCCCGCCATAATACGGGCACCGTGGCCCATTGCCATTTATGGAGGACGTATATCGGCCGTATATACGTTCCCCAATGCGGCAGTGTGAATGCAGCCTAACATTGTCTGCAAGTGTGTTGCAAGATTTCCTATAGCATTGATGGCTAACCTATGGCACTGGTGCCAGAGGTGGCACTCGGAGTCCTTTCTGTGGGCACTCAGGCCATCACCAGAGATGACTCCAGGTATCTTCCTGCAGTCCCAGACAGCCCAGGACTTGCTGTGCAGAGCTATTTTAAAGTGACAGCTCTACCTGGGACTATTTTCTGCTTTATTGGTGTCCTCAGGTGCTGGTATCAATGAAAACTGTGACAGAGAAGGGAGTATAAATCACAAATTAAATTTCTGTGTTGGCACTTTGCGATAAATAAGCGGGTCTTTGTTGTAGTTTGGGCACTCGGTCTCTAAAAGGTTCGCCATCACTGTCCTATAGGAAAACTTTCCTTGGTATATGAGCCATTTGGGTTACAAGCATGTTCCCGGAACAAATTAGGCTGGTAATCCAAGGTTCCACTATATGATAATAGATTGTTACATAAATCTCTTTTAAAGATGTGTGAGTACGGCAGACCTCCTAGGCATCTATGGTCTTTTGAGTGAGAATTTTTTTTTAATATGCAGCCGATATTCATCTGCATTGGAGTCCGTTCTGATCATGGATGTTTATCCATTTACTGCCTCTTTGTTCCACACTAGGCCAACATGTGTTTCTGTACCTTATTATGGTCTGGTAAGGAATACCAAATTTAAAATGTTGTACAGTTAAAAATTACCATGCCATTTACTTACTTTGCATTTTTAACCAATGGGAATAAACAGCCTGGTGTCCACAAGGGAGTTTGGTCCGTCAAACTTGCTCCATGCGTTTGCAGGATTTAATGGACTGAACCCAGTTTCACTGAACATAGCAGATCATTCTCCGTTTAGTGATTCTAGGATTAGTCCAGTCAATATATAATATAATAAGAAACATATAATAACTTAAACAGATCATCTATAGTCCAGCAATCATGAATTTTTAATGAAGAGAAATATCCTCACCACTGTCCATGAAAAAGCTGTTTTGAAATAGCATTCGGAAAAACGGCCTGCGCTGTGTTATCAGGCCACATCTTGCTGTACTGCACATTGACGTAATCAACGTGCATCCAATCAACCAACAGGTGCATTAAAGGGGTTGTCCACTTTCGGCAAATAATTGAAAAGTTTGTGTAAGGAAAAGTTATACAATTTTCCAATATTCTTTCTGTATCAATTCCTCACACTTTTCTAGATATCTGATTGCTGTCATTCTATAGGAAGCTTCTATGTTTACTTGCAGTAGATAGAAATCTGACCATGGTCACACAGGTGCACGGCTCGTTATATCACACAGCTCTCTATGATACTAATGAGTCGTGCACCTGTGTTACCATGGTCAGATTTCTATCTACTGCAAGTAAACATAGAAGCTTTCTATAGAGGGACCACAATCAGAGATCTAAAAAATTGTGAGGAATTGATACAGAAAGAATATTGGAAAACTGTATAATTTTTATTTGCTTAAAGTGTGGATCTCAACACCACAACTTGCCAGATGCAGCATGGAATATTGAACCGCCAGTGCTTTAAGTTTCCGCTTGATGTCTAGGAACTGCTTCCTTCTTTTTTGGCAGTTCTATTGAAAAGTCCTGGAAGAAAGTAATATGGGCTCCATTGATGGTTATATCTTGCCTTTTTGAGCCTGACATAGTATTCTATCACAGTTTTTGTAAAATAGTAGTTTAATGTCCGTGGCTGGCATGCTGATGGTTTTTGGCAGTTGGGGCTCTGTGCGCTCTTTCAATTGCAAACAGTGGCGTCACACGGTCTCTACTGAAAGTTTCCAGCAGCAATTTTGTTAAAATATTCATCAGGGTGTTGGCCCTCCACTTTTTCTAGAACACCAACAAGAAGAATATTATTCTCGCATAGCTGGTACTCCAAATTGGCAGAGCAGTAGTATTCCAGAACTGCACATTTGGAACCTGGTACTGGGCTGCTACATTGCACAGTTGTTCTTGCAGCTGGTCTTTGTAGTTCTTGTCTTGTAGTACAGGAAGTTTTCTTAACACCACCTTGCAGGAGAAAGATGGCTGATGTTCCAAAAACCTTTAGAATTTGGTATGTTAGCAGCCATACTCCTTTCCCAGGTTGTCGGGTCACTACTCAAACCTTGGCAAAAGAAAACACCACATTTTTTTGTGTCCCCATGGAGATAATTTAGCCTACTTTTTTCTATTGTTATATAGTCCCTAAATATCTTGATGCTACTTTGCTGTTCCCATAGCAACCAATAAGTTCATCTTGAGGCTTTCATTGTGTATCTTTAGTATCACTGAAATATAGCCAAGAGCTTTAGCAAAATAGCAGGAATTTAATTTATTCTTAGGTACCTTTAATTGCCATTTTGTTAACTTACCCTTTAACATGGCATAATGACTTGCATCACATAGGCAAGGTTAACTTTTGTCCAAAAAAACACAGTCCTGCCCTTAAAGGTAAGTTGTAGAGCACCATACTAATGGCTGGCTCTCATCTAGTCCATCTCATACATCTTGTGCTTCTTTCCTTCATATAAAACTTGTATCATGGCTCATAATAATGACTGAGCAAATTATATCCTGTCCACACAGTTACTGAGGGCCATGTAACTTAAGATTTGGTTAACCACAACTTACCTGGAATAGTGTCGTTAAGCCTCTGTTGAGAGCACTTACAGTTCAAGGGTCTGTTGTATTTAAATGAACAAATAAAATCCTAAATAGGTATTTTGCATCCTGGAATGCCCAATCTATGAAACCATAAAAGTGATTAACCCATAGGGTAAACATAGTAATTTAAAAAAACTCCAGATTTTTGCCACCCATAAAATCTTAAATAAAAAGTTGTACAGTTCCCAAAATATCATCAGTAAAAAAAAGTCAGCTCGTCCTGCAAAGAAATGACACCTCGCTCAACTTCATACACTGAAGTATAAAATACACTCACCGGCCACTTTATTAGGTACACCATCCTAGTAACGGGTTGGACCCCCTTTTGCCTTCAGAACTGCCTCAATTGTTCGGGGGCCAGTAGGAGTTCAACAAAGGGTGGTGGCCTGCTGGCCGGGCACTTCCTCCAGAAGCTTCCATGTCCAATTTTTTCTTAGGAATTGACATAATGCATCACACAGTTGCCGCAGATTTGTCGGCTGCACATCCCATTATGCAAAATTCGTTCCACCACATCCCAAAGATGCTATTGGATGAGATGATTGGTGACTGTGTGAGGCCATTTTAATGAGTACGTGAACTCATTGTCGTTACAAGAAAACCAGTCTGAGATGATTCCAGCTTTATGACATGGCGCATTATCCTGCTGAAAGTAGCCATCAAATGTTGGGTACATGTGGTCATAAAGGGATGGGACATGGTCGGCATACAATACTCAGGTAGGCTGTGGCGTTGCCACGATGATTCAATGGGTACCAAGGGGCCAAAGAGTGCCAAGAAACTTCCCCACCCCATGCACCCCTCACCACCAGCCTGAACCGTTGATACAAGGCAGGATGGATCCATGCTTTCATGTTGTTGAAGCCAAATTCTGACCATCTACCATCCGAATGTCGCAGCAGAAATCGAGACTCATCAGACCAGGCAGCGTTTTTCCAATCTTCTACTGTCCAATTTCGATGAGCTTGTGCAAATTGTAGCCTCAGTTTCCTGTTCTTAGCTGAAAGGAGTGGCACCCGGTGTGGTCTTCTGCTGCTGTAGCCCATCTGCCTCAAAGTTCGACGTACTGTGCGTTCAGAGATGCTCTTCTGCCTACCTTGGTTGTAACGGGTGGCGATTTGAGTCACTGTTGCCTTTCTATCAGCTCGAACCAGTCTGCCCATACTCCTCTGGCATCAACAAGGCATTTCCGCCCACAGAACTGCCGCTCACTGGATGTTTTTCTTTTTCGGACCATTCTCTGTAAACCCTAGAGATGGTTGTGCGTGAAAATCCTAGTAGATCAGCAGTTTCTGAAATACTAGCCCTTCTGGCACCATGCCACGTTCAAAGGCACTCAAATCACCTTTCTTCCCCATACTGATGCTCAGTTTGAACTGCAGGAGATTGTCTTGACCATGTCTACATGCCTAAATGCACTGAGTTGCCGCCATGTGATTGGCTGAATAGAAATTAAGTGTTAACGAGCAGTTGGACAGGTGTACCTAATAAAGTGGCCGGTGAGTGTAGATGCTAGTATCAGAATATGGCAAAATGTTATTTGTTCTTGTTTACAAAAATTACATTTTTTAAAGGCATCAAAAAGTAACAAATTGTATAAATTTGGCGTACATCTCTTTAAATGGATAAATAAAAAAAATTATGGCTCTTGGATGTTGGAGATTATAAAATGGGTAAGAGCTGAATCCACTTAAGGCTAAGGGCTTATACATTAGTAGTACATGATCAGTTATTCTTACTATTCAAGAACGCAGCGCTGCTTATGCTGTCTCCGCACCATGTTCATGGTGGTGTAATGTGTATCTGTTGTAACTGGACATAAACTGATTTACTTCACTTGCATTGTGCAGCCATACCCACAGTGTAAACATCGAGTTCCTGCTGTATGTTGCTGGTGCCAAAATGGCATGCCCTTAGCATTTATTCCCAGGTTTTTATGCAGACCAATAAAAAATAAATTCTTGTAGTACTAATTCTAAAGTAGGATGCTCTCCATTTAAACTGTCTTGTGGATTGTATCCTGTTTAAAATATCTTGTGTTTTTATTTTGATAAGTAATTATTTGACTTGTTTTTTGAGTATTTTGAGTGACAAATCTACAAGTGGAATATTTTTATATTCCAGTTTTATATTCCAGATTGAGTTGCGAAAAGTCACTTGTAAAAGCCTGATTTCAGCTGGCATTTAAAGGATGTTTGCAAATGATAAAGTCCATTATTTATTTATTCACTGTTTTTATTTTTTACAGCAGCTATGCAGCCCCCAGAACGTAAACTGCAGGGATCTTGAAGGTCGCCATTCAACTCCCTTACACTTTGCTGCTGGTTATAACAGAGTTTCTGTTGTAGAATATCTACTACATCATGGAGCTGATGTACATGCCAAAGACAAGGGGTAGGTTTGTCAAATCAATTAAAGAAGACCTGTCCCAAGAATTTTACCTCTCACACCAGTAATATACCTGCTGGTAAATGGTTAAAAGTCCTCCCCATATCCCCTTAAATTGTCTGCCCCTGAGGCACTGTACATTAATGACATCTGTTTTTCTCATATGAAAAGAGTAAATTTCCAAATAGAAGAGTCATGACTCCAGGCTGCCAGTGAACCCTCCTTCTTTTGATTGACACCTCAGTGTCTCTTCAAATCTCCGCCTGAGCAGAGAGGAAGTCCTCTCACTGTCTTTAATAGAATGTTGTCCCTCTCTCTATGTGGTGAAGTTAGCAGTGAGAAACTGCAGATATTGTCAACATATCACGAAATCCGCGATGGGCGGGCCAGGTGACGGTGGGTGGTGCCAACTTAGATAAAGGCAAAGTTTGGGGTATGGTTTTACTTGTGGGAAGAGACAGATTTAACCTGGGATGCCTGGTCTGTCTGCACTTTTCAACAAATGAACAGTGGGGGGGAGTAAGGTTTATTGTGCCTGTTTGTGATGATCCCTTTAAGTTCTGCGAATAATGCTGAGTGACGCAGTCCTCAGTTGATGATACCTTTTATTCACTAACAAAAAAAGTGATAACAATTGCAAGCTTGAAGAGGTCTACTCAGGTCTCTTCATCAGCCGCGGTATAAGACATCATCTGAATATAATTTTACACAAATGGACACAGTAACGCTATGTTTAATGAGACAAGGGATAAGAAACAGGACAATCAATGGATAAAGAAAAGTAGTGGGATGTTTATTGTCCCTTGATTGAGATCTGGTCCATTCCAATGATGACCCCACATGGTCTGATGAGAAGATTCCTTTAGAGACGTAAAAAGACATACATCTACGTGACACATTCATCCCTGTTATAAAATGGTACTCCCCGACCTTCCTTTCTCTCTGATTTGAAATAGTTTTTTTAATATGCATACTTCAGGTCAGGTCAGCTGCAGAAGTTTTTTGGCCCAGGAAGATCTGTCCTGTTCTTTTATGGTGTGATGGTGAGAGTTCATCCTTGTCCTCAGTTGCTTCCCTGTTTCACCAACATATAGTTCTCCAGAAGGAGATCTGGTACACACAATTAGATAGACCACATTGTGTGAGGTACAGATGAAGTTACCTGGGATGATGTAATCCTTCCTGGAGTTGGGTATCTTTATTCGGGCAGTGGTCATTATGTCAGGACAGGTTTTGCATCTTGGTTGCAGGAATATGTCAGGAGCTCATTGTCCTCTTCTGGAACAATTATATTTTTTAGATTGGAGACCTGTCTATTGCAGTGAAGAAGGGTCTCTGGAAATACGGATCCCAGGCTGTCATCCTTCTGTAAAATAGTTTGTAATTTGCATGCAATTCCCCTTAGCACTTCAAGATGTGGATTGTAGGTGACAACTAAGGGTTTGCCTTGTATTGGAGGAAATTACTTTTTGGAATCCTCATCTGAGGACTCTCATCTTTCATTTTTTTAACCACTGGCTATAAAGGTACAAGTAGTATTTTAGCTTTTCAGAGTGACACAGCATGAGACATATTTATTTGAAAACAGATTATAATTCTCTGATTGTTTGCCGAGTCAGTAGTCTTCATTCTCTACTCTATACTAAGAAAATACCATGCCATAGTGTTCTCTCTCTGTGGAGTACTAGTTGTGTCTTTGGGGGTTATTTTTTAAATAAAATAATTCACAATGTGTTCTGATGCCATTACGATTTTCTGTGGGAGATTGCTGAACTCTGGTGTGTAAATAAAGCTACGAAGATGTAAGAAATGAATAAATGTGTTTTCCGTTTACATGCAGCGGTTTAGTCCCTCTACACAATGCCTGCTCCTATGGACACTATGAAGTTGCAGAGTTGCTAGTGAGACATGGGGCGTCTGTAAATGTTGCAGATCTCTGGAAATTTACTCCACTACATGAAGCAGCTGCTAAAGGGAAATATGAGATCTGTAAGCTTTTATTAAAGGTAAGATGGCAAAATATTTTATTTGTGCCTCTATTCTCTGCTGTTACTTATGGCTTTGCAGCATCTTTATAGTTTCTTGCACTAGTGGGCATTGGAAACGCATTACAAAGGCAAAAACAAAATTTCTAAAGGTTATTGAAGCCATAAATTAAATGTTGTTTCTGTGTTTATGCTAGGGAAAGCTCTATGCTTGGATTTTTATTGCTTTGGATTTTTAAAAAGGCCTGAATATGTTTCTCTTGAAGGCTTTGCAAAGGACACTTTTCTTTAATTTACCTAACATTGTTTAAAAAAATGTATATGGCATTTGCTGTGTGTGTTGTAACAAATATGTTGTTTTCTGTGTGCTGAATAGAAAAACATATTTTTTATCTGCTGTGGAAGCCTTTTATTAGTAGAGATATAAATGACACCATATTCAGTTTATCCCTTTTTGGCCTGAGGTGACATACAAGTCTGTTTCTTGAACAAAATGATGGTATTTCTCATATATTTATCTGTCGTGTGTGTGTGTATATATAATATTATGTATGTGTGTGTAGATAGATTTTCTTTTATCCATTTGAACATTTCTAAACCATTTTAATTTTGAGTTTGTCTCCTAGCATGGAGCTGATCCAACCAAGAAAAACAGAGATGGGAATACACCCCTGGATTTAGTAAAAGATGGGGACACCGACATTCAGGATTTATTAAGAGGAGATGCAGCACTACTTGACGCAGCAAAAAAAGGCTGCTTAGCAAGAGTACAAAAGCTTTGCACACAAGAAAATATTAACTGCAGGGACACTCAAGGGAGGAACTCAACCCCTCTGCATCTAGCAGGTGAGAAATACAGTGTCAGTGTCAGTGCAATCCAAAGAATCCAAAATCTGATAAGCCGTGTCCTGAGGTAGACCACATCATCCATTCCTCTTAGGGATCTTTCACACATACATACAAACATACAGGGATTCCTTGCTTCATATAAATATTTGATACCAAGGAATTCCTGCTTCCCTGCTTGTTACACATGTATGAATATATTGGCTTCTACACAAACGTGTGAAAACGGTCATATATAACCCATACTGTTCTGTTGCCATACCGGTTGCATACTTTCTCATCACTTTCTTTGGGCAACACATCTATCCATTTTTATGGATGTATTCCCCACTGTGCCGTATGGGGGGGTGGGGATAGAGCAGCCTCTATCTTCCCCGTACGGGAGTGTCACACTACTTCCTATGGAGAGTGAAGTGTTGAACAGCGCCCATCTCTCCTCCTCTCTAGCTCGCTGACGTGTGTCCATCCAGGCTAAGGCTGGCTGAGCAAACTTCATGTGTAAAGTGCTTAATGCTCGGGACTAAGCTGAGCCAAACAACAAGAAGCGCGTTTAGCTGTGTGCTTTTGCCTCGTCATTTTAGCGATTTGGGGGTAATATGAAACAGCACCCCATGACCAACACTTCTGACCTGTCTCTGTCTTTTTCTAAAATCGTAAGAGAGAGAAATCGGGAGAAAATTAATCCATTCACTTTATTCCCAAGCATTGAAATTTATCTCGGCTCCCTGCACATAATTATTGTTTTTGTCAGTTTGCTGTCTGTTGATTCAAAGGATAGCACACAAATTAATTTCTTCATGCTCACACACAAGGGTCATGTTTTCCCCATTTTTGTATGAGAGCCGACTGTCCAAGTCACAAAAGACAGAGCATGTCCTGCCTGTATTTGTGGCATAGACGGCTTCCGTTACTTTCATCGGCACAAGAGTGGACCTCACATGCCAATAACTCAGTCTGCAAAAACAGACCACGTATCCATTGTTTGCGGCTTGTGAAATGCACACGATGTGTAGGGTAGCTTTGCGCATAAATTAATTTTTTGAGGGTTTTGCTTTTCACATGGGTTGATGCTATTCAGGCCTGGCTGATAATACATTTGATACTTTACCTAGCTGTATAAAAACTCAAGCCTCATTGTGCCTGCCTGCTTCCCATTCTCTCACATAGGCTAAATCTGACTGGCTCAGTAAATGCACATTCGTATACAGCATCGTGTTTATGTCACACCCTAAAGTATAAGGTGAATTTATTCCAATGTGTACCACATGCTGTTCAGCGGTCAGTCAGCTACTACTCTTTTATATATTTTATATTTTCTCTATGTTTCTTTAAAGAAGAATTTTACTGCCCAAACCAGGTGCTGGTAAAGGGCTACAAGTACTCCGCATTTCAACTAAAATTTGTTGCCAGTGAGGCAATATGGCTCTATTGGAGCCTATCACTAGCTGTATTTGTAAAAATGTGGCAATAGGTTCCCTTTAAAGCTTTTATCACTCTGTTTCTTAAATGCTTTTGTTTACTTTTTTCCTCAGCTGGTTATAACAATCTGGAGGTGGCTGAATATCTCCTTGAGCATGGTGCAGATGTCAATGCACAAGATAAAGGAGGACTTATTCCCTTACACAATGCAGCATCATACGGGGTAAGAAGAAAGCTGCACGACAGTGTTCATGAAATATTAAAGGGGTTTTCCCACGAACTAAAGTTAGGCCCTATGGACGGGATAGTACCTAACTTGCTGATCAGTGGGGGTCTCGGTGCTGAGAGCCCCACAGATTGCGAAAACGAAGGATCCATTAGACCCCTCACCGCTCCTGAGACTAATGGAGCAGACGGCCACTCATGACCGTTCTGCTCCGTTAATCTCTATGGAGCTGACGGAGATCGGTGAGCGTGGCAGATATACAAGAACTTCAATAGACAGAGGTATCTTTTGAATGGCTGTGCATATTAAACAAAACAAACTGGTCATCTTTTATCACATTATTTATCATGGACAGTGTTTCCAGCTCTGATGCAGATTTGACTATAGCCTTACAGAATGTTGCACCATTTTAATTAATCCTACCCAGGAATGGTCTAGAAACTGTTTGTAGGTTCTAATTTTATCTATTTGTTTCTTTCTAGCATGTTGACATTGCAGCCTTATTGATCAAGTACAACACTTGTGTAAATGCCACGGATAAATGGGCATTCACCCCCTTACATGAAGCCGCCCAGAAAGGAAGGACACAGTTATGTGCTTTACTTTTAGCTCATGGAGCAGATCCCACGATGAAGAACCAGGAAAGCCAAACTCCATTGGATTTAGCTACAGTAAGTGTTTTGGTTTATGTATTTATGTTGTAATAGTAATATTCAACTTGTTTCATGACAACACTATTAGGGTTCTAATACTTTAATTAATTTGTAACTTCTGCTCATTTAAAATAGGTTAATTAACACTGGTGTTTCACTTTTCGTTTAGGCAGATGATATTCGAGCTCTGCTAATAGATGCAATGCCTCCCGAGGCTTTACCTAGCTGCTTCAAACCTCAAGCTACGGTAGTCAGTGCCTCAATAATTTCTCCAGCATCTACCCCCTCATGTCTTTCTGCCGCCAGCAGCATTGATAATCTAACTGGTCCCTTGGCTGATCTTGCTGCAGGAGGATCTTCAAATGCTGGTGATGGAGCTGCAGGGACAGAAAGAAAAGAAGCTGAAGGTAAAACCTATGTTTATCTTTCTCGAATTACCTGCACGGGATAATTATTTTATGAGAACCTAGTAGGAAAAATAATATGAGCACCATGTTTCAAACACTAACCTATTGGTGAAGATTTCCGGGTGTAGGTACATCCGTGGCTGGTCCCTGCACTCTGTGAGCGTAGTTGCCATACACTAGAAGGATCCCCCGGCTAGTCGAGACACATTGCAAATTCATCCAAAGATGGTCAAACTTGATATACAAATCTGTGGTTCCTTAATATAATCCTCGTAGATAGATATTCTCATAGTGACCGTACAGCAAAGAAGCCCCAGCTGGTAGCTTCGCTGAAACTGTGTATCGGAGGTACCGGTGACGTCAAGTGGGACAAACAATAGGCAAAGATCCAATTCCAGCAGATACAAGATCCACATGAAGGTTAAACAATTTAGGCTTTATTGAAAAAAAAACTTCTTGATAAAACATCATAGATGACAGGATAACAAGCTCCTGTACCAGGAGAAAAAAATGCCTTACTCATGGCTTATTTTTTTTCCCTGAAACATTAATTTGTTATGCTGTCATCTGATGTTTTTAAAGAAGATTTTGCAATAAAGGATACATAATTTTACATAGGATCTCAAAGGAAGATTTATCAGAAGTGTCTGAGAGCACACCTGTTCTAGTTGCCCATGGAAACCAATCAGAACTCTAGTTGCTATGTGCAACTAGAATAGTTCTGTTCTCAGACACTTCGGATAAATCACCTATCTGCCAGTGTTTTGTGATTGGTTGAAATTGATAGCATTCAAGCCAATAAATACACTTTAACTAAAAACCCTATAACTAACTGCTAAATAACTCAATCTGAGATTTTGCTGGATTTCAGTGTACAGGTTTAATAAAGAAAGTACTGTATATACTCAAGTATAAGCCAAGCCAAGATACCTAATTTTACCACAGACCTAGGGTGGGAAATGCGTTGGTCACAATCTCCACCCACTATATAGCTAACCAGCCCCATGCCCCCCAGTACATAGCTAGCCAGTCCCCTGACCCCCTGTATATAGCTAGCCAGCCCTCTGACCCCCTGTATATAGCTAGCCAGCCCCCTGACCCCCTGTATTTAGCTAGACAGCCCCCTGAACCCCTGTATATAGCTAGCCAGCCCCCTGCCCTCCTGTATATAGCTAGCCAGCACCCACCTCCAGTATATAGCCAGCCCTCTTGCCCCCAGGTAATAGCCAGCGCACTCACCCTTGGTAAATAGCCAAACCCCCGCCCCCAATATATAGCCAGCCAGCATGCCTCCAGTATATAGCCAGCCTCTCCGCCCCCAGTATATGACCTGTTCTTAATTCGGGAACTGCCTACAGTTCCATTGATACGCTTCCTCTGAGTCCAGCTAGTTAAGGGAACACCCCAGTCACAGCTTATTTAAACAATACTACATGGTGCCTGGCCTGAAGGGTGGACCATGAATTATTCAATGCATTATCTTTGACTGGAGTGTTTCTTAGTGTGTGGTCAAAACCCAACTGTAAACGCATGCTTTAACATTTTCTTTTTGTAAACACAAGTGTTAACAGCTGTTTAATTAGGCAAATATCTCTTCAGCTGTTGCAATGTGGTTTTAAACAAATGTGTTAAATGCTACGTGTGACCGCACCCTTAGAGTAATATTTAATTGCAACTATTTAGATCATTAAAAGTAATATGTCATTGACATGTGAATTCAACCATTGATATTTTGTCTGAATTTAAACTTTTTTTTTTTGTTACATTGATATGTTTACTGTTAGTTTTTTCCTTTCCGTTTACGGTCTACTTTGCAGCACATGCTGTGTCCTCACTTTTACTGCAGATATATAATAAGCCATATGGTATTGTGTGAAATATTTTTTTTGTAGTCAGCTGAATGTCCGCTGCAAGAAATATATTCTGTCTTTTTTCCCCCTTGCAGTTGCAGGTCTTGACATGAACATCAATCAGTTTCTGAAAAGCCTGGGTCTAGAACACCTCCGGGATATCTTTGAAACAGAACAGGTAAGATACAAACTAAATGTGTTATCTCTGCTGATGCCGAGCATCTCTACTGTCAAATCTATTCTATGGCTGAATCTTTGACCTGAAGGATCTAAAGGTATTGCTTCAAATGAGATTATTGTTATAAAATATTTTGAATGCCATCATGCATATGCTACAGCCCCCCTTGAACTTTTCTACCTTTTTTGCCACATTTCAGGCTTCAAACATATAAAATTGTCATTTGAAAAATCAACAAGTGGAAAACAATTGTGCAGTGGAACAAAATTTATCGGATATTTTAAACTTTTGAAAAAAAAATAATAAACTGAAAAGTGGGTCTTGTAATATTATTCGGCCCCCTTAAGTTAATACTTTATAGCACCACCTTTTGCTGAGATTACAGCTGTAAGTCTCCATCAGTTTTGCACATCGAGAAACTGAACTTCTTGCCTGTTCTTCCTTGGAAAACAGCTCGAACTCAGTGATGTTGGATCGAGAACATTTTGTGGACAGCAGTTTTCAGCTCTTTCCACAGATTCTTTATTGGATTCAGGTCTGGACTTTGACTTGACCATTCTAACACCTGGATAAGTTTAGTTCCATTGTAGATTTTGCTTTATGTTTGGGATCATTGTCTTGCTTAAAGGTAAATCTTGCTCCTGTTTGGTGTGTCTCCCAGGTTGCTTGTGGCAAACTTTAACAAGACTTTTTATGGCCATCTTTGTGAAATGGCTTTCTCCTTGCAACTTCCATAAAGGCCAGATTTGTATAGTGCACGACTGATTGTTTTCCCCCCGACTCTCCCTCCTCAGCTGTAGATCTATGCAGTCTATCCAGAGAGATCATGGGCCTCTTGGCTGCATCTCTGATCAGTCTTCTTGTTTGAGATGAAAGTTTAGATGGACGGCCGGGTCTTGGTAGATTTTCAATGGTCTGATACTCCTTCCATTTCAATATGATAGCTAAAGTTTGTGAAATCTTTTTGTATACTTCTCCACAACAGTATCACGGACCTGCCTGGTGTGTTCCTTGGTCTTCATGATGCCCATGGAGAGTGCTCATGGGCTGAGCCCTCTCCATAGCCAGTAAGTCTTTGCTGCATATTGCAGCAAATACTTAGTGGCAACACACTAAGTCGGTGCTAGCACCGATCACTGGTGTTATTCTGACGATCACTGCCGGCGGCTCCAAAAAAGATGGTGGCGCATGGGCAGCGCCATCTTGGTGATGGTCATCTCTCCCCATGATGTCATCGGGGAGCGGCTGACTGTCGCCATGACAGCCTCGGGTCTTCCGAAGACCTCGTTTTAACCATTTCAGTACAATGTGCCATTTGCACACTGTAATAAATGTGGAGGAAAATCTCATATACTGCCATACTATAGTATACTAGGGAGTCTGAAAATAGTAAAAGTAAGAATAAAAAAAGTTCTAAAAAAAATTATAATAAAAAAACTTAAAAATTCAAATCACCTCCCTTTCCCTAGAACTGATATAAATAAACAGTAAAAATCAGGTATAATTGGGTATCGCCACGTCCGAAAATACCTGATCTATCAAAATATAATAACGTTTTTTTCACTCTGCTCAACCCCGTAATGGAAAATGGCGCCCGAAGTTGAAAATGGCACTTTTTTGCCATTTGGAAAAATATAAAAAATGCTATAAAAAAATGATCAAAAGGTCGTAGAATCCTAAAAATGGTAGCATTGAATACGTAATCAAAAGTTGCAAATAATGACTCCACCTACTGCTCTGTACACCAGAGTATAAAAAAAGTTATTAGCGCTAATAGATGAAAACATTACAAAAACCTATACAAATTTGTTATCCCCATGATCGCACTGACCCAAAGAATAAAGTAGACATGTTATTTAGGGTGCACAGTGAAAGCCCACAAGAAAACGTCACAAATGTTGATTTTCACTATTTTCACTGCATTTCGAATTAGTTTTCCCACTTCCTAGTGCATGACATGCAATATTAAATCCCGTCACTATGAAGTGCAATTTGTTACACAGAAAACAAGCAGTCACCAAGCCCTTTACGTGTAAAAATAAAAAGTAAAAAATGGAAATGAAAAAAACAAAAAAAAGGGCCAGTTCGTTAAGGGGTTAAACAGAACCCTGAGACTTACACAGAGCAGGTGTATTTATATGGAGACTTGATAACACACAGGTGGATTATATGTAATTTAGGAGAACAATGGATCATTCAGAGATCCTCACTGAACTTTTGGAGTGACTTTGCTGCACTGAAAGTAAAGAGGATGAACAATATTGCATGCCCCACTTTTCAGTTTATTATTTTTTTTACAAAAGTTTAAAATATCCATTACTTTTTGTTCCACTTTTTGTTCAAAACGCCATGTACTATCACCCTTAGGGTGCTGTCACACGTACCGCTTTGATTCTGTTGAAGCTCCTGTTGAAGCTTAATGAAAAGGAACAGGGACGTGCCAAATGCTTTTCTATGAAAACACATGTAAACGGTAGCCAACACCCGATGCTGTGGCACGCCCCCTGTCGCTTTCATTGTGCTTATAAACTGAATGAAAGCCGTATGTGTGACATATAGGGGGCAGCAGCCCTAGAAGGGAAAAGCCATTGCGCTGACTTCATTTCCTACTTTATTGTCTAAACCAGGGTATGGTTTTTTTTTGTTTTTTTTTTTAATGCTTTAATTTAGTCCCATCATTATGTTGCCAATTGCAGTAAAGGCGGTCCCCTACTTAAGAACACTCGACTTACATACGACCCCTAGTTACAAACGGACCCCTGGATTTTGATCATTTATTCTACTTTAGTCCTAGGCTGCAATAAACAGCTGTAACAGTTATCAAATGTGTCTGCAATGAAGATTTATTGTTAATCCTGCTTCTTATGACAACCCAACATTTTTAAAATCCAATTGTCACAGACACCAAAAAAGTTCTGGCTGGGATTACAATGATAAAATATACAGTTCTGACTTTCATACAAATTCAACTTAAGAACAAACCCTACAAACCCCTACAGACCCTATCTTGTATCTAACCCGGGGACTGCCTGTATAGCTCTGTGGAAACTTTGCTTTGCAAATGTGTTTGGTCATGGTTACACAAATGTTACTACTGAATATCAAGATCCCACTTGCTTTTAAGAAACTTAGGAAGGTGTATTCTGCTTGTTCAGGCAATGCTCTCCATGGACCGGTGTAGTCCAAGTATTGGTAGAATGTATATATTGTCATGAATATTTCAGAATATATTTCTCCTGTGATATCAAATTGTTTGCATTCCTATGTTAACGGTGCTTTAGTTTATTTTCATTTCTGTTGACTGCATACTGGAAAACAGAATTAATTTGGTTCGAGAAGAGTTGAGGCTAAACTCCACATGTTCCTGAATAACAATGAGATCTGATACACTCAGCAGACGTACATGAATATATCCTGCAAATCTGGGCCTGCTCCTAAAAGATGATGTGAAATAAAAAAAAGTTGTGTTGCATGTGAAGTCTTCATATAACTTTCGCAAGGAAATATTTGTTTAGAACCTGATTCCCATTACATTGACTTTAAAGGAAACCTACCACTTAGAATGGCAGGGGTAAGCTGTAAGTACCGAGCACCCACGATCGTGCGCGCGCCCACATAGGAAATAGCGGAGATGTTGCGCGTGCACGGTCGCGCGCAGCGCCGAAGCCTCTCCTGCTCTAAAGTTTAAAAAGTGTTAAAACTGCGATACCGCGGTTTATAACACTAACTAAAGTAAGTACTGGCACCAGCTCACCCTGAGCTGGTGCTCGGTACTTACAGCTTACCCCGGCCATTCTAACTGGTAGGTTTCCTTTAACACAAGTTGAGATTGGAAATCTGTCAGAATAATACTATGCACCATCTCTCACTAAGGATATATTCACACCCTAAAAAGTAACTTCTATTCTGTGAACATTTCTACATGGTTAAATGAAATCACCCCTTCAAAACAACAAAAAAAAGACTAAAAATACTCACCTCCACTCCTCTTCACCTTAATCCCAGCGCTGTCCTTCACTTGTTTCGACATGCTGTGATCACCTAGAAAAGAAACTTCTAATAAGCAGCATGGATCTCAAGGACAAGATAACCGCCTGCTAATTATGCACGCCTCTGCACCTCTGAGAGAGGTGACGTCATGCGAGAAGCGTGAATTCATGCCTCTTGCGTGACATTACCATGGTGGAAGAGGGAGTAGCGTGGGCATGCAGAATTGGCAGCCCATAGCGCCATACCTCGCAAAGGTGAGTATTCCTAGCCTTTAAAGAAAACTTTGTCTGGTTTAGATTATATAAAGTGGGGGGGGGGGGGGTTATGTGAAAGTAATAGAATCTTTTACTTATTAGTAATTTACGTGGACACTTTTTTTAGCTAAGGTAGCCAATTTTTAACTGGTTCCATATGTTCCTTAAATTTTATTGGTCTTGAGAAATTAAAGGAATCTAAAATAAAATTAAGCATGATAAACTAAGTGCACTTATTCATAGATCCAGGTGCCATGACTATAGTAATCTTTTATTTTTTTTTCCATGGCCTCCTTCCTTCTAAAATCAACTTTTAATATCATTCTTCTGATCCTGAAGGGCTTTGGGGGTGTTACCTGATCCCCTCTGTGCTGCAGCTTCACAGGCTGTTTCCCTGTCTCCCCCCTCCCACCTGCTCCCTCGGCACTGTCCCCTCCCTTTGTGTGAATTAATCTCACAGCAGTACAGGAAGGTTCAGCACACAGCGGGTGGGGTAAAGTACTCCCTGCACACTGTAAAAGCCTGCAGTATGGAGGAGCTCTGAGAACACCCCCAGGATCCCATCAGGCTCATTAGCATGATTTTAATTTTTGAAAGGAGGCCATGGATAACAAATGTAAGAAGGTTACCACAGTCACAGTACCTGGATCTATGAGTAATTACCATTGGTTTATCATGATGGATTTTGTTGGTAGATTTTCTTTCATGTGTTGTGCTGCTTCTGCTCATACATTTATTTTACAGGTAAATTATAATTTCACTTATCCTTATTGTTTATCTTCTATGATTCTTGACATTTACCGGCATATCTGTGAACAAATCTATGGTTCATGTAACTGGCCAAAATACAGCTCTCTGCACTACCCTTCCTTGAACCAAACTATTTCTGGAAGGTCAGGAAAGCTGAATTGGGCTCATTGCAACAAAGACCCGGCATATCTTTATTTTACCCTCAGTTTCCTCCAGTCTGGTTTAATGATGGTGAATATTTTGAATACAATAAATCTCTACCTTGGCAATATGCCCTCCAAGTATAACCATTGGGTGAATAGAAATTATGTTTAGGTTTTATGCTGTTCTCATCTACTCTGAAATTTAAAGGTGGCTTCTGTCTAGACAGCAGCTATGTGCTGTCACTTCAGAGTGAACTTTACTTTTCACTTTTCAATTATATGAACTTTACAGGCATAATTCTGGCTGCTGTGATGGTGCCAGTGTTTGGACAGTTTATCTATGCCCTGTGTTATTTTGCTATTTGTCTAAAGAATTTGTGTGTAGGATGTATGATTACCATAATTTAGAAAAACTCTGTTTCTCCTGTGAATGGTGCAGATTGCCATTCAGTAAAGTAAGTTTTCTCACATAGATACTTTAGATATATTCTCTAAATAATTGTGTGCATAGTTGAGATGAAATAAGGCTTGTAACCTCTAATGAGAAAGTAAACTGCTGGTAAGATGAAAGCTTGACTGACCTATGTGTTGGCAGCTTTCAATAGCACGATTCCTAAGTGTGTGTGTGTGTGTGTGTTAACCCCTTATCACCGACACTTGTTTTCAGCTCAATGACCAGACTCGATTTTTCAAATCTGACATGTCTCACGATAATTGGTTATAACTTCGGAACGCTTTAACATATTCAGGTGATTTTGAGAATGTTTTCTCGTGACACACTGAACTTCATGTTAGTTCTAAAATAAGTTATAAGTTTTGCGTTTCGTTCTGAAAAAAGTGAAAATTTGGCAAAAGTTTCTAAAAATTCTTCATTTTCCAAGTTTGAAATGTTCTGCTTTCCAGACAGGAAATAAAACTACCCAAAAAGCTTGATAATTAACATTATGGAATGTCTTCTTTATGTTGGGATGATATTTTATGCGTCTACGATGTTATGAGGCGCAGAACTTTAGGTGTGATTTTTCTCATTTTCATGAAAATTGCTAAAACTCACATTTTGAGGGACAACTCAGCTTTCAAGTGACTTTGTAAAGCCTATATGATAATAAAACCCCATAAATTACCCCACTATAGAAACTTCACCCCTCAATGTATGTAAAACAACTTCTATTGAGTCTATTAACCCTTTAAGTGTTTCACATGGGTTAAAACAATATGGACCTGCGATATAGAAACTTTTGGATTTTTTTTGGAAAATGCATAAATTTAGGCCAAAATTCATAATAAATAAAATGATGAAACGTTCTGCAACGTCTAATGCCCAGTTTCTCCCGAGTGTAGAGATACCCCATACTTGGTGGTAAACTGCTGTATGGTAGCATGGCCGGGCATAGGATCAAAGCAGCGCTACTCACAATATGTCATATTGTACAAGCTATAAATTTTTATTTTTTTTGGTAATGCGAACATATGAGGGCTTATTTTTTATGGGATGAGATACAATGTATAGATAATTCATTTTGGGGGTCTATAGCTTATTCATGAGATTTTATTAACTATTTCAAGGGGGACACAAACAAAATCATCAATTTTTATTTTGGATTTTTAACACTTTTTTTCCCCGCTCACCATAACATAAAAATAATATTTTATCTTTAGTCTCTGGTTCACTACAATTAAGGTGATACCTCATTTATATCGTTTTTCTTATCTTTGCTCAATTTTACTGAGCAAAACCAATATTGGAGAAAATCGCATTGTTTTTACTATTGACAACTTTTCAAGGCCATAACTTCTGTATTTTTCTGTTGTCAGTTCTGGTTGAGGGCTTATTTTTTGCGAAAAGAGTTGTTCTATTCAGTCGTATCATATTAGGGAACGTAGCTTTTTTTGATCACTTTTTAGAACATTTTTTGTGATGGTGTTTGATGAAAAGTTTTTCGAGAATTTTTTTTTTTAACTTTCATACATTTTCCACCTTTTGGCTTGAACAAGCAATCATCCAATCGCTTGATCATGCCTCTACACTGCAGTACACACTGCGCATGCTCAGTTACATACAGCCGGGTCCTGCCAGGAAGGCAGAACCCGGCGTGAAGAGGAGCGGCAGGAGGAATCGGATCCCCAGGTAAGCACACCGGGGAGGGGGGGTCCGATCCACGTGGGACACACTTGCACGCCGCGGTCATATTTGACCGCGGCGTGTAAGGGGTTAAACACCCGGGATCTGAGTTTTTTCCCGATCCCGGCTGTTAGTGCCGAGTCTGGGCTGTGATATCACAGCCCGACACCGGCACTATACTGACCTGATGTCCCGAAATCATCTTCTGACGCTGTGCCGCAGAAAGGCATCGCGTCGGCAGAAGTACCCTTAATGACCGACGTAAATTCCTGATAGGGCGGTCATTAAGGGGTTAAAGGAATCTGTACCTTTGCGTTTACAATCACCAAATTTGGCACAGGAATCTCTTAGATCAGGTTTTGAGACGAAATCTTCACCCCAAGCGTTCCAAAATCCACTTATTACCCACCATATACAGGAGCCATTGTCTGTTGCTGTGGTAGTTGGAAGCTGAGCCGTTATTGGTTGCTGTTCTGTCACAGGTCATTAATATGAGCTCTGAGCTGTGATTGGTTAATATAGGCAATAAGTATGAGACTCTTATATGTGAGGTAAGAAGGATAAATAGATAGGGGCAGATTTATCAGATGTGTCTGAGATAAAACTGTCCCATTTGCCAATGGAAACCAATCAAAGATCAGCTGTAATTTTATAAACAGCTGTGCAAAAATGAAACTTAGGGCACATTCACATGGCCGACTGCGGGGACGTACATGCGGCCGCAAATTTGTACGTCCCCATAGACGGCAATAGCGGCGCGGCACATGTGTGGCACCGATCTGGCCCACACACCGCAAAAAGATAGAGCATGCTCTATCTTTTGGCGTGTGTGCGGCCGTGCGCCGCTATTCTCTATGGAGGGAGGAGGCGTCACCTCCTCTTCCTCTCCAGCACACATGCGTCGTGCGGGCATACCGCTGTGTGAATATACCCTTAAGCTCTCAGACAGTCGCTGAAAGAGACGGCTGCCGACAGGCAGACATTCACTGAAGGAGACCGCCGCCCACAGGCAGACAGTCACTGAAAGAGACAGTCTGTAGATACATATAAAATATTTTATATGTATATTATATATACCTTATATACTCGAGTATAAGCCTAGTTTTTCAGCACAAAAATGTGTTGAAAAACCCAAACTCGGCTTATACTCGAGTCAAAAATAAATAAATAAATCAAAACTCCCCTTTCCGGCGACATCACATCATCTGACATCAACAGCAGCCGCTGCAATGGTATTGTTGTGCTGCACGACAGGGGGAGGGTGGCTATTTACACTGGGGCAGGGACTGGCAGGATATATACACTGGGGCAGGGGCTGGCAGGCTATATACACTGGGGCAGGGGCTGGCTGGCTATATACTGGGGAGGCTGTGACCAATGCATTTCCCACCCTCGGCTTATACTCAAGTCAATAAGCTTTCCCGAGTTTTTTGTGGTAAAATTGGGGGCCTCGGCTTATACTCGGGTCGGCTTATACTCGAGTATATACGGTATTTAATTTTTTTGTTAACCTATTGTATTTTGTTGTAGCTAAGATCAGTTATTTACTATGCTGGGAGATACAGCTAGTATTGACAGAAATCTCATTACAAGTTCAGTCCAGTTCCAATAGTGTCTGTCTGATATGTCCTTGTTCGCTTTCTTTATTTTAAACACTAAAATTCTGTTTGTTTGTTTTTTGTGCCTGTGTTTTGTTACTATAAATGGGATTCAGGGTTGCATCTGGAAGAAAAATTTTACCACAAGTTATTAGTACCTGTATTTGGTTTCTTAAAGTTTATTTAATCTCAAATGCAACTCTATTTTCAGATGTATTTTGCAGTAAAGTCTAAATTCTTATTCTTCTATGCACTGCAAACAGTGCAAAGCTTATATTGCGGTAAAGTAAGAACGATAAAACAAAAGAAATTGTGATGTGTCTTTATTTCTTTTCAGATCACATTGGATGTCCTGGCAGACATGGGTCACGAAGAGCTAAAGGAGATTGGAATTAATGCTTATGGTCATCGTCACAAGTTGATCAAAGGGGTTGAGAGACTCCTGGGTGGCCAACAAGGTAAATGTAGGGAAAAAACATGAAAGTCTGAGTGCTCTTCTATTATACTTTTTTACTGTTTTTACATGTACGTAAGAGTTATTAGTTTACCTTGTGACATAAAGGACATTTATGGAAGTAAAAGAGGACCTGTCACCCTTAAAAACGGCAGTTGGTAAAGTAAGCAGTGCCTAGTGCTACAATTGACCCAGAAGTGTTAGACTGCTGGCGTTATCAGAAACCTCCGATAACGCAAGCAAACACTGCCATGCTGTACAATAGAAACACCGCGGTGTGACTGCCGAGCATCAGGCGGCAGTCAGTTCTCCTAACTCCGCCCCTTCATGAATACACTTTGAGAGCGGTCCGTCGTTTCTAGTGTACATCGCGGCAGTGTCTGCTAGCTTTATCAGAGGTTTCGGATAACGCTAGCGATGTAACACTGCTGCGGCTCCTAGTGCCGTTTTTAAGGTTAACAGGTCCTCTTTAAGAACTGGACTTTGATGGGGTGCATCTGTATTTTTGAGCGCAACATTAACACTGCAGACTCCCCACCTAATGCAAAGGAAGTTTTATAGGAATTATTATTCTTAACAAGTAAAGGAATGAAGCGCGGTATGCGTGTTATAGAATCCAATTTATTTTAATTGAAAACTGCTACGACACAGTGAACGCACGAAATACAGTATATTTAGTTAAGATACATCAATATTCTTAAATAAGACTGAACTACTGCTTGGCCTTGCAAGACTCCTTTGGAAAGTGACATCTCAAGAGCATCACAGAGGATTTGATCTTCCATCATTTCTAACCACAGAACACTTTGTGCAATTAATCTTCAAGACTTTTCTTTTCAAGTACTGGGTAGCTTTGAGGCATCCAGGTATAGTCACAATAATTGCTTAGCTGTGCTTCATGTACTGATTTTGTTCTGTGCAGAATTTCTCATCAATACTTTTTTCTTTTTTCTACTATCACAACAGCCCTGGGGCTCTTGAATTCCCTTTATGATTTTGTTACCCTTTGATTCTTTTTCATTTCAGGAAGCAATCCTTATTTGACTTTTCACTGTGTTAGCCAAGGCACTGTTCTCCTGGATCTTGCTTCAGATGATAAAGAATATCAATCAGTTGAGGAAGAGGTAATTTCTCTTGAGCTGATTCTTGCTTCCTATGATGAGTGTAAGTTATCCTGTAGCACTACACCCCTATACATTAAAAAAGGAAGCCCAAAACAGGTATAGAATTGTTCCTTGTGTGAACTAGCACTCGCTCCTGGCAATTTGCCACCATAATCCAATTTATTGATTGTATTCCATTTCCTTCCAAAAAAAGGAGCTAGTCAGTGGTTATACATAGTCACACAATGTAAGGTTACAGTGCCACACTATACTAGAAGAGAATTATCATCGCATTATGACCAACTTGACTCTGCAACAGTCGACACAAATCCAACTCTACTGGATATCTCCAACATTTGTGATGATAACATTGTATGGCAGCCTGTCTGGGGCTCTGGGAGCAAGGCTACTTCATGCCCAGTTGCCGCTTCTGTCCCACCTCCTTATGCATCCTAGTCACACTTCTGATACAGCTTGTACTTACACACAACCTGTGCTCTCGCCTCCAGTTACTTCAGGGCTCTGCTCATGTGCCGTACGTCCTGATGTAATCATTTCTTATAATCTGCTTGCTGTCATTTGAAGAAAACTTTTGCTATGGTGGTACCTAAATATATAAATCTACCATTAGAATTAAGCATGATAAACCATGGGCACTTACTCAGGCACGGTGACTGGTTATCTTGTTATATGTGCTATTCATGGCCACCTTCCTTTTAAAATCAACTTTTTAAATTATTCTGATGAGTCCGAATGGGTTTTGAGGTGCATTACCATGGCCCCTCTGTGCTGCAGATTCTCAGGCTGTTACACTATTCAGTAGCACTTTCCCCTGCTTCCTTGGGTTGAAGCATGTTCCTTCACAGTATAACAGCCTGGAGGGGTTCAGGTAATGGCCCCCATAGCACTTATGTCTCAGTATCATAATTTGAAAAGTTGAATTTAGATTGTAGGAGGCCATGAATAACAAATAGAAGATGGCCAACACAGTCATGGTGCCTGGATCTATGTGTAAGTGTTTATCATGCTTGAATTGATGGCAGATTTCATTTAAAGGGCTTGGGAATTCTGTCCTTGTGTACCCACAACTTCTTGTCATATTTCAGTTTTGTAAACCTCACCGAAGTTCATATAAACTCAATGCATCAGATTATGTTCACACCAGATTTGTTGTAATTATTTCCACTACTTGAACTCATATATTCTAAATGAATGTTTCTTTAGCATGTGCTGTATTTTCTATGTTCTCCATTGAGATGAAATATTTAGGACTAATCTGCTGCATGAAAACTATTTCCTCATTTAAAATCTATACACCTCAATTTTTTGCTCTGCTTAATAGATGCAAAACTCTATACGTGAGCACAGAGATGGAGGAAATGCTGGTGGGGTTTTCAACAGATACAACGTCATCAGGGTATGTATGAAGTTCAATTACTACAGAATGTTACAATACATATTGATTATAGCCTGTTTTCTAATATTAATATATATTACTCTTTTATGGATACATATAGTAGCAAATAGCAGTCATTCATTTGTATTGATCTCTGCATGTTACGCTTTTCAGCAGGTGTTAAATGTAATATATTTGCCACCCACATTAAATTAAAATATTAGAACTAGGATTCTGGCACAGGTTGTAGCAGAAATCTATGCCAGCCAGGACCTAGAGTGGATTTCAATCGGGCCGTAGAAGAAAAACACATAGGATTGTAAATCCATTGTTATCTCTTGTGGCGAGAATGAACCTTCATTCATATTGATTGACTTCTGCTGATCCATTAGTACTAACTATCATGTATAGTGGGTGTTACCAGACATCCTAATTTGATATTTATTATACTGTGTTTTTTATACATGAATTTTTTTGTATTTCGTAGATTCAAAAAGTTGTAAATAAAAAACTTAGAGAACGTTTCTGTCATCGTCAAAAGGAAGTGTCTGAAGAAAACCATAACCACCACAATGAACGCATGTTGTTTCATGGTATGGTGCTTTCCCTTTGTAAATTGTCTCATACAGTGAATGCTGTAACGAAAATGATTGGACAAATAATAGATCAGACGTTTACATATTTACGACTTTATACAAAGGATAGATTGTGTGGTGATTTGAAGTGTTTGTGTGTAGATGTATAAATGAATATATTTCATGCAATGTTTTCTAGGTATGTTACAGCAGATACCTGCCCTCTCCATACAACCTTGCTCATAATGGCAATAGTGTAGAATGTGTCTGTAAGGTGCTAAAAGTCAACTTCTGCTTTCTCTCATAATCAGAGTAACCTTGGAGCAGTTTTAATCTGTTTGTGATAGAAATATCTGATAATTGACTGTTGAAAAGCTATTCTAGGGATTGTAAGATTAGACACAGTTTTTAGACACTTTATTTAGCTTCTGCACAAAAGGTTCCTTTCCCAAGAGTTTCACAAAAATGGCAAAAAAAAAAATCTGGCATTAACAAAGCCAATAGCAGTATAGTCATACTATACAGTTCTCCACTGAGCCAGATTTATTACAGTGTTTCATGCTGGAGAGTAAATCTGTCTCAGATCAAGAATGTCAGAATGTCTTGCTGTCGATCTTTTACTTGTAGATTGTACCAGAACAATGACATAACTTTTTGTTCACAGGCACTTTAGGACAGATCCATATCTCTGTGGAGCCGTGCCCTCTTTTTATACAAGTCATAAAATTGTCTCACAACGGTCTATAAAACACTTGTTTAAAGTGGTGCAATGCATTTTTTGGTTCACATTGCACCATAATTCAGACCTTTTAAAGGAAAGCTACCTGTATGTACTTGAGTATAAGCTGACTCGCATATTAGCCAAGACACCTAAGTTTACCAAAAAAAAAATGGGGAAAACTTATTGACTCGAGTATAAGCATTTGTTACAGCCTCCCTTCAATAACGAAATGCCTCCAGTCTCCCTCCAATCTACAATACGTATTCGAAAAGAATTATCGAAATTCAAGATGTTTAGCGTGCGGTCACATGGGGATTTACATTGTGTCTAGCAACGCAGTGCAAGTGAGCGCCATGTTTTTTCCAATTAGAGTTTTAGTTTATGACAATTTATTATATGTATTGTAAAGATTATAAAGATACAGTCACTCCTGTGCTGGATAAGCAAAGGAAGATGGTGTTTGCAAAACTAAGTATAACAGATTACAGCCTGATGGAATGTGACCCTGTGCCTGGTTCAATAGAATGGCTAACAGCAATAGTTTTTCTTCCACAAAAAGACGTTGTTTACCTTCAAAGGAGGCATTGTTTTCCTTTTAACACCTTGGTAAACATATTTGCATACTTCCCAGAATTCCCTGGTGGAACATCTATGACTTTAAGTTTCCACACGCCTTTAAGGAGGCCTTAATTGTCAATCTCTCCATAAGGAGAACACCTACAGTCTGTACCTTATTGCTTGTAAGTTTGTCTTGCCTTCCTTCGTGGCTCACATAGAACTCTGGCTGAAGCTGAGGATCTTCTGGACGTGGTGGGTTACCATCTTTTGTGCTGCTGGGTATTGAGAGCTCAAAAAAATATCACCTAAGTGGTAGCAATAAGGTAAACAACATCTATTTGTGGAGGCAAAAGTATTGCTGTTAGCCATTCTAATGAACCAAGCACAGGGGCAAACACCATCTTCATTTACTCAGCCAGCGCAGGAGTGACTGTATCTTTATATGTTTTAGTGCTTTTTATCTAGCCTCTTTTTGCTGGAAGGAGGGATTTTCAGCAACACATCAGTGAGAGCACCAAACACACAGACACAACACTTTCCACTCACAGTACTGCTTCAGTCGGTGTCTTGTGCATTATTTCACAATTTTCTTCCGTATTGTAAAGATTGTCCACCCTGCACACTACACAGGCAAACTGCATTTAGTGCAGTTTGCACTGTTCTTAGTAAATGTGCCCTATTGTTTTACTTTTTGAAAATGTATTAAAACACAATAAAACCTAAATAAATTTGTTATCACTGCGATCACTGAACCAAATAATAAAGTAGACGTATCATTTCACAGTCCTAAAAACCGAGCCCACAAAAATGTGACTCAAATGCGTTTTTTTTGCCAATTTGGAATTTTTTTTCCAGCATCCCACTATACTGCTTTGAATAATAAATAAGATCCCTGAGAAGTAAAATTTGTTATGCAAAAAATAAGCCCTCACACAGCTCTGTACACGGAAAAATTATCCATTTATAGATTTTCGAATGTGAAGAGTGATCATGGCGTAAAGTTGGACTTGGGACACTAGAGGACATCACCCTGGTCACATTTCATGCTGAGAAGAGGCATGGGGATGAGTATATGGGAGGGGCCGGCTGAGCAGCACAGATTTCTCTGATGGTAATTTATGGGAATGTAGGGGAAACCATTTTTAGCTAAAAAAAAAAGGGTTGTTGGTTAGTTAATATGGCTGTATTTGTGAAAATGTGGCTACTGGCTCCTGTTAGCAATGCACACCTGTATACTGAAGACTGATCCTACTAGGGACATCAGTCACAAGTGTTGACCTTTTATGTTCTGCAGTTGAACCCAACCATGGAAGTTGCTTGAACTGTGCTGCCTATTCACCTCCTAACCTCTATTTCTCCAGTTAGCCTCTGTGTCACGCATGTCTTGGTTGCTGTGAAGTTGTAGCTGTGGTAGAATTTAGTTCTATATTCACCTCCTAATTTATTCATCTAGTTTCTTTTGGGATGAGAAAAGGCAGCTCTCGTGTGTTTGCTGCTCTGCTCCTCCTTTTATATTTTTAACCTGTAAATGTATAGTTATTACTCACTGACAGCCAACAGTTTTCTCGAAAGAATGAAGGCACTTGCAAATATACACCTTGTATAGTTATTACTTAAAGAGAACCCGTCATGCAAAATAACCCCCCTAAACTAAATATATTTTCATAAACTGCCATTAGAAAGCATTGCCTCTATCCCTTTATTGTCCCTCTACATGCCTGTAAACCTAAGCAATGAGGTCCTAAAGCTGTATGCAAATGACCTGTGAAATGTCCAATGAAGCATTAGCATATTCAAGCTGTCCACTCTATTCATGAGTGGGAGGCACAGCCACACCCCCACTGCATGACTGACAGCCTGTATAATGATGTGAGGCTGTATAATGATGTGCTTCCTGGTGCTGGTGGCCACGCCTCCTGCAGCCTGTGTGTGCATGTGTGTGTATAGGAGAGATACAGCCGCTCCATGCAGCCATGTTACAGCAGAACATGTCAGATTCTTGTGTAGCTGATGTCTGTCTCCCACCTGTGTATTAGCAGGATGCAGCATGTCAGCAGATGCAGCACAGCACTAGCCATGCTTTACTATACATTACACACAGACATGAGCAGGGGGAGGAGAGGGGAGGGGTAACAGGGGTGACATCACTGCCTCTGACCATGTGACCAGCCTCATTTACATGATAAAGAATAGATGATTTTACAATGAATAATGTATGAAATAACTAGATAAAGGCTGGGATGTGATCCTTGTGAGCTGCTCCAACAGGTAGAGGTGACAGGGCAAGTGACACAGACCTGATGACAGGTGTCCTTTAAAGATGACATGGATACATGGCAAGTGAGAGAAGCGCTTTCAAAATAGCCCACGCATAATTCAGGCTCCATATTCTTAGCATTTATGTTTTACCTCAAATAGATTTTCCAAGTGGCAGTATTTATTGCAGTGTACAGATATACTGTCCATGCATTTATTCTTCCCAGGTAGTCATTTTATCTGCAGAAGTTATATTAGTAGGGAAGGCAATAAACCACTGTATATAGTCTGTGTATTATGCTGGAAGAAGAGGCCTGACCTTTAGTTACATATCAAACAAGTATTGTAAATATTCCAAAATATGAAATCCAAACAAATCTCACCCCTATCTCATCCTGGAAACTTTACTTGGCCACCACCAAAACTATTAGGGTAGTTGCAGATGGTGCATGCTACATGCAGATTTACTGCACAGAATATCCACTACCTTGAAATACAGATATTCGTATTGTTCTCCCTAATCAGGTACCCTTATAATGCTATTTATGTATAATATATACTTAATATGAAGCATTATAGCACAGGGTTTCCACAATACAGAGAAAACTGAACTCTTCCCCATAAAATTTGCCCACAATGTGCCAATTGATCTGCATAAACTACCATGTATAATATTCAGACTCATTATTTTTCTAATTTTTTTTTTTTTTATAAACAGGTTCTCCATTTATCAATGCAATTATTCACAAAGGCTTTGATGAGCGGCATGCATACATTGGAGGCATGTTTGGTGCAGGCATCTATTTTGCAGAAAATTCTTCAAAAAGCAATCAATATGTTTATGGCATTGGTGGAGGAACCGGGTGCCCAACACACAAGGATAGATCCTGTTATATTTGTCACAGGTTTGTGCCCATAAGAAAGAGTGTTATTTGTTTACAAATGTTTGTATAATGGATATTGGTTCTACCACCACATTAGACAGTTTACCATGAGTTTGATATAGGTTTTGGATACTTTTGCACAATTGGGTCTGTGGAGTTGGAGTAGGTGACAATTTTGGTGGAGTCAGAGTTGTGATAAAATTGCCTTTCACCAACTCCACAACTTCTGTAAAATTACGAAAATGTTGAAGGTCCCTTTAAATGTGTGTACAATTCCTGATTTACAGATTTAGGCAAGGTGTGAGCAACATTTATTAGTCCAAGGGACATACTCCTCAACTTTAAGGGTCTGCATCAGTAACCAACACCCTAAATGCACCGACAACCATAGTACAGCACAAAATGCCAACCCAAAAACTTTAAATGCCACAGTGCAGAAATAGATACCACCCCAGAAATGCAATAATGCAATCAGAACTGACAATAATAGTGCAGATCCCAGAGTAGTTAATAACAGTACTAGAGATCCCAGGGCAGTCAACAATAATAATGGAGGAACCTCCTCAACAGATAATGATAGTGAAGACCCCCCAAATCATACAACTTATTACAAAAAACAAAAAAAAAAGTCAATAAATCCTCTTTCCAGACTTCTCTTTTGTACCCAGCGCCACACTGCAGCTTCTTTCCTCCACATGCCGCTGAGCTCTGTGTCCTGCGCAGATTGAATGTGTGAACATCAGGACCCCGTAGCATACCTGACAAGTACTTACCACTCCTGGATCCTCTCCTGCTCCTTTGACCGATCTGCTCAGTGCACTTAACCCGACACGTACAACCAGTGCCAGAAGTCAGTGCAGTGTCAAGAGAGGAACTAAGAGCAGCTTGAACTTCTCAGATGTACTTTACTGCTACCAGGTCCTTTCTGAGTCCGGTTGCTGGAGTGGGGTCACAGAGTGGAGCGGCAGGAGAGCACCCAGGAGCCCCCTGCCTCCCACTATAAAGTCCACCCCCCCCCCCCCCCCCTCCCACTACAACCCCCCCCCCCCCCCCCCAAGTATATAGTCTGCAGCCCCTTAAGTATATAGCCGTCGGCTCCATCGCATGCACCATGACTTCAGCCGCTCGCTGACATTATAGTGTGTGTGCCAATGTCGGTGCACATAGATTATCAGCGAGCGGCTGACCTCATAATCCCTGCAACGGACTGCGCGTGGATACTTCGAATGCCAGAGCTTCGAAGTATAGAAGAGGACCTGCCGGAGGGGCGTCGGTAGGCGAGTACACTTTTTTTTTTTTTTTTTCTTGAGTTGAGTATAAGCCGAATTAGGCTTTTTTCATCACATTTTTTGTGCTGAAAAACTCTGCTTATACTCGAGTATATACAGTACTACACAAATATGTACATATAATACTGTTACGGTATAAATGTTAAATTCTGTTTAGGAAAATATGTTTCCTTCTATGTTAAAAGTTGACAAGAAATATTAGTGTTTAATGTTCTGAACAATGGTTTTTGCAAGTCATTCTTTGTATTACATGTATTATTTTGCTGACAGAGCAAGTCAGAGCTTGCTTTATTCATTTTTTTTCTCTGTACCAACAAGTTATTTGAAGGACATCGTAGGACTTTCTCCTTGTGATTTATTGTGTTTAAGTTTATGGCAGTCTGTATAATATGCAGTCTGCATAGTTTTTGTGAAATCAAGACTTGTATAAAACATGCCTGCTATGTGCCTGCATTTTGAAGCAGAAGAGCATTATTTCATGGCGCTTAAAATTCTGGACAGGTTTTGTGCGGTCTCCTTACTGAATTGTTAAAGGGGTTTTCCAATGAAAACAAAATTCTTAAAGAGACCCTGTCAGGTAAATAAAAACCCTTTTAGCTGCTTATACTAAAGTAAGCTGCTCCTTAGCCCTCCCCAAATTATGGTATTGTTAAATCTCTAGCTTTATAGGAACATACTGATAAGCTAAGAAACAAACCACTACGAAGTGCTACGATAGTCGGACCTAGCTTACAGCAGTTCGGCTTATTCATGAAGGGGCGAAACGAGAAGGCATTGAGTAAAACGGAACAGAAGATTTGATGGATCCAGCTTTCATTAAGGATAAAACTGCCTTTATTCGTCATTACATAGCATCCAATAGCAAAATACAGGTATTCAGGGTATTGTCAACGTGTTTCTAGCACTAATCCGTGCTCTTATTCATGACTGCATATTGCTGGCACTGATCGGGCAAAGCAACCGGTGGCTTCAAAAAGATTGCGCCCCATGGGCGCCGTCATCTTGCCAAGGATTGTCACTCCCCGTGACATCATCGGGTAACAGCAATCCGTTGCCATGACAGCCTCGGGTATCAGCACATTGTAATGAATGAGGAGGAAAATCCCCATATACTGCCATACTGTAGTATGGCAGTATATGTTAGGATCAATCAGACAACCTAGGGTTAAAGTACCCTAGGGAGTCTGAAAAATAGTAAAAAGAAAAATTAAAAAAAGTTTTAAATTATAATAAAATAAACCCTAAAAATTCAAATCACCCCCCTTTCCCTAGAACTGATATAAATAAACAGTAGAAATCATAAACACATTAGGTATCGACGCGTCCGAAAATGCCAGATCTGTCAAAATATAATAACTGTTTCTCACTGCATTTAACCCCGTAATGGAAAATAGCAACCTAAGTCGAAAATGCCATTTTGAAAAATATATAAAAATCTATAAAAAGTGATCAAAAGGTCGTACAGTCCTAAAAATGATATCATTGAAACATCATGAAAAGTCGCAAAAAATGACACCAACCACATCTCCGTACACCGAAGTATGAAAAAGTTATTAGCGCCAGAAGAGGGCAAAATCAAAAAAAATGTACAAGAGGTTTTAATTTTTGTAAATGTATGAAAACTTAAAACTTATACAAATTTGGTATCCCCGTAATCGAATTGACCAGAAGAATAAAGTAGACATGTCATTTGGGGCGCTCAGTGAAAGACGTAAAATCCAAACCCCCAAGAAAACGGCACGAATGTGTTTTTTCACCATTTTCACTGCATTTGGAATTTTTTTTCCACTTCCTAGTACACGGCATGGAATATTCAATACCATTGCTATGAAGTGCAATTTGTTACGCAGAAAACAAGCCATCACACAGCTCTTTATGTGTAATAATAAAAAAGTTATATATTTTTGAAGGTGGGGAGTAAAAAATGGAAATGAAAAAACAGGAAAGGGCCTGGTCCTTAACCGGTTAATCTAGGTCCAACGATCAGACTGCTACATAGTGGATTGTTTATGCTTATCAGTATGTTCCGATAAAGCTAGAGGTTTAACCCCTTATCACCGACACTTGTTTTCAGCTCAATGACCAGACTCGATTTTTCAAATCTGACATGTCTCACGATAATTGGTTATAACTTCAGAACGCTTTAACATATCCGTGTTATTTTGAGAATGTTTTCTTGTGATACATTGTACTTCATGTTAGTTATAAAATTTAAGTGATACGTTTTGCGATTCGTTCTGAAAAAAAGTGAAAATTTGGCAAAAGTTTGTAAAAATTCTTCATTTTCCAAGTTTTAAATGTTCTGCTTTCCAGACAGGAAGTAAAACTACCCAAAAAGCTTGATAAATTACATTTACGGAATGTCTGCTTTATGTTGGGATGATATTTTATGCATCCTCTCATTTTTCTCGGATGTTATTAGGTGCAGAACTTTAGGTGCGATTTTTCTCATTTTCATGAAAATTGTCAAAACTCACATTTTGAGGGAAAACTCAGCTTCCAAGTGATTTTGTAAGGCCTAAATAGTAGTAAAACCCCATAAATTACCCCACTATAGATACTTCACCCCTCAACGTATGTAAAACAACTTCTATTAAGTCCATTAACCCTTTAAGTGTTTCACATGGGTTACAACAATATGGACCTGCGATTTAGAAACTATGGAATTTTTTTGGAAAATACATTCATTTAGGCCAAACTGACAGTTTCAGAATAAATTAAATGATGAAACGCACTGCAACGTTTGATGCCCAATTCCTCCCGAGTGTACTGATACCCCATATGTGGTGGTAAACTTCTGTATGGGCGCACGGCCGAGTATAGAATGAATAGAGGCGCCATTCACAGCAGATTTGTATTGTCACATTGTACGACCTATACATTTTATTTTTTTTGGTAATGCGATCATATGAGGGCTTATTATGTATGGGATGAGATACAATGTATAGATAATTTATTTAGGGGGTCTATAGCTTATTCATGAGATTTTATTAACTATTTCAAGGGGGACACAAACAAAATCATCAATTTTTATTTTGGATTTTTTGCATTTTTTTCCCCCGCTCACCGTAATGTCAAAATAATATTTTATCTTTATTCTCTGGTTCACTACGATTGCGGTGATACCTCATTTATATAGTTTTTCTTATCTTTGCTCAATTTTCCTGAGCAAAACCAATATTGGAGAATATCGCATTGTTTTTACTATTGACAACTTTTTAGGGCCATAACTTCTGTATTTTTCTGTTGTCAGACCTCGTTGAGGGCTTTTTTTTTGCGAAAAGAGTTGTTCTTTTCTGTCGTATCATATTAGGAAACGTAACTTTTTTTGATCACTTTTTAGAACATTTTTTGTGATGGTGTTTGATGAAAAATTGTATATTACGGGAAGTTTTTCGTAGTTTTGTTTTTCATCGTTCACCGAGCGGGTTCAATATTGATTTAGATTTATTGTACAGATTAATACGGATGCGGTGATACCAAATATGTACATTTTTCTTGTGTTTTTCTGTTTTATATACTGTATTTGCAATATATGTGTAACTGGGGAGATTATGGGACTTTATTTTATTTATTTAATTATTATTATAAAATGATTTAATCTTTTTTTTTTTTACTTTCACATATTTTCCACCTTTTGGCTTGAACAAGCGATCATCTGATCACTTATTCAAGCCTCTACACTGCAATACACTTGTATTGCAGTGTATAGTGTAAGTAACTGAGCATGCTGCGCATGCTCAGTTACTTACAGCCGGGTCCTGCCAGGAAGGCAGGACCCGGCGAGAAGAGGAGCCGACAGCCTCGGGTCACTTGTCGGGACCTGGGGCAGCGGCAGGAGGGATCGGATCCCCCGGTAAGCACACCAGGGGGTCCGATCCACAGGGGACACACTTGCACGCCGCGGTCAAGCTTGTCCGCGGCATGTAAGGGGTTAAACACCCGGGATCGGAGTTTTTCCAATCCCGGGTGTTAGTGCCGGGTCTGGGCTGTGATATCACAGCCCGACATCGGCACTATACTGACCCGATGTCCCGAAATCTTCTTCTGACGCGGCGCCGTAGAAAGGCATCGCGTCAGAAGAAGTACCCTTAATGACCGACGTAGATTCCCGATAGGGCGGTCATTAAGGGGTTAACAATGCTATAACTGGGAGAGGCCCACGGCGGTGCTTACTGTAGTATATGCAGTTAAAGTGTTTTATTCACCTGACAGGCCCTCTTTGAATACACTCCAGATAACAAAAAACACATTCTCTAATTCACTGTTATTAACAAAAAATATAGCATTTCAAAGATATAATTCCAACCTGTCTCAGTCCGGGTGTTTACAATTTTGGTTGTCCCTTGATACGACCATAAATCTACTGACTACGGATTCATCTCATGAAAAGCTTCTGTTTTGTGCACACTGCAGTGCCCTCTGCCTCCTGCCCCTACGCCCTGCATTACAAGACCAGTTCAGACAGAAAAGTGCATGCAATGACTTACTCTACAAAAAAAGATGACTGTGTTTCATTAATTTGCTTGTTGATTGTTGACATAATGTTAACATTGCGTTAACAATTGTCTTTTTTAAAAGCAAATGTTAACATCTGTGTAATTAGGCAAATCTCTCTTCAGCTGTTGCAATGGGTTTTAAAACACATGTGTTAAACACCACATGTGACCACACCCTCATTGTGTTTTATATCCATCTCATGGATCACATAATCTCTTATATCTGATCTGTCTCCTCTCTTTCTGTGTGTCACATACTAGTACAATGTTGAGAAGCTAAAGAAAAGTATAAATAAACATGGACTCTGAAAATCTAAGCACATTGTTAGCATACTCCATCTAACACAGCACTAGAGGGATATAAAGTGTCCGGTTAGAGAGTCCCCCACCCCCACAAAAAAAAACTGTAATAAACCTGGGTATAATTGTAAACTAAGGGGGTTAAAAAGGATCTTTGCGTTCACAGCACTAGGGGGTTAACACTTGAAAACTTTTTCATGGGCTAACCCCTTTAAAGAGATGGAAATATATCAGACATATGTGGTATATATTTATGTCTGACAGATATTGGTTAGCCCCTTTTTAAATTAAATTTAAGCCTAGTACAATTGGAGTTATGTAATGATTTAAAAAATTTTGGTTATGAAATTTTGTTCGTGTCAAAAATAATTTCTCATTTTTTCAGGCAAATGTTGTTCTGTAGAGTGACACTTGGAAAGTCTTTTCTGCAATTTAGCACTATGAAGATGGCACATGCCCCTCCAGGCCATCATTCGGTTATTGGCAGGCCTAGTGTGAATGGACTTGCATATGCAGAATATGTAATATACAGAGGAGAACAGGTATGTACAAAATCAGTCAATGTTGGCACTTCTTAGAATAGACATTAACTTATAGTTTAGGTACAATCCAACAGGTACCAATAGAAACATCTTTAAAAAAATAAAAGAGCAATGCTTTGTATAAAAGTATTCAAAAAACATCAAATAATCGTCCTATATTATATATACACCATATTGGATTTGCTCATTCTGTTTTTAACTCATTTAGATTATTCTGGCCCTTAACTAATCTGGACTTTATATGAAATGTACCAGAGAATAATAGCCGAAATCTAATATGAAAAGGAATCCAGCAAATGTATTTCTTATCTAACTGCAAGTGCTATTTGAGGAATGAAACCACCCACAGCCCTATGAGAGCACTTTCTGTGACATTATTGAAAATCAAAAAAACTTTAGAATTACCAGGATCCACCACTCCCTGGTTTACTAAACTAATGATTTTATTGAAGCTGGAGAAATTTCTGCAAATGTGCCTAGATCTTCCCAAATGTTGTCAAACATTATGGTTCTAAAACAATTAAGTGCCATAAATATGAAGCAGAATGCATGCAGCCCAACTCCCAATAGAGCATGGCTTGTGATAGACCACACGCCTGTAGACCTTGCTGGGGGGAGGGGAGCTGGCTGGCTGTGTACATAAGGGGGGCTGGCTGGCTGTGTACAAAAGGGGGGCTGGCTGGCTGTGTACAAAAGGGGGGCTGGCTGGCTGTGTACAAAAGGGGGGCTGGCAGGCTGTGTACAAAAGGGGGGCTGGCAGGCTGTATACAAAAGGGGGGCTGACTGGCTGTATACAAAAGGGGGGCTGACTGGCTATATACAAAAGGGGGCTGACTGGCTGTATACAAAAGGGGACTGGCTGACTATATACACTCCAGGAGGGATGGATGTATACTACAGGGGACGGGCTGGTTATATAGTACAGGGGGGGGGCTGGCAGGCTATATACTACAGGGGGCTGGCTGGCTATATACTACAGGGGCTGGCTATATACTCCAGGGGGCTGGCTGGCTATATACTACAGGGGGCTGGCTGGCTATATACTACAGGGGGCTGGCTGGCTATATACTACAGGGGGCTGGATGGCTATATACTCCAGGGCGGTCTGCTGATATACTACGGGGGGCTGGCTATATATTACAGGGGGCTGTCTGGCTATATACTACGGGGGCTAGCTATATACTACGGGGGGCTGGCTATATATTACAGGGGGCTGGCTGGCTATATACTACGGGGGGCTGGCTATATATTACAGGGGGCTGGCTGGCTATATACTACAGGGGGCTGGCTATATCTCCAGGGGCTGGCTGGCTATTACTCCAGGGGGCAGTATGGCTGCTGGCTAATACTCCGGGGCTGTCTGGCTATATACTACAGGGGGCTGGCTGGCTATATACTACAGGGCTGGATGGCTAATACTCCAGGGGGGACTAGCTGGCTATATACTCCAGGGGGGAATGGTCTGGCTGGCTATATACTCCAGGGGGGACTGGCCTGGCCTATATACTCCAGGGGCCTGGCTGGCTGGCTATAACTCAGGGGATGCTGGCTGGCTATATACTCCGGGGGACTAGCTTGGCTATAACTCCAGGGGGTTGCTGCTATAATACAGTGGGCTGGCTGGCTATATACTAACAGGGGGCTGGCGGCTATATACTACCGGGCTGTCTGGCTATTACTACAGGGGACTGTCTGGCTATATACTACAGGGGCTGGCTGGCTATATACTAGTGGGGTGACTGTACACTACTGGAGGCTGGCTATAACACAGGGACTGGCGACATATACTACAGGGGGTGGCTGTATACTACAGGGGGCTGGCTGGCTATATACTACAGGGGGCTGGCTGGCTATATAATACAGGGAGCTGGCTGGCTATATACTACCGGGGGTGGCTGGCTGGCTATACTACCGGGGGTGTTGCTGTATGGCTATACTACCGGGGTGTGCTGTATGGCTATATACTCCCGGGGGGCTTGTATGGCTATATACTACAGGGGGTGGGCTGTATACTACTGGAGGCTAGCTACATAGTACAGGGGGTTGGCCGACTATATACTACAGGGGGCTGGCTGTATACTACAGGGGCTGGCTGGCTATATACTCCAGGGGGCAGTATGGCTGGCTGGCTATATACTCCAGGGGCTGGCTGGCTATATACTACAGGGGGCTGGATGGCTATATACTCCAGGGGGACTAGCTGGCTATATACTACAGGGGGGACTGGCTGGCTGGCTATATACTCCAGGGGGGAACTGGCTGGCTGGCTATATACTCCAGGGGGGACTGGCTGGCTATATACTCCAGGGGGTTGCTGGCTATATATTACAGTGGGCTGGCTGGCTATATACTACAGGGGACTGTCTGGCTATATACTACAGGGGGCTGGCTGGCTATATACTACTGTGGGTGGACTGTACACTACTGGAGGCTGGCTATATACTACAGGGGCTGGCTGACTATATACTACAGGGGGTGGGCTGAATACTACAGGGGGCTGGCTGGCTATATACTACAGGGGGCTGGCTGGCTATATAATACAGGGAGCTGGCTGGCTATATACTACCGGGGGGTGGGCTGGCTGGCTATATACTACCGGGGGTGTGCTGTATGGCTATATACTACCGGGGGTGTGCTGTATGGCTATATACTACCGGGGGTGGGCTGTATGGCTATATACTACAGGGGGTGGGCTGTATACTACTGGAGGCTAGCTACATAGTACAGGGGGTTGGCCGGCTATATACTACAGGGGGCTGGCTGTATACTACAGGGGGCTGGCTGGCTGTATACTAGCAAGGGGTGCTGGGATGGCTTAATACTCCAGGGGCTGTGTCTGGGCAGATATACTACGGGGGGCTGGCTATATATTACAGGGGGCTGTCTGGCTATATACTACGGGGGCTACTATTACTACGGTGGGGGCCTGGCTATATATTACAGGGGCTGGCGTGGTATATACTACGGGGGGCTGGCTATATATTACAGGGGGCTGCTGGCTAGATACTACAGGGGGCTGGCTATATCTCCAGGGGCTGGCTGGCTATATACTCCAGGGGGCAGTAATGGCTGTCTGGCTAATCTCCGGGGCTGTTGGCTATATACTACAGGGGGGCTGGCTGGCTATATACTACAGGGGGCTGGATGGCTATATACTCCAGGGGGGACTAGCTGGCTATATACTACAGGGGGGACTGGCTGGCTGGCTATATACTCCAGGGGGGAACTGGGCTCTGGCTATATACTCCAGGGGCCTGGCTGGCTGGCTATACTCAGGGGGATGCGGCTGGCTATATGCTCGGGGGACTAGCTTGGCTATAACTCCAGGGGGTTGCTGCTATATATACAGTGGGCTGGTGGCTATATACTACAGGGGGCTGGCGGCTATATACTACCAGGGCTGTCTGGCTATTACTACAGGGGACTGTCTGGCTATATACTCAGGGGGCTGGCTGGCTATATACTAGCTGGGGGACTGTACACTACTGGAGGCTGGCTATATACACAGGGTGGCGACATATACACAGGGGGTGGCTGTATACTACAGGGGGCGGCTGGCTATATACTACAGGGTTGGCTGGCTATATAATACAGGGAGCTGGCTGGCTATATACTACCGGGGGTGGCTGGCTGGCTATAACTACCGGGGGTGTTGCTGTATGGCTAATATACCGGGGTGTGCTGTATGGCTATATAACTACCCGGGGGTGGCTGTGTATGGCTATATACTACAGGGGTGGGCTGTATACTACTGGGGGCTAGCTACATAGTTACAGGGGGTTGGCCGACTATATACTACAGGGGGCTGGGCTGTATACTACAGGGCTGGCTGGCTATATACTCCAGGGGGCAGATGGCTGGGCTGTATATACTCCAGGGGCCTGGCTGGCTATATACTACAGGGGGCGGATGGCTATATACTCCAGGGGGAACTAGCTGGCTATTATACTCAGGGGGGACTGGCTGGCTGGCTATATACTCAGGGGGGAACTGGCTGGCTGGCTATATACTCCCAGGGGACTGGCTGGCTATATACTCCAGGGGGTTGCTGGCTATATATTACAGTGGGCTGGCTGGCTATATACTACAGGGGACTGTCTGGCTATCTACTACAGGGCTGGCTGGCTATATACTACTGTGGGTGGACTGTACACTACTGGAGGCTGGCTATATACTACAGGGGCTGGCTGACTATATACTACAGGGGGTGGGCTGTATACTACAGGGGGCTGGCTGGCTATATACTACAGGGGGGTTGGCTTCTATATAAACAGGGAGCTGGCTGGCTATTACTACCGGGGGGGTGGGCTGGCTGGCTATATACTACCGGGGTGTGCTGTATGGATATATACTACCGGGGTGTGTCTGTATGGCATATTACTTACCGGGGGGGGCTGTATGGCATATACTACAGGGGGTGGGCTGTATACTACTGGAGGCTAGCTACATAGTACAGGGGGTTGGCCGGCTATATACTACAGGGGGCTGGCTGGCTGTATACTACAGGGGGCTGGCTGGCTGTATACTACAGGGGGCTGGCTGGATGTATACTACAGGGGGCTGGCTGACTGGATGTATACTACAGGGGGCTGGCTGACTATAGTACAGGGGGCGGGCTGGCTATATACTACAGGGGACGGGCTGGCTATATTCTATATGGGGCTGGCTGGTTATGTATTACAGGGGGCTGGCTGGCTATGTATTACAGGGGGCTGGCTGGCTATATACTACTGGGGGCTGCCTTTATACTACTGGAGGCTGGCTGGCTATACACTGGAAGGATGTGATCTATGCATTTCCCACCCTCTGCTTATACTCGAGTCAATAGGTTTTCCCAGTTTTTGTTGGTTAAATTAGGGGCCTTTTAGAGGACTATTTATGTGAGAATAGTCATATTTATCTGACTTTGAGGGACATTTTTTTATAGTTTCTTGATTGAGATTTGATATGAAATATGGAATTCTAGAAAGGACATTTACTACTACTACCCTACCTGAGAAGGGTAGTATTTTAGTTGATTAAAACCAGGTTCTCATTAACTCCTTAACAATAAACAAGACTGTACACCGCAACATTTTTCTAAAGATAAGGCATGGCAGAAAAAATTCCCTCCATCCTTAAGGTTATTGAGAGCGGTATTTAATACACTTTTATACTTGTAACCCCTGTGACCTGGAGAATGTATCTTATTTATGACAAAATGCACCTGTTGCTGGCATAAGCTTGAGTTACCATATTCACCATAACTACCATAAATCATGGCAATGGCCCTCTACAAATCATTCCCTTTACACTAATGGAACCTTTCTTTATGGCAGACAAATTCCCCCACTCTCATGTGTTTTGGCTAAATTTAACAGGTCAGAATTGGTACGGAATGTGCACAAATGATGACATTGATGTGTAGCCATGACCTAATATTGCATTTTAATCTGCAGGCTTACCCAGAGTATCTCATTACGTATCAGATTGTGAAGCCAGAAGCTCCCTTACAAGCTGCCACAACAGCAGAACAGAAAACCTAGATCTTGGTGGACTTTTGACAATTCACTACTACAACAGAGTGAATCTAAGAGACTGAATCAAAGTGTTACGTATATGGTGGATGCACTCCATCTGGCTACTGTTCCTTTAATGAAGATGTTTACAAGGAGCTGCCTTTTTAATAACTTTTCTCAGGCTTATTTTCAGTAGGTCATCAGAGGCATCAAAACAAAAACAAAGAAATTGGTTACAAATCTTGTCTGATGTTTCAGCAGCATTGTACTGTGTATTGCCATATCATCATTTCCAAACTGGTTTACGTGTTACATGTATGTGTAACATTTCTCTGACCTTTTTGGTTTACAGTCAGCTCGAGTACCTTGGGATAGGGGATGCAGTGTTATCTGCTATTTATTTGTTTTTATATTTCAGTATAAATACACTAAATGGAGCTGAAATATTCCATTGATTTTCTTCCATTCCTTTGTGCAAAGGCAAGTTCATAAACAATGCAATATTTACTTACTGTGGAACAAGTTAGAATATTTGATAAATGTCTTTTATTATATTTGCACTTTTATGAATAAATGTATTGTATACATATGAAGAAGGAACAAAAAGACATAAAACACTAAAGCTCATCTTCTATGAGATGGATATACAGGATAGTAAATAAAATCTTATTAAGATCATTATTGCTATGTACAAGATGGGATCTCTCACAGTCCCTTATTGATACACTTTTCACCATGTTATATGCATTGTGCTTTAAGGTGGTATTCTGGATTTTTTGTGTACATTCAAGCTGATTTATTGTATTAAGCAGTTCTGAAGCTTGATAGTAAAATAAATATTAGTTGTTCTTGGTTTTTAAGATTTAAATCTCAGTGAGGCTTCATTCTTTACTTCATTGTCATGATCTCGTAATGCAAGCTTATAGTGTTATTATCAGGCGCCACTCTAGTAAGACACAGCACATGATCACAACAGATTCTCATCATGTGGAAGTAAATAGTGAATTGACCACAAGAATACATTTAAAAAAATCATAAAGGTTTGTAACATTTCTTTATTAATGATAAGCTGAAACCAGAATACCTTTTAAAGCAAAATGGAGCCCTTACAATGCATTGTGGTGTGCACCCAATTTCCCTGGAACGTTCTTTTGTTGTCTGTGGGGAAGGCTCATATATGCAATTACATATATACTGGGGTCCAGACAGTTGATTCTGTAGAATTCAGTCCACATGTGAGTATTGTTTTCTAGACCAATCCTAGAAAATCCAACATAATTCTCACTGTACAACAGATATAGGGCGAGATATATCTATGGCTTAGGCCTCTTGATGTATATGGCAATCAATGCCACTGGCATAGTTTTGCGTAAAAGAAGCAGAGAGCTGGTTTTTCAAAACAATGCAGGCAAGGGGCATAGAAGCAGTGATAAATCTCCCCCATAATGGCCTATAGGCAACCTTTTAGTAGAGGCTTCTCATATTGAGCTTACAGCTCTCATTTGAGATCATTACTTATATTGTATGATGGGTGTGGTGAATATTATTCTGATAAATTTCATTAACAAATTCTGCTTAGTTTGTAAAAAAGAAAAACAATCTACTTCCTCCCTTAGAGATGCATATTTCAGCCTGTACTGTGTCTATGGAGGCTGTATGAGTTCACGTCTAATTTCCCTGTTTTTGGTTAAATAGAGATATCTGAGATAAGATGTTTAACCGTTTCACTTTCAGCTTGATCTTTGAAAATCTTGCACATAGAAAACTACAGCCAGGGAGAGAACAGAAAGGGTTAACAAATGGCAAAGGAGAGAGACACAATCTGGTAGACAGATTTGCCATAGCAACATAGAAGTATCATTGTAACTAAGGGGCACATTGCTTTCTGTTTCTTTACAAACTTAAGCTACATTCACACATAGTCTTATGTGTGCTTGCCCAACTGTAACCTGGAGGAAGAGTGGTGACCTCTCCATAGGAGATAGCAACACACAGATATTTTATCTTTTTCTTGTGTATGGTGCCACATGTGCTCAACATCGAAGCGCTTCTGTGTGCCTATTGCCTTCTATGGGGACGTATATACAGTGGCAGTGTGTATAAGGCCTTAGGAGAATTTCTTAATGAAGTATATTCAAAAAATGTTCACTGTGATGGCTGTTCCTTTCTGAGCCCAAAGCTATGGACCTAGGAATTTTAGGCTGTCGTAGATTAAATTTGCCTTTTTTTTACTCAGGAGTGGATATAGGTGGGTTGGCTGCCTCTCTGCACTTTTGAATTTTGCAGGGCTAGACAGCATGAAAAAATTAAAAAAAAAAATGTTCACAACACTCCCCTCCCCCCACAATATCAAAAATCATCTGAAATGATGGTTACTCTTTAACCTTGAGAAGTTAGTTGCTCTTTACCTGTGATCTTTTCACCGTTAAGTACATTAGAGAAAAGAGAAGAAGGGCAAGAAAAGCACTTCATCTCCATTTTCTTATTTTATTTTCTCTCCTGGATTTAACTGTTTACATGCTAATTATTATACTTTCTCTCCCAGATACCAATAGCACTGTTTACTTGCCAATTATTATATTTTCACCTCCAGTTTCCACTGTTTACATGCTAATTGATATATTTTTCTTTCCATTTTTACATTTAGCACATGCTGCATGTAATAAAAGACTTAATCCATTCTACTATCTGCACTGAAGATTCCCTGTAAAAGATTAATATGCTGTCTAAATACAGTTTTACCTTCTAGTGCCATAGAAACTCACAAGTGGTAGAATGTTTTGTTACAAGGTATTCTAGGCAATTTTGTTTGCCATATGAATAATAGGAACAGCTTACTCTAAAAGTAATTTCTCACAAGGTAATTTCCATATTGGTTAAATGGCACAACATATAAAGAACTACAATTAAACATATGCATTCATGTAACATAAATTAGTCACATCCATTTTTATTATTTCATATTTACTGTAACAGCTCCTGCATTGGTCATTGTAATGGTTTCATGTACTGTATTTGTCAGAGAACCTCAGATTTACTATATACAGCAGGTCACAAAACAAGAAGTGAAAACATTAAAACAGAGAAAAACATGTGTGTGGCATCCTGCTTCCTATATGTTTAAAAATTATTGGTAATTCCTATGTGTGTCACTTTGTATTCTGGCCATCGCTCTCTACTTTGCTGTCTGCCTGCACATGGGAAATGAGTGGTATTTTTTCTAGATCAAAGATTGTGCATTGCTCCCATTCAGATAAATAAATAGTTTTTATGTTTTGTAGTCAAGGAAACTTTGGTTTGCATACACAGAATTCTAAGACATTCCTTCTGATATAGAGTTTCTTTCCCTTTCTCTATTTTCCTGCTCTTTTCTGAGCAACTTATAATTATGCATTATTAATAATAATTAATAATTAAATTATTAATGAGACCCTAGGGAGAAGGGAGATGTGTATTGCCGGTTCTCTCTTCTCTGTTCCTTATAGTCATTCATAGAGGAGCAGAGCCGGTGCTATAGCTTCACGTGACTGCCGGGTCTAAAGAGTTAATCAGAGCAGCTGGCTCCCAGTACAGCTCTAATCAACATCACCAGTGACACGTAGTTGCTTTCCTCTGTAACTGAGGCTTTTATAGATGAATGCATATTCATAAAAATACATTTGCATTTTCCCCTATAATAAAACAAAAATCCCCAGCTCCACTACAAAAAAACCGCCATAGTTGCCCCGTTTGCCCGAGACTATAAATATTGTGTATGTCAAAACGACCAAAACTAAATGGAGAATTCATTAATAATGTTCATTTTAAGTTATTTTAAAACTTAAAATAAAAAATACGTACTAAAATTTACAAAAAAAAAAAAAACCTTTTTGTATATTTCACTTCAGGTCTGTTGGATTTGGCTCTAGAAAAATGGGAACTTGTTTCTACAATGTATCCTTTAGGCCCCTTCCACACTAGCGAGTGTGATGCGATGAACTCGCATCACACTCGCAACGCAAGCTGCCGGGAACGCACGGCCCGAACGCTGCACCGCGGGAGTGAACTCAGCGGACAGAGAACAATCCTGTTTCCCCATCTCTCTGTAGCACTCTTAAGCTCTCTTATCTACACGTGAATATGTGCAGTTTTCGTTCCCATATTTGTGTTCTGTATGTTGCCACTTTCTGAACTGCATGTATGTAATACAACTATCTTGTCCCAACGCCTTGAAGGATCACTTCATCTGCAAATAAATGCTGGAGAAGCACATGCTGTAATCACAATCAGGGATAGGAGCTGCTATGAGTTTCTGCCATCTGCAAAAAGAAAAAAAACAGACAAAAACAATGTTACAATAGAGGCAACAGCCATTGTTGATATTGTAGGGAAGCAGCGACAAATGTAGTTGTGAATTCAGCACTGGATTAAGCTAGAACAACTACAAAAAGACTTTTCCAAACTATAAACTAGAGCAGAAAGAATCATCCTCCACCTGTTACTTTTTTGTTAGAAAAATGGAAACCCCTGCTTGTGATTGGTAGGGATCCCAGCGGGGCAACTTCTTTAACCCCCTAGCATTCAGCGCCGTACTAGTACTGTGCATGCTCCCGCTATAAGCGGAGTAAAAAACGGAAAAAACAGGAGAAAGAAGCTATCGTGGGGCGCTAGTAGGCCAAATCGTATCTACAACAGCGATAAATGGCTGGAAATAATCTGTATTGAAGATATTTTATTATATAAAACAACAAACAGTGATAAAAATAAAAGTCTAGGTAACGCGTTTCGGTTATAAAAACCTTCTTCAGACCAAAATAGACAGATAATACTACCGGCAGATAACCTGTATGTAGAAAGATAAAAAATAGATACTTACAATAGCTGAAATTACATTATATGAATCACGCGCGGGAAGGCGGGGGGCAGTGCCCTCGCAGCAAAAGCCCGGCTCAGGGAGCGGTGTTCTCCCTCTCGAGGTTGATGGTCGATACCGGTCATCAAGGTCTGCTCTGGAGCCTCCCCGCTTGATATCGGCTCAGCGGGACGGTCCTGGCCGCGCCCCTGTCGGCATCACACTCCCAAACCACCCGCTTCGTCTCTGGTCTTCTCAGCCCTGCGCCACGTCCCTCGTGCTCGCGCGTCCACGCGCACCATGTAGTCTGCTCTGGGCAGTCTCGTCATACTGGGCTCTTCGCGCCGACGGAACTCGGCTGGTCTGTACGAACAAAACCCGAATGGCCTCAATTGCGACGCGCTCCTTCGCCTGTCGGTATGTGTTGTGTGGGGGATACGGTTGGTGAGAGAAGAGAGTGTACGCTCACCCGGACAAGACCCTTGTTACAGTGCGTAGCCCAACCGGGAAGGGTTTCCGATCGTATGCTATGAAGCCAATGAGGAATTAGATGGAGGTTTGTTCTACAGCTCCACAGCTCCAAAATACCCGGACCTCGAATAAGGCCCGTTGTAGACAGTGTAGTAAAAAACGGAAAACAGCGAGAAAGAAGCTATCTGTGGGCGCTAGTAGCCAAATCGTATCTACAACAGCGATAAATGGCTGGGAAATAATCTGTATGAAGATATTTATTATATAACAACAAACATTGATAAAAATAAAATCGGGTAACGCGTTTCGGTTATAAAAACCTCTTCGCCAAAATAAACATATATCTACCGGCAGATAACCTGTATGTAGATAATCAAAATAGATACTTACAATAGCTGCAAATTACATTATATGATTAGTTTGAAAGCAAGAACCTTCAATATAAGATAAGCATACATGAGTAGCATCACATATAGATGTAACAAATTAGTGTTTATAAACTTACTGTCTCAATACTCTATAACTCTCAAAAAATACATTTGTGAAATATTAAAAAATTATGAAAAATACAATAATAATAATAAACTACGGTAGACTTAGGTAAATACGAATGTAAGAAGTAAAACTAGCCACAAACGGATGAATGGATCGCTACATGATTAAGTATGGAACTGATACAAGGAAGTATAGATACTCTGTGTGAGTATTATCTAAGTACAAGGAACTGTGGCTAGGAGTTGAGATAACAGGGGGGAAAAAAACAAAACAGAGATATAACTCCAACACAACTTTAGAGAGAGAAGGGGCAGGATTCAGGCAATGTAGGAGATATACTCCACGGTCCAGCAGAGGCAGACAGCTGGCGGCCCTCTTTCTATCTTCCATACAGCACACTACAGCCCTAGCTGGACCGTGAGTAATATCTCTACATTGTGCTGAATCCTTGCCCCTTCTCTCTCCTAATACGTTGTGTTGAGTATATCTCTGTTTTTGTTTTTTTCCCCCTTTTTATCTCAACTCCTAGCCAGTCCTTACTTCTATACATACTTCACAACAGATTATTCTATATACTCCTTTGTATCAGTTTCCCATACTTAATCATGGTACGATCCATTCATTCCGTTTGTGGCTTAGTTTTACTTCATTACATTCCTATTTACCTAAGTTCACCTAGTTTATCTATTATTTATTTATTTATTTCATAATTTTTAATATTTTCAAATGATTATTTTGAGAGTTATAGAGTATTTGAAGACAGTAATTTTATCATACACTAATTTGTTACATCTATATGTATGCTACTCATGTATTTTGACTTATTCCTTATATTGCATTATTCTTGCTTTCAACTAGATAAAAAATAGATACTTACAATAGCTGAAATTACATTATATGAATAGTTTGAAAGCAAGAATAATGCAATATAAGGAATAAGCAAATACAGGCAGTCCCCGGGTTACGTACAAGATAGGGTCCGGAGGTTTGTACTTAAGTTGAATTTGTATGCAAGTCGAAACTGTATATTTTATAATTGTAGATCCAGACCAAAAAAATTTTGGCCCCAGTGACAATTGGAGTTTAAACATTTTTTGCTGCAATGGGACCTAGGATTATCAATAAAACCTCATTACAGACACTTTACAGCTGATCATTGCAGTCTGGGACTATAGTAAAGCATTCAGAAAGCTTCCCCAGGAGTCAGAGGGGTCTGTCTGTAACTATGGGTTGTCTGTAAGTCGGGTGTCCTTAAGTAGGGGACCGCCTGTACATTGAGTAGCATCACATATAGATGTAAACAAAATTAGTGTATGATAAAATTACTGTCTCAAATACTCTATAACTCTCAAAATAATACATTTTGAAAATATTAAAAATTATGAAATAAATAAATAAATAATAGATAAACTAGGTAGACTTAGGTAAATAGGAATGTAATGAAGTAAAACTAAGCCACAAAACGGAATGAATGGATCGCTACATGATTAAGTATGGGAACTGATACAAAGGAAGTATATAGATAATCTGTAGTGAAGTATGTATCTAGAAGTAAGGAACTGGCTAGGAGTTGAGATAAACAGGGGGGAAAAAAACAAAAAACAGAGATATACTCATACACAACGTATTAGGAGAGAGAAGGGGCAAGGATTCAGGCAAATGTAGAGATATACTCACGGTCCAGTAGGGGCTGTAGTGTGCTGACATGGAAGATAGAAAGATGGGCCGCCAGCTGTCTGCCTCTGCTGGGACCGTGGAGTATATCTCTACATTTGCCTGAATCCTGCCCCTTCTCTCTCTAACAGTTGTGTATGAGTATATCTCTGTTTTTGTTTTTTTCCCCCTGTTATCTCAACCCTAGCCCAGTTCCTTGTACTTAGATAAACTTCACACAGAGTATCTTACTTCCTTTGTATCAGTTCCATACTTAATCATGTAGCGATCCCATTCATCCGTTTTGTGGTCTAGTTTTACTTCTTACATTCTATTACCTAAGTCTACCGTAGTATTATTATTATTATTTATTTTTCATAATTTTTTAATATTTCACAAATGTATTTTTTGAGAGTTATAGAGTATTGAGACAGTAATTTATCAAACACTATTTTGTTACATCTTATATGTGATGCTATCAATGTAGTTGCTTAGTCCGTTATATTGGAGCTTTCTTGCTTTCAAACTAAGGCAGTATAATGTAATTTCAGCTATTGTAAGTATCTATTTTTTATCTATCTACATACAGGTTATCTGCCGGTAGTATTATCTGTCTATTTTGGTCTGAAGAAGGTTTTTATAACCGAAACGCGTTACCTAGACTTTTATTTTTATCACTGTTTGTTGTTTTATATAATAAAATATCTTCAATACAGATTATTTCCAGCCATTTATCGCTGTTGTAGATACGATTTGGCCTACTAGCGCCCCACGATAGCTTCTTTCTCCTGTTTTTTCCGTTTTTTACTCCACTGTCTACACCGGCCTCTATTCGAGGTCCGGGTATTTTGGAGCTGTGGGAGCTGCTTAGAACAAACCATCCATCTACTCCTGCTATTGGCTTCAACTAGCCATACGATCCGGAACCCTTCCCCAGGTTGGGCTACAAACTGCACTGTAACAAGGTGCTTTCAGGTGAGCAGTACTCTCTTCTCTCACCAACCATTGATCCCAACAGTATTACACGAGGCGCCGTCCTCTCTTGTTGTTTTTTCGTTCTGTTTACACCCGCTATAAGCGATCAGTGAAGTACTACTATGGTGCTGGGCCGATGCCGGTTCGGCTCTGCAAGAGAGTCGAGCTGGATTTGGGAGTTGCAGGGTGTCAGCAGTAATCCGAGTAACCATGGCTTTAATTTGCCTGCCGAGGGTCACTGCCCCACATTTGCCCCCTTCCCCGAGCCGTTTCCTGGGGGCGCCAATCGTTATCATGGCAGCCCTGTACGTGGCAGTGCCTATAAGATGGCGTCTATGACGTCATCTTAGATTCACAAAGTCAGCCTGTACATAGCCTGACACAGCTAATACCCGGAAATACATCAGTATTGCAGGATATTATCATGAATAAGCAATCAGATGATCATGTCCCATGGTGGAACAAATAAAGTTTAAAAAAAAGTTATTAAATGAAATAATAAACTAATAAATGAATAAAAATGCCTATAAGCCCCAAAACACATAAAGAGACATAAAATTCTCAAGAAAGCAGTTTCACTGACTGTGCCATGAACAAGGACTCCATGGATCATAGCGATTTTTGATGCAAGGACTCCCTGAAAAACAGCAGCGCTAAACTGTTATCATGATTACAGATTGGCGCTACTGTTCTTTGACTAAGAAGGGACTACTTGCATCATATATAACCATGATGCCAGGAGTGCCATCCATGGAACAGGGATCAGTCTATGAAACCGGACACTGCATGTCCTCGGCCACGAGCTTTAGTTCTGATACATTTGCGGAATAGTGTATGGAATTTATAAAAATCCCATTCCCACAGTGTGGAAAAAAGCTTTAAGGTTTATGATCCACAGCATGTCATTTAACTGCTGCGGCAAAATCATAGCATAGACCGCATCAGAAATTGGAGGCTAAATTCTGAAGCTTGCAAGTGACCCCACCCCAAGTGACATGCCCTTAAGCTACACCCCCACAGCATGTGGTGCTTACCAGAAGAAGCAGCATAGAGGGGAACCGGAAACAGGAGGTAAGTGTTGTTTGGGTTAGTGATGAGAAGTCTGGCTCTACTTAGTGAGCTGGCTCATTAGGCTCCGCTTACTTAGAAGAGCCGGCTCTTCTGGCTCCTGAACGGCTTCCTAATAAATATATAATAGGAAGCTTCAGTCCAGCCATTCCCACACTCCAGACCATTTTTGACCCAATTTTATCGGGTTAAAGGGGGTGTTGTGAACCGACTAGGGGCGGTTTTATTTGCCTCAATGAGGAGAGCCAAGTGAAAGAGCTGGCTTTGAGGGGGGAATGTGTGTTGTCAATGGGGGGGTGTTTTCATTGAGAGGGAGCGTGTGTATTGTCAGTGGGGATGGGGAAGTGTGTTGTCTGTAAGGAGGTGCTTGTGTATTGTTAATGGGGGACGCCGTGTGTTAGTGGTGGAAGGCGAGCATGGATGTAGATATTGGGGGAGGGGTGTGTGTTTTCAGTGTGGGGGAGCTTGGATGCAGCCAGAGGTGTATGCTGTGTGTGAGAGTTTGTGTGTTAATGTTGGTTGGATAATGTCAGTCTGGGAGGGATGTGAGTTTCGGTGAGGGATTGCTTGGAAGTTGGCAGTGGGAGAAGGTTTTTGCATGTTATCAGTGGGGGAGAATAAATGTGTGTGGTCAGTAGGGGAAGCATGTAAGGGGAGAGCCTTGAGGTCTGAGTCACTGGTGTGTTCTCATGTCCCAATGGCAGGTGAAAATATTGCCTGACAAGCTTGAGCAGGAATACGGCCTGAGCTTTGAATTTTGCGTCTCAGGCCGTTAGCTCATACAATGGTCCAAAGAAATCTGGACCAAGTGCAGGAGCCCATAAAAATACATGGGGCACACATACATGGGAACATTCATGTGCATGAGGCCTATATTGCAATATTCCTGGGGCCAGGGTATGGTGGCTAGAGGTGGGCAAATTTTTCAGAAATTCAATTTGCCGAGTTCGACGAATTTTCCGACAGAATTTTATTTTACCCAAATCAAATCATGACGAATCAAGGTAAAAAACAGAGAGCCTGTAGGGTATTGTAGAACATTGTGCCAAGCTCAAATATGCATGGAGGGAGCGTGGTTTGGTCGGTAAACAATGCTGTGTTTTAGTATGACACGCACATGACAGCCGCCGATCTTAGAATCGCTTCACTCTTCAATTCCATGGGCACTTACAGAGGCCAATTTCCACCAAATAAGCGAAGCGGGAACGCAGCCTGACAAGGTAACGTCTATGCCAGCTCGAAAGGACCGAGCTGAGGGCCAAGATCCCACTATAACATCAAAGAGTGCACTCTTTTTACACTGACATCAGAGGATTCCATAGATTACGACAGACCTATTCTGTTAAACGCTAATACATGTAGATGTAATTTTACATTGACGTCACTGATCATTTTGCCCTTCGTTTCATGCGTCAGTGTCCGCTTTCAATTGGTCAATAATCCATCAGTATTGCTAAAGCCATAAACAAACAGGAGTTGATCCAAAACAGAGATGACCAGTAAATGGGATACTTGCATGTCCTCTGTGTTCTGTATCCACTCCTGCTTTTGGCTATCAATCCTGAAGCTTTCATTCCTTCTGACAGATGAAATGAAGGAGAAAACCAAACCAACGTCATAGAGCGATGGAAGGTGAAAACAGCATTATGGAAATCACAGGGTGCTCCAGGGAAACAGCAGTCAGTTGGCAGCAGCATGAGTAGGCCGCAGAGTGGCACAATGACAAATTATGGAGGTGGCTGCAACATCGTAGGCCACAGAGTGGTAGAATGAGTGTAGAGGTGGCGGCAGCAGCATCATGAGGTCAGAGAGTGGCACAATGACAAATTCTAGTTCTGGCAGCAACATGGTAGGCCACAGTATGGCACTATGACAGTGTGGAGGTGGCGGCAGCAGGAGGTCAGACTGTGGCACAATGGCAAATTCTGGAGGTGGCAACAACATGGTAGTCCACAGAGTGGCACAATGACAAATTCTGGTGGTGGCAGCAACATGGTAGCAACAACAATGACAGAATGGATTTGACAGATTTCTTGATATCTACTTTAGCAACAAAAAAGAATTTAAATTTTGGTAATCCAGAACCCCAAAAACTGACACCCTGGACTTTGAGAAAAAAAAAATCACTCCAGCAACTACTTTGATTGGACACGGATTTCTTGATATCAACTTTAGCAACAAAAAAAAAGATTTAAATTTGGGGTATACAGATCCCCCAAAAGGGACACCCTGGACTTTGAGCAAAAATCACTCCATCAGCTACTGACTACAAGCAGTGTGAAATGACGGGATTGCAAATGGCCATCTGTTTTCATAGGGCTGTGACATCACATAAGCGTGCCGGTCGCTGATTGGTTTACATGTCTGCACATGTGATTGAGGGTGTTCCTTTCTTCCTCCCAGAGTTCTCTGCCCCATGTAACACGTTGTGCTCACGGCCATTTTGTTAATAAAGGGGGGAAAAAAATTCTTCCCATGAATCACTGTAAACTTCGGATTCGGGCCGAACCGAAGTTTTCCTGAAATTCTAAACAAATTCTACTTCATTAGAATCGAATGGTGGCATTTTCTAGGTGCTAAATTTTATTGAGGTATAGGTCCATAATCGTAAATCACATTTTGCAAACAACTTTAAAAGCCTCACCAATGTAGATACTTCTGCATCACTATAACAGAAGCAATAGCTCTTAGTCTGATGTATCTTTGAAAAATGCTGAAAATTAAGATATGTTTTAGGGCAGGTAATTTTAAGCCCTTTTGCAATTGGATTAGTTACCTGAATCTTGCTCTTTCCACTTGTATCCTGCAGCCTTCCCCCTGTTGTCAGTGACTCCTTAGATTGGTGTTGCCAGGCACATTCCGTCTTCACTGAGGAACTGAATATGGAGTGAGAATGAGACCCCCCTCCCTGCTTTCAGCTGTGTACCTCGCAGCTCAGTACTCCAGCACTCAGTCATGTGCAATGTAAATGCCACTTGTTGTTGCAGCCTCATGGTGGTGGCACACGTGGCGTTCTGAACCTGTTTTTAGACCGTTTTTAAGCAGTCCATTAAAAAAAACATGCATTTTAAAAACGCATCCATTTTTGACCGTTTTTCCCAATTATTATCTTAATTAAGATAATTGGAATATGGACAAAAACGGTCAAAAAAGTGATGCATTTTTAAAACACATGTGTTTTTTTAACTGACTGCTTAAAAACTGCCTAAAAACGCCACGTGTGCCTCCACCCTTGGAGGTGGGAAGTTTTCTTATTTGGTCCCTTGCTACATCAATGCCCTGCATCACTGGGTCTGACTCTTTTTTAACAACTTTAGGAAAACATGACCTGTATAAAGGAATCTGGGATCTTACTTTAGTTACTCTGAAGTATTGGTCTTACAGTTTCTGCTAATAAAGCTAATTTGTATAGTGAATTCTTGTGTAAAAATCGATATAATTTATTGGCATCCAAATCCTCTTTTTAATAGCTTTGTTTGTTCTAATTGATTCGAACTTTTGTTGTTCTGAATTTTTTAGCACATTAAACTGCATTCCTCCCCCCGATAATTATTTTAGGCTGTCTTTACCAAGTGGCCTAACTCATATTGCAATTGGTCTGTAAAATATAATGTAAAAATATGTATGTAAATTTGTTTTATTTATTTGTACTCTTAAAAAAAAGATGTATACCCTCTTTGAAAATCTACCATCAAAATTGAGCATGGGTAAACATAGATCCAGGCACTGTGACTGTGGTAATATTCTTATATTTGTTATCCATGGCCTCCTTCCTTCTCAAATTAACTTTTAAAATTTTGGTAATTACTGGGGCAGTTCCCATGGTGCAGATTCACGGCTGTTAATTGCCTCACCCTCCCCCACACTCGCCACTACCGACTGGCTGACTGATGTAAACCCACTAGAGCACAGGAAGTTCCAGCACACAGTAGGACATCCTGTGAATCTGCAGCTCTGGGAATCGCCCCAGCCTTTCAGGTTCATTAGAATAATTATAAACATTAATTATCAAAAGTAGGTCATCCATAACAAATAAAAGAAGATTTCCTCAGCCACAGTGCCTGGATCTATGAGTAAAACTGGTTTCACATTAGTCCACGATCAATGACGTGAAAATAGCTGTGCCACAGACTGATGAATCTGCTGGAGACTGAACTCTGTGCACAATATTTATATATGATGCACGGTGTTCATGATTACCTGATATGCAGCAGAGCCAACAGTGTCAGTGCTGGTGATGCTGTAAAACGAAACATGAAAGGGTTATTGGCTTCAGAATATTTTGAAAAACCGAATTGAATTTTTTAAATCTACTAAAGCATAATGAAAACAATGTAACGTTGTTATTGCTGTGATGAAAGAATAATGTAGAGGTGTCATTTGGAGAGTACAGTGCAAGCCAATATTTTTTCCAGCTTTCCAGTACATGACATGGAATATTAAATATAATCTCTAGGAAGACTGACAAGCACTCAAGTGGTGGGAAATATTTTAGCCATTGTTTGCCGCCAAAGAACCTGGAAATCATTGAGTTGACCATAAACTCTGCTGTGCATAAAAGTATTATGTCAAATATTAAACAGCTTGGCCATGACTCGGTTGTGCCAAAGGACAATATTGACATTAACACTAAATATTGCCGCAAAACACTAAGGAATTTTGGCCACAAGCAAGTGTGATGCGAGTAAATCGCATTAGGCCCCTTTCACACTTGCGCTGAAGATCAAGGCAGAATTTACATTTTCCATCAGAGTGCAATCAGTTTTAAGTCAGAGTTTGTTCAGTATCTCAGTTTTTCACACACATTTTTTTTTAATTTCCAATTCATTTTCAATGTGTTTTTCACATGCAGATTACGCGCATGAAAAACTCAGGACTGAGGTCTATCTTTTCTATGGGAATTAATCAGTGAAAAACGCATTGCACTTGCATTGGACTTGCATGCATCTCAGAGTGTAATGCATTTATGATGCGTTTCCATAGACTTGTATGGTGCTTATATGGTGCTTTGTGACTTGCGAAAGTAGAGCATGCTGAGATTTGAACGTGCATAAAAAAAAAAAAATAGCAAGTCTGAAAAAGTCTATTGATTACAATGGGTCAGAGTGCAATTCAAGTTCTGCACGTCAACACACACATAAAAAACGCAAGTGTGAAAGGGGCCACACTCCTACCACAGAATGTCTGAAAATGAATGTCTGATAGGTGTTGGAATGGCCTTGGTAAAAGTCCAGCACTAAACCCGAAGGCAAACTGTGCATAAAAAATATTCCCACAAACCTAAATGAACTGGAGCAACAAAAAGATAAGGTTGTCAACCTGTTGTTAATTATTTAAAAAAAATTTGACTTTAGTAAATGTACAAACAATGTATTTACATATAGTTTGAAAAAAATGTGAGCACATTGGCCTCATTAAAAAAAAAAAGGCTTCAGTATTCACACACACCATCTTTGTTTTTACATGCTTGTAAGGCCGCGGTAACACGTTCCGCCAGGCGTCGGTTCATAACACGACGTTAGCACACAGGGAGGTGGGGGCGGTCCTTGGCCCGAACACACATGCGTTTCCAGGGAAACGCATGTGTTTCACTGGAAACGCATGTGTGTTCGGGCCAAGGATCGCCGCCTGTGCACTAGCGACGCATTATGAACGGACGCCTGGCGGAACGTGTGACCGTGGCCTAAAATACTAAAAGCTTTAGCAAAACAAAGACAACCCTAAAAGGAACTGGTTTCTAGAGGCCATTAATCACCCTAAACTTGTCTTTTTTCCATTAAGACTACAGGATAACCTCTAAATTAGCAATGATGAGGCCTCTACTGAGTCTATATGCAATGTACCTGTTGTTAATATGTAATTAACATTAGTCATTACTAATTATAAAAGCCCTAGACTGTTCACTTCATAGTAGTGCTATTAAATACAGTAGTGTTCAATACATTTACTAATCACTGGTCTCCAGATGACATCTCAGTGCAATATAAATATATATATATTTTCTTAGGCAGTCCCCTACCTAAGAACACCCGACTTACAGAGGACTCCTTGTTACAAAGTGCCCTCTGGGTGTTGGTAATTTACTGTACTTTAGCCCTAGGCTACAATAAACAACTGTTAGGCTATATTCACACTGCCGTTGCCCGCCCGTACCGTACCGTAGAGGGCAACGGCAGTGTACGGGGAGAGGAGGAGGAGGTGAGCGCAGCTCACCCCCGCCCCTCTCCATAGCAACCTATGGCGCACGGCCCCGTATTACGGGAAAAGATAGGACAGGTACCGCTCCCGTAGGGTGCCGTGCGCCCATAGGAGTGTATGGGGGACGTATATCGGCCGTATATACGTCGGCCGTATATACGTCCCCCATACGTTCGTGTGAATATAGCCTAACAGTTCTCAGAGGTGTCTGTAATGAAGTGTAATTTATTGTTAATCCTGGTTCTTATAACAATCAAACATTTTTAAAATCCAATTGTCACAGAGACCAAAAAATTTTGGCTGGGGTTAAAATTATAAGGTTCTGACTTACATACAAATTCAACTTAAGAACAAACCTACAGAACCTATCTTGTACGTAACCCTGAGGGTTATGCCACACATGGCGTTTTGAGACCGTTTTTGGTCCATCGTTAAAGGACACCTGTCATCAGGTCTGTGTCACTAGTCCTGTCACTACTACCTGTTGGAGCAGCTCACAAGGATCCCATCACAGCCTTTATCTAGTTATTTCATACATTATTCATTGTAAAATCATCTATTTTTTATCATGTAAATACGGCTGGTCACATGGTCAGAGGCAGTGATGTCACTCCTGTTATCCCTCCCCTCTCCTCCCCCTGCTCATGTCTGTGTGTAATGTATAGTAAAGCATGGCTAGTGTGTGTATGTCATCTGCTGACATGCTGCATCCTCCTAATACACAGGTGAGAGACACAGACATCAGCTACACATGAATCTGACATGTTCTGCTGTAACATGGCTGCCTGGAGCTGCTGTATCTCTCCTAAACACACACACAGGCTGCAGGGGGCGTGGCCACCAGCACCAGGAAGCACATCATTATACAGCCTCACATCATTATACAGGCTGTCAGTCATGCACTGGGGGTGTGGCTGTGCCTCCCACTCATGAATAGAGTGGCAGCTTGATATGCTATGCTCATTGACATTTCACAGGTCATTTGCATTACGCTTAGGACCTCATGCTTAGGTTTACAGGCATGTAGAGGGACAATGAAGGGATAGAGGCAATGCTCTCTAATGGCAGTTTATGAAAATATATTTAGTTTAGGGGGGTTATTTTGCATGACGGGTTCTCTTTAAGCCGTCCGTCCAAAAAACGTTTTTTTGAAAACCCATCCGTTTTTGACCAGTCTTAATTAAGATAATTGGTAAAAACCAATCAAAAATGGATGCGTTTTTTAATGGATTGCAAGAAAACGGACCAAAAACTGGTTTAAAACGCCATATGTGGCATCACCCTGACTCATAGATCCAGGCACTGTGGTGATCTTCTTATATTTGTTATACACGGTTTATTTCCTTCTAGAAAAAAATGTATTATGCTAATGAGCCTCATCACTGAAATGTCCACAGCATCTTCTAGATTGGACTTGATGGACCTACAGCTAAGGGTGATGGCACACGTTGAGTTTTTCAGATGCATTTTTGAAGCCAAAAGCAGGTGTGGATCATAATGGGTGAGACAAATTATTGAAAGGTGCGACTTCTGCCCCTGCTTTTACTCCATTCCAGGTTTGGGCATCAAAAACTGCATCTGAAAAACTGAACGTGTGACATCACCCTAAGGGTGATGCCGTTTTGAACGCGTTTTTGGCCCGTTTTTAAGCAGGTTTGACCAATTTTTTTAATTCAAACTAGACAAAAAATGCATGCAAAATGCGTTTTTTAACGCACACGGTTTTTGATGTACTGCTTAAAAACGGGCCAAAAACACGTTCAAAACGCCACGTGTGGCATCTATCCCTGGTTCATGATCGTGAATTTTGATGTTTATTTTCTTTAAATAACTGAGAGCATATTCTTCATTTATTCAGTAAATCTGAAAAGTGTAGCAAAACCATAGTAGTGGATGAAAATGTCCTCTGGATGTCACTATTACTCAACATGGCAAAGCTATAGTCCCTGGATTTTCTTTCAGAGGCAAAGTCACTTTCTGGATGAATAATTTGAGCACCAATATACATGCATTCTCAATATATATATATATATATATATATATATATTATGTATCTTTCGTAAATGAAAGATGTTGGTTTTGGTTATCTTAGAATGCAGAATCCATTAAACAACCCAGAATTGTTTACTTAGCCAAGAAATATTTAACATTGGCTTTAAGATGCAGGGCAACCTCTCCTTTTATAACTTAGTTTATTCTTAGCTTGCCTTCCCAGGCAGCCACCTTACATTTCATTTCGTGTCCTGAGAGTCCAATAATGATATATTTATCAGACATTTGCTGCAGTGATAAACATATTTGCATTCCACTAATTAGATCTCTATAAAGAGACATTCAGATGGCCCCCTGGGGGGGGGGGGTGTATATGCGGCCACATGTATGTCCCCATAGACGACAATGACAGTGGTACGGTGCCACACATGTGTGGCAGAGATCCGCGCGGTACATGGGGAAAAGATAGAGCATGCTCTATCTTTCCCCAGGTGTCACCTCCTCCTCTCCAGCGCACAGCTGTGTGAATGTACCGTAACTAAAGCAAGGGTAAAAAACAGCAATGTTGTATAACTTATAAGAAATACGTTTTAAATTCCTTTAATGGTGATGCCACACATGGCGTTTTGAACCCGTTTTTGGACTGTATTTCAGTATATTGTATGAGTGATCAGACACTCTAGGGTTAAATTAAATAATAATAGTAAAAAAAAAAATATATTAACAAAAGTTTAAAATAATTCCCAATGGTAAATCCCTCAGTGGAAAATGGTGCTCAAATCGCCACTTTTTTGCCATGTTGCAAAACACAAAAATTAAAATAAATATTGATCAAAAGACTGTATAGCCCCCAAAATGCTGTGAATGAAAATGTCAGCTTATCCCGCAAAAAAAATATACCTTACACAGCCCAGCCCCGTACACCACAGTATGAAAAAAATTATTGCTGTCAGAATATGGCAAAACTAAGAAATTTTGTTTTTCACAAAAGAATTAATTTTTTTTAGTTTAAAACATAAATCCTATATAAATTTGGTATTACTGTGCTCATTCCAACCCAATGAATAAATATGAGGTGTTATTTGAAGCGCATAGGTCTATGGTGTACCTGTGTTTTTTTTGGCAATTCTACCACATTTGGAATTTTTTTCCGGGTTCCTTCTACAATGAACAGAATATAAAATGATGCCACTGTGATGCCGGCTGTATAATATAGTCAACACCCGCGATCGGAGTTCCCTCTGTTTGCAGGCGTTAAACCCTTACAAGACGCGGTCACGCTAACCGCGGCGTGCAAGGGTCTTCTGTACTAGATTGGACCAGAGCATCACTTGTTCAATCCAACCTGTAAAAGAAAAAAAAAAGTTAAAAACACTTTATTAAAACATTTTTTTTAATAAAAAGAATTAATAAAGTGAAAGTCCCTAAACACCAATATTCCTTTTACATACCTAATAAAGTACAAAAAAACCACATATTTGGTATTACATTGCCGCGTCCGTAACAATCTGTACAATAAATCAGTAACAGTATTGGACCCGCACAGTGAACACTGTAAAAACAAAACCCCAAAAAAACTTGGCAAAAATGTAAATTTTTCATAAAATCCACCAAAAAGTGATCAAAAAAAGTTATGTGCGCCAAAACGGTACCACTGAAAAGGACAACTCAACATGTAAAAAAATAAGCCATAAACCAGCTCTGTCAAATATAAAAGTTATGCCTCTGCAAAGATGGCGATAGTGATCCATAGAATAAAGATAATATGTTATTTTTGTGGTACAGTGTACGGCTGCAAAAAATACAAAAAGAAAGGAAAGAATTTACAGTTTTCTTTCCCTACATACATCTAAGAGTAAATAAAATCTCATCAATAATCCAATAACCAACTAAAATGAAGTATTTGTAAAGTGCATCTGAAAAGAGTTTTTATTTCTCCAAATTGCGAAAAAAACTAAAGATTGTATAGTCGTTATAAAGTGACAATGCATTATCTGCTCTGAATGGTGCAGCTTCCCTTCAATGCCCTGGCGTGTGCCCATACAGTAGTCACCACCACCACATATTGTTATAGTTAGGAGAGATTAGGTGTCAAACTTTGTTGGAGTATTTTGGTATTTGGTAGACATTTTTTGAAAACACATTCATTTAGCCAAAAAAATGATAATTTCAAAATAGAACAAGATTTTGTATAATCCCCTAAAAAACAATTAAAGGGTTAACAAACTTCATGAAAGTGTTTTAAGACAGTTAGGGTGTTGTTATGGGGGTAGTTTCTATAATGGGGTGATTTTATGGGGTTTTACTTTTATTTAGACCTCTTAAAATGACTTGAAATCTGACCAGGTCCCTCAATTGCAGGATTTTGTGTTTTTTATGAAAATGTCAAAAATTGCTCCTAAAGTTCAAAGTCCCATAATATCTTACAAAAATGAGAGGATTTAAACAAAAAACCAAACAATGAACAAAACAGGGGACATGTCAGTTAGTATAAGTTTTTGTGTTTCTGAAATGATACCGTATATGCATTCGAGTATAAGCGAGTTTTTTAGCACAAACTTTTGTGCTAAAGATTCAAAACTCGGCTTATACTCGGGATATATCAAAATAAATAAAGTTACTACATCACCATTCGACGGCCCGGAAGCTTTCTTCATCCTTCATGCCGCAGGTCTCGCGGCAGCTCTATGGCCACAGCCTCTTCTGTCTTCATGCCGGCTCAGGGCCGCGACATGCGATGGAGCGTGTGCGGGCCCTGAGCCGGCATGAAAACAGAGGAGGCTCGGCCATGGAGCTGCCGCGGAGCTGCGGCATGACATGAAGATGTGAAGAGGAGCTGTCCGGGCCGTCGGAATGGTGAGTAGCAACTTTATTTTTTTTTTTTCCGGCAACAGGGGGCCGGCAGGCTATATCGATAAAGGGGCTGGCAGGCTATATTGATAAAGGGGCTGGCAGGCTATAAACATAAGGGGGTTGGCAGGCTATATACATAAAAGGGGCTGGCAGGCTATATACATAAAAGGGCTGGCAGGCTATATACATAAAAGGGCTGGCAGGCTATATACTGAAGGGGGCTGGCAGCTATATACTGGGAGGCTGTGACCAATGCATTTCCCACCCTCGGCTTATACTCGAGTCAATAGGTTTTTCCAGTTTTTGGTGGTAAAACTATGTATCTCGGCTTATACTCGGGTCGGCTTATACTCGAGTATATACGGGTATGTAAAAAATAGAACATTTTGAATTTGAAAATCAAGAATTTTTCAAAATTTTCACCAAATATCCATTTTTTTCATAAATAAATGCAAAACATACCAAAATTTTTCAACTAACATGAAGCACAAAGTGTCACGAAAAAACAATTTAAAAATCACTTGGATATGTTAAAGTGTTCCAAAGTTATAACCAGTTATATTGACACAGGGCAGATTTGAAAAAATGGGGGTCATTTACTAAGGGCCCCAATCGCGTTTTCCCGACATGTTACCCGAATATTTCCGAATTGCCCCGGGATTTTGGCGCACGCCATCGGAACGCATCGGCGCTGGCATGCACACGACGGAAATTGGGGGCCTTGGCCGAACGAAAACCCGACGGATTCGGAAAAAACGCCACATTTAAAAAACAAAAAGTGTTGCGGAGCTTGCACTTACCTTCACCAGGAATAGGCCGGTGTACTTGAGTGCAATTCAGCGGACTTCAGCGCGGCAGCGCCACCTGGTGGATGTCGGAGGAACTACCTTAGTGAATCCCGTCCGGACCCGAATCCACTTGTCATCAAGAATGCGCCGCTGGATCGCGAATCTGCCGCAGTGTCCCTTCAGGAAGGTGAAAAGTAGCTTTGGCGTTAAGGGGTTAATATGTAAATTAAATAATCTTAGATACAAAAGGTTCATCCAAATAGTATATAGTTAATATGTTGAATAAATAATTGTAGATACAAAAGGCTAAATAATATATCAATATAAAGTGCATTTGTAATTTGTATCTCATCCCTACATTATTCCCTTTTGAGCCTGACCATATGTGGACTGGCTAAATGGCACTCAAAAATGAATATCATTAGCTAGGGTGGCAGTGTGTAGGGTATCCATTATTAATGTGTGAATTTTCTTAATCACAGTGCACTATGTGGACATTGTCATCAAGGGCATGGTGAGGGAAATATTGGAATCAGGATTTTTTTTAACTTGGGGGCATGGTAGGGGAATTTATAAAAAGTTATCCACCAAAGTGAAAAGTTTTGCAGTTGAAAACTTATCATTCAAAGTAGACATGTTTTACATAAAATAGAAAAAAAAGACTAAGACTTGTATTTAGAAGAACAAAATTAGCCGTGTACCATAAGAACTGACACAGACTAGACCTGGGTTCTGTATATTCTTTTTTTTAATGTACAGGGCACTTTTCCCCACAATCAGATGATTGCTTGTTCATGTCCCATGGTGGAAATAGTGAAAAAGTAAAAAAAAAAGTTTTTCAATAGAAAATAAAATAATAAATCAATAAAAATGGCCAAAAGCCTCATAACATATAAAAAGTATATAACGCAAAAAAAGTTTAAATCATAACACAAACCCCACATATATAGTATTACCGCATCCGTAACAACCCGTAGAATAACAGTAAATAATTATTGAACCCCCACGATGAAGGCCGTTAAAAGAAACTGTTATAAACCCTTCAAAAATTATGATTTTTACCTATTCAATCCAACAAAAGATGCAATAAAAAGAGATCAAACATATGTATTCCAGAATGATATAATTGCAAAGTACAACATATCCCGCAAGAAAAAAAAAAGCCATCAACCAGCTCCATAGCCAAAAAAGTAACAATGTTATGCCATTTGGAAGACGGCAATACAAAAATGATAGATTTTTTTCCCACATTAGGGTTTTATTTGACAACATTATTTTGATTTGATTACTATGAAGATCTCAAGGGGTTAACAATCTTCGTGAAAGCCGTTTCTGATATTTTGAGGGGTGCAGATTTGAAAATGGGTTGGTTATATAGGGGGACTTTAATGTTAAATATGTAAAATTTCATTCAATACAGTATTTATCCCCAAAATAGTCAATTCTGAAATACGGAAAAGCGATATTCGATTTGTAAGCCGCGTGACATCAAAATAAATTATCCATAGATTTCAAAAATTATGAAAATGTGAAGTAGACATATGGGAAATGTTATTCAGCAACTTATTTAGGTGATAAATCTAACTGCCTGAAAATGCAATGATTATGAAATTTGAAAATGGCAAATTTTTCAAAGAAATTCATCATTTTGTCTTTTTTTTTTTGTAAATAAACGCAAAACTTATAAGCCAAAATTTACCACTAAAATGAAGTACAACATGTGGGGAAAAATCTCATTATCGCTTTGATAAGTAACAGTGTTCAAAAGTTATATATTCATATAAAGCGACGCAAGTCAGAATCCAAAAAATGGGGCTGAGCTGTAAGCTATAAAATGGCTGCGTCCTTAAGGGGTTAAAATACAGGGGGCTGGCAAATGATGGATGGCTTACTATTGGTTGGATGACGAAATGCACCTCAAAGGTCGGACTGGAGTATCTGGGGCCCACCCATTATAAATAAAGAGTGCAAGACTATGCGTAAATACACTGTAAAACCTGCTATATTTCCTTGTGCAAAAAAAACCCCATCTGTGTGCATTAGTAACATCAACACAGCTCTTCACCCTGAACACACCCTCCCCTCTAAAACTAAACTAAAACATGCCATTAACCCTTTAACATCAGCAGCGGGTGCATGGAGAGGGTACACAGGCTGAGCCCTCTCCATAGCTGGTAAGTCTTTACTGCATACTGCAGCAAAAACTTACCGCTAGCACCCGCGATTGGTGCTAGCACCAATCTCAGGTGTTTTCCAGTCCCTCGCCACCAGCAAGGATGGCGGGCCTGGGCGCCACCAACTTGATCGACATTATCAGAGAGTGCCGATCGGTCTCCTTGACAGCCCCACGTCTTCAGAAGAAAATCCATATATACTTATCAATTAGACAACCTAGGGTTAAAGTACCCTAGGGGGTCTAAAAAATAGTAAAAATAAAAATAAAAAAAGTTAAAAAAAAATGATATTAAAAAACCCCTAAAAATTCTAATCATCCCCCTTTTCCCTAGAACAGTAAAAATCATTAAAGATTAGGTATTGCCACTTCTGAAAATGCCCAATCTATTAAAATATAATAAAAGTTTTTCACTGCGTTTAACCCTGTAACAGAAAATAGCGCCCAAAGTAAAAAACGCCACTTTATTTTGCCATTTTAAAAAATATTTAAAAAATCTAATAAAAAGTGATCAAAAGGTCTTATAGTCCTAAAAATAGAAACCTTGAAAACGTCACCAAATTTCACAAAAAATGACACCATCCACAGCTCTGTACACCGAAATATGAAAAAGTTATTAGCGCAAGAAAATGGCAAAATAAAAAACATTTTTTTGTATAGGTGTTAATTTTTGTAAATGTAAGAAAACATTAGAAAAACCTGTACAAATGTGGTATCCCCTTAATCGCACCGACCCAAAGAATAAAGTAGACATGTCATTTGGGGCGCACAGGGAAATCTGTAAAAATCGAAGCCCACAAGAATATAGCGCAAATGCGTTTTTTCACCAATTTCACTGCATTTGGAATTTTTTCCCGCTTCCCAGTACATGGCATGGAATATTAAATAAAATCACTATTAAGTGCAATTCTTTATGCAGAAAACGGAGCTCTTTACATGGAAAAATAAAAAAGTTATAGATTTTTGATGGTGCGGAGTGTAAAATGGAAATGAACAAACAAAAAAGGGCCAGGTCGTTAAGGGGTTTAAGTCACAGGGCTCCCTTCCTCCCACCGCTGCCATTACAGGCCCCCCCTCTCCACCAAAGTTGCCAGTACAGTGGCCCCTCCTCCCCCCATAGTAGCCATTACAGGCCCCCCTCCAGAGCTTCCATAACAGCAGCCTCCCTCCCCCAGAGCTGCCATTAAAGAGGCCCCTCTCCCCCCAGACCTGAAATCACAGGGGCCCTTCTCCACCTATAGCTGAAATCACATGGGCCCCCCCCCAGAGCTGCCTTTACAGGGCCACCCATCCCCTCACCTCTTTAAGTGGCCATCCTAGGTTTCTGACGCTGCTTCCTCTCATGTCACGCTACTGCTTCCCAGTCAGGTCCGTGCACTTCCTCTGCGAGTCCGTGCTCTGATGCCAGCGGCTCGCACAACAACAACTGTGCCGGCCCTGCTGTCAAGTGTCCCGACCAAGATTTGGCGCTGGCGGAAACAGTGTCCATCAGCGCCCGATCATTGTAAAACTAGGCATAGACAGCGGCCTTAGGCCTATGCCCATGGGGCCCACCAGAGGTTGCTCCGGTAATCCGGTGGGCCAGTCCGACACTGTGCACCTCCCACTTCTTCTGGTCTCCTAGGATACTGTACATATATACAGCAGCATACGGTGCACAACCATATGCAGCTTGTTTGCAATGCGTATTTTAAAAACTTCCATAGACTTCTATGGGGCATAAGGAATGCAAATACAGGAGAAAGTAGGACAAACTCTATATTTTTTTTACCAACATTTAAATGGATGGCTGCAATGTCCATTGAATTATGTTGTCTGTGTGCTGCCTATATGAAAACGGTACTGTACAGGTAGCATACGGCCTTTTGGATACATTCGTGGGTAAGAGGCCTAACTTCACTTAACCTAACAGTTGAGCCTAATTCCACTACGGTGCATAAAATAATGATAATGCAGCATCATTAAGGTGTACCTATCTACACATTTGTCAGGCAGGGCTTACTTTACAAATTTTAAGGAAATGAAACCTTGCATCAAATAAGAAGCAATTCATGAGTGGGAGGCATAGCCACACCCCCAGTGCATGACAGACAGCCTGTATATTGTGAGGTATAATGGTGTAATGTCTCCTCCATGTGCTTTCTGGTGCTGGGGGCCACACCCCCTGCAGCCTGTGCGTGTATAGGAGAGATACAACAGCTAGAGGCAGCCATGTTATATTGAAAACAAGAGGGGAAAGAAGGACAGAGTTGAAAGGTGCATGTAAGAAATAGATCTTTATTAGTAACACATAACCACAATGACATGAACGGTGCTAACATGAGATGGCGCCGTCCTGTGAATATCAATGAAGTACAATAAAATCACGAGTGGTGGAATACAGAAAAAGAAGCGGCCCAACCTGGACAACGTGGGGTAACAGGTAAGTGAGAAAGTTAATTAGCAAGAAGCTGGACAAACATGGGCCTAAAGCCTGCTGTTGAACCATAAGTTTATGGTACCTATCGAAATAATAGCAGCGGTAGCCTTTGTAGTGCCTGTTATAAATAGTAACAGCGCTACCCTATGTATGAGCTGCATAACCAATGGCTATTTGAAAGATGGAAGCCAGTTCTTACCAAATCGTTGTAGCTGTTGGAAAATACACTGTCCGGGAGAGACCGCGTCCTCGACGTACGTTTAGGCTCGGAATCAGCCTTCGTCTGGGGGTGGCGTCTTCCCAATCTAGGGTCAGTATATAACAGGGGAATGGACCAATGAGCGTCCAAAGGAGGATGCATGTGATCGGGGCCTCCCGAATCACGTGATGTGGAACCGCGAGATCGCGACCGGTGGGTCAAGTGACTTGGTATGCGCAAGAGCGCCCCCAAGAAGAGGATGTCTACTAACGGTATTGCAGAAATAAGATGGATATTCAAAATTGTATCTGAATATTAATGGTTAATGGGGACACAATAAGTTTGAGTATCATACACATTAAAATTTGCTCAGTGCAGGCTCATTCATTGACTTTTAGTGAGTATGAATGATAACCGCTCGAAACTAAAACCAGTTAAAGTGAAAGATCTCCAACTTTTCGGTCGATCATTAGTTTTTAAAAAATGGTTCCACACGAGTGATCTAGCTGAACTGTTTGAAACAGACAGAGGAGATCAAGAAAATTCCCAAATCTGTCATCCTGCCCGGCAGTGGATCTATTTCTCAAAACGGTGACAAATGAATTCTCCAAAAGGGACAAACAGGTGAGTGATGATAATTTATCAAATATCCAACGTCAAGCCATTAATAACCTGAAGAGAGATAAGTCGTTAGTTATAAAACAATCCGACAAAGGCGGAAATGTGGTATTATGGCCACGTGATATGTATGAGACTGAGGCTTATCGCCATAAGCAATGCTTATACACCATAAACAATGCTATAAACGTCTCACATTCAATCCGCTGTCAAAATTCACAAATGAATTAAATGTCTTACTCCTACAGGCTGTCAGAGACAAAGTGATCAACAAAGATCTCTATGAATGCCTGAAGAATTCAGACCCAGTGATTCCAACTCTGTATTTGTTACCGAAAGTCCACAAGCACCCTAAAGTGCCGCCAGGCCGTCCAATTATATCGGGGAATGGGAGCTTGACTGAAAATGTAAGCAAATTTGTAGACCACTATCTTAAAAAAAATTGTTGAGACACTACCATCCTACATGGACTGCACGTCGACAGTGACACCTATTTGGTGACCTGCGACGTTGAGTCCCTTTATACATGTATTGAACATCAGGATGGTTTGAGGGCGGTGAAATGTTTTTTGTCCATGGAAAATTTAACACAAGATTTCTCGTCATTTGTCTTACAACTACTGGAATTTATTCTTTATCATAATTGTTTTGTGTTTGGGGGTCCTTCTACCTACAGCTCCGTGGGACAGCTATGGGGGCGTCCTGTGCGCCCTCATATGCTAATTTGTTCCTGGGGCTGTGGGAGAGGGACCTCCTGGACGGTGATCGGGATGTCTCTATGGACTGGAACAATCTATGGTTCCGCTACAGGAGAAGATCAAAACCCTTCTATCTGAAGATAGTTTGAGCTCATTTGAACAAGATATGAACTCAGAATAGTTAAGTTTTTAACCGTGTTTTTGTGGTGACCGATTAAATAAAGATGTATATTGCTTATTGTAAACTGAGTATTTAACTTTATTGCAAATTTATGTATTTATTTGGGTATCCTATTTACTTCCATTGGTATTCTATGTGTTTGATTAGTAGTAGGAGTTGGATATTAGGTATCGGGTTATCTTTTTTTGGTATTTATTGTCTATTTTTGATTATAGATTACCCAACCTTTATCATGGATTTTCGGAGTAGGGAATCTAATTGGTTATCTATGATGACTCAAATTTTTAATGGTGACTCTGTGAATCCAGCAACGGGGAGAGATGAGATTAAAGAAATTCAGATGATCATGAAGGAGTGTGCTAAAAAACGTGTGAGAACATGGTGGAACAAAGCTGCATTAGAACAATACCTGGCTAAGGACCTGATACCTAGAGGGTTGAGGGTACAGGTTTATCCCTCTTTCCCTTTGGATGATGAAATTATCAAAAAAAGGTGGGAAGATGCATGTAGCACCTGCTCTCGTACCTTTATAGAAATTTTGATTGGAATTGAAAAAAAGAAATTGGAAACTATAGAACAATCTTTGGTACCTCTACAGGAGAAGATTAAAACCCTTCTATCTGAAGACAGTTTAAGTCTATTTGAACAAGATATGAATTCGGAATATCTAAAGTGGGAAAAAGATATTCAAACAATTAAAACTAAGAAATTCCAAAGAGATATGTTGGATTTCCAAAAGCAACGAGTCTACCGATGGCAACGGACAAACCCCACACGCCCCATTAGGAGATCTGACTCCACAACATCGGTTGATACAGTAGCCTCAGATTCCTCATATTCTGGGGCAGAGGGAAACTCCGATAGTCATGGGACAAATCGCAATATGAGAGGGACTCCGTTGAAGCGTAAATATACTAGTCAGCAGGAATCTAACAACGGAAAATTAAAGGTAATTAATCTTTCCCAAATTGACTTTACATCTGAACAATTATCTCTGCTTTCTCTGGGTTTAAATTTTAGTCCGGTTGCTGCTTTTGATGATTTCACAGCAATCAAAGATGTATATCTATTCGCACGTAAACTGTTATGGAAAAAACATTTTGCCAAAAATGATGAATCATGTACAGCCCCGGAGGACCTGGAAGCACTCAGGACATTAGAATCACTCCTACAAGAACAAGAACCAGAACAAGATGGGGTGAGTGACCAATCGAAATTTCCAACAGAGATTAGACCAAGATCCACCACATTTCCCCCTTGGTCAATTAGTCCAGAAGTTGAAATGTTTGTGAAGATGTCAGTGGCGGAATTACGTAAACTACCGCAACGACGGCATTTTGACAATTTGACTAGGGGCCAAAGACAAGCTCTACAAGAACTAGAGAAAATGAAACAAGTGGTCTTTAAACCGGCCGACAAAGGCGGTAATGTGGTGGTTTGGCCAATAGAAATGTACGAGGCGGAGGCGTTTAGACAACTAAAACAACAAGATTGTTATAAACAGCTAACGCATAACCCGACGGAGACATTCAGTAGGGAATTGACATATATACTTGACAGGGCTTTGGAAAATCATACCATACCACCACGAATTAGAAAGGGTCTGGAGGTAGAGTTCCCGATCATACCAACTCTATACTTTCTCCCGAAGGTGCATAAGAATGCTAGGGTACCCCCAGGCTGACCTATAGTATCTGGGTGCGGCAGTCTCTGTGAGCCGATTTGCCGGTTCACTGACTACTATTTGCGACCGTGTGTAGAGGAATTGCCCTCGTACATCCGAGATTCCACGGATGTTTTGAAGCGCCTGGAGGGTGTAGTGATGGAACCAGACATGTTCCTAGTGTCATGTGATGTGGAGGGATTGTATACCTGCATTGGACACGATTTGGGTATAAAGGCAGTAGAGTTCTTCTTGGGGATTCGTGATCTGGATGAGGATTTGGTTGAATTGATCCTAACATTGATGAGATTCATCCTGGATCACAATTATTTCCTTTTCAAGGAGAGATTTTATATGCAGACGAGGGGGACGGCCATGGGGGCCACTTGTGCCCCCTCGTATGCAAATCTCTTCCTTGGATATTGGGAAAGGAACGAGGTCCAGGAGGCTATGGACAGGGCATCGGGACAGGTCATCAGTTGGATGCGTTTCATCGACGATGTCCTGTTCATATGGCAAGGACCAAGGACGAGCTTGGACCAATTCCTGGATGATCTTAACTCCAACAACCTAAATATCAGTAACATCAGTCAGGAACATTTGGAATTTTTGGATATCCAAATCGATGTGGGACAGGGTGGACAACTGAGTACATCTGTCTACCGTAAGGAGACATCAGTCAATGCTTTACTTCGTGCTAATTCTTTCCACCCGGCTCACACGATACGTTCCATCCCTACAGGTCAATTTTTGAGGGCCAGACGAATTTGTGACACTTACTCCAACTTTGAAGAAGAATCAATGACTTTGAGGGCTCGATTTAAACAGAGAGGCTATCGTGACTCGGATATACAGAGGGGATATCTACGGGCAAAAACATCAGATCGAAGATCCTTACTCACCCAACAGCCCAAAAGATCAAAAGAGAACAAGGTAAGGATTATTACGCCTTATAACTCCCAATGGAGGGAAATGAATTCTATTTTTGAGCGATTCTGGCCTATACTACAGTCCGACCCTGAAATTAAAAAACACATTTCAGAGACACCACAAGTGGTTTCGAAACGTGCAGACACTATAGGGAACAGCTTGGTGAGAAGCCACTATGCACCCCCTAAACCGAAAAACTACATTTTTGGATCAAAAGGCCCTGATTGGGGATCGTACCCCTGTGGACACTGCAGTGTATGCCCCCAAATGGTAAAAACTAAGATATTCCAAGACTCTGATGGTACACGCAATTTTAACATTGTACACTTTATAAATTGCAGCACTACGGGCATGATTTATGTTGTGTGCTGCCCTTGCGGATTGAAGTACGTGGGGATGACCACACGGGAACTAAGAACACGTGTCCAGGAACACATGAAAGACATAAGATCGGCGGCCAAACTTCTTCCCACGGACCACAAACAAATTATGAAATTGAAACCCATACCCAAACATTTCCTGGAATGCCATGACTGCAGATGGCGGGACCTGCAGGTATATGGCATAGATAAAATCATCCTAGGAGGTCGCGGTGGTAACACCTTCAAGAAATTGGAAAGGATAGAACTAAAGTGGATAGTCAAATTGGCCACAACATCTCCTCATGGACTGAATGAAAAGCTCTCCTTCTCCCCTTTTATATGAATTTGATTCTGAGTCATGTTTTTAATATTGTTCTTACGGGTTTAACTTGTGATATATTTGGTAATGGTTGGTTGTCTCTATTGCTCTCTTAGTGCTTGTTATATTAGTGTGCGTAATCATGGATTAGGGCTGTATTGTAAGGTGTCATTTTATGTCAGCTGCAGCTGGTATATGAATCTTTTTTGGGGTCTCCTTTTTTATTTTCAATATTTCTGGTATGGGAAGCCGTCCCAAGTTCTGCATATTGGGATGTGGCCCATCCTCTATATCACATATTTTCACTTGAACCTAGTTTATTACTCAAGGTCTCTTGTGTGTGTAATCTAATAGAGACATATTTATGCGTATGGTCCATTTATTATATACATTGGACCAAATAGTGGTTTTAAGGGTTGATATCATTTTTATTTTTTTTTTTATTTCGTTCTCACTACCAATCGGCGGTTCGCCGTGTGGATCATTGTTCACTATTTCTTTTGCGGTTGCACATCACCAACAGGTGATACGTCCTGATTTGCACATCATTTTTTCTCTTTCTCTTTTTCTGCACATTTTGCACTGATGACATCACACTCTCTCCTCATATAGCACATTGCACTTTACGTATCGTCTAATCTATGTATGTTTTGAGGCACACATGCACTTATTCAAATTCAGACCTCAATGAACTACATAGTTTGTTTATTTTGCACAAGCACTAGCACTTTAATTACCTGAAAATAACTACAGGCACATGCACTTTCTATAGCCTTCACAGGTATGTTCCGGCTTGCATATTTTTGCACGTTCATCATTTTTATCCATTCACACTCACTTTCACTGCGTATTCAATAATGATCCAGCATTATTAATATTATTCACTATTTGTCTATGTTTATTATATTTTATATTTATTAATTAAATATATCCTTAATGAATTTCACTTATTCCCACTTTCATTTAATAATGATCCAGTATTATTAATATTGTTTCTCATTTTTCAATGTTTAATGTACTCATCCATTCCAGTTTGATGATGATGGGAGTTCACCAATAGGGTATTGCGGCATTTGACCTGTAAAACTGGGTACATCTATTAAAATAATGCAAGGATGACCTTAGATTATTTTCCCTTACCTTTGCCCTGATCCAAGATGGCGGTGGGATGCGCATCACTTCGGTCTGAAGATAGTTTGAGCTCATTTGAACAAGATATGAACTCAGAATATCTTAAATGGGAAAAAGATATTCAAACAATTAAAACTAAGAAATTCCAAAGGGATATGCTGGATTTCCAAAAGCAACGAGTTTATCGCTGGCAACGGACAAATCCCACACGTCCCATCAGGAGATCGGACTCTACAACATCGGTTGACACAGCAGCCTCAGATTCCTCATATTCTGGGGCAGAGGGTAACTCCGATGGTCATGGGACTAATCGCAATACGAGAGGGACTCCGTTGAAGCGTAAATACACCAGTCAGCAGGAATATAACAACGGTAAATTAAAGGTAATCAATCTTTCCCAAATTGACTTCACATCTGAACAATTATCTTTGCTCTCTCTGGGCTTAAATTTTAGTCCGGTTGCGGCTTTTGATGATTTTACAGCGATTAAAGATGTATATCTATTCGCACGTAAATTGTTGTGGAAAAAACATTTTGCCAAAAATGACGAATCATGCTTTATTACAGCCCCGGAGGACCTGGAAACACTTAGGACATTAGAATCACTCCTGCAAGAGCAAGAACCAGAACATGATGGGGTAAGTGATCAATCGAAATTTCCAACAGAGATTAGACCAAGATCCACCACATTCCCCCCCTGGACAATTAGTCCAGAAGTCGAAATGTTTGTGAAGATGTCAGTGGCGGAATTACGGAAACTACCGCAACGACGGCATTTTGACAATTTGACTAGGGGTCAAAGACAGGCTCTGCAAGAACTAGAGAAAATGAAACAAGTGGTCTTTAAACCTGCCGACAAAGGCGGTAATGTGGTGGTTTGGCCAATAGACATGTATGAGGCGGAGGCTTTTAGACAACTAAAACAACAGGATTGTTACAAACAGCTAACGCATAACCCAACGGAGACATTCAGTAGGGAACTGACACATATACTGGATAGGGCTTTGGCAAATCATACTATACCACCACGAATCAGGAAAGGCCTGGAGGTAGAGTTCCCGATTATACCAACTTTATACTTTCTTCCGAAAGTGCATAAAAATGCTAGGGTACCCCCAGGCCGACCGATAGTATCGGGGTGCGGCAGTCTCTGTGAGCCGATTTGTCGGTTCACTGACTATTATTTGCGACCATGTGTAGAGGAATTGCCCTCATACATTCGAGACTCTACGGATGTTTTGAAGCGCCTAGAGGGTGTAGTGATGGAACCAGACATGTTCCTAGTGTCGTGTGATGTGGAGGGATTGTATACCTGTATTGGCCACGATTTGGGTATAAAGGCAGTAGAGTTCTTTCTAGGGATTCGTGATCTGGATGAGGATCTGGTTGAATTGATCTTAACATTGATGAGATTCATCCTGGATCACAATTATTTCCTTTTCAAGGAAAGATTTTACTTGCAGACGAGGGGGACGGCCATGGGGGCCACTTGTGCCCCCTCGTATGCAAATCTCTTCCTAGGATATTGGGAAAGGAATGAGGTCCAGGAGGCTATGGACAGGGCATCGGGACAGGTCATCAGTTGGATGCGTTTCATCGACGATGTCCTGTTCATATGGCAAGGACCACGGATGGGTTTGGACCAATTCCTGGATGACCTCAATTCCAATAACTTAAATATCAGGCTGACTAGTAACATCAGTCAGGAACATTTGGAATTTCTGGATATCCAAATCGATGTGGGACGGGGTGGACAACTGAGTACATCTGTCTACCGCAAAGAGACATCAGTTAATGCTTTACTCCGTGCCAATTCCTTCCATCCGGCTCACACGATACGTTCCATCCCTACAGGTCAGTTTCTGAGGGCCAGACGAATTTGTGACACTCATTCCAACTTTGAAGAAGAATCCACGACTTTGAGGGCTCGATTTAAACAGAGAGGCTATCGTGACTCGGATATACAGAGGGGATATCTACGAGCAAAAACATCAGATCGAAGATCCTTACTTACCCAACAGCCCAAAAGAACAAAAGAGAGTAAGGTAAGGATCATTACATCCTATAACTCCCAATGGAGGGAAATGAACTCTATCTTTGAACGATTTTGGCCTATACTACAGTCCGACCCTGAAATCAAAAAACACATCTCTGAGACCCCACAAGTGGTCTCGAAACGTGCAGACACTATAGGGAATAGGTTGGTGAGAAGCCACTATGCACCCCCCAAACCGAAAAATTATATTTTCGGCTCAAAAGGCCCTGATTGGGGATCGTACCCCTGTGGACACTGCTGTGTATGCCCCCAAATGGTAAAAACTAAGATATTTCAAGACTCTGAGGGTACACGCAATTTTAACATTGTACACTTTATAAATTGCAGCACCACGGGCGTGATCTATGTTGTGTGCTGCCCTTGCGGATTAAAGTACGTGGGGATGACCACACGAGAACTAAGAATACGTGTCCAGGAACACATGAAAGATATAAGATCGGCTGCCAAACTTCTTCCCACGGACCACGAACAAATTACGAAACTGAAACCCATACCCAAACATTTCTTGGAATGCCATGACTGCAGATGGCGGGACCTGCAGGTATATGGCATAGATAAAATCATCTTGGGTGGTCGAGGTGGCAACACTTTCAAGAAATTGGAAAGGATAGAACTAAAGTGGATAGTCAAATTGGCCACAACATCTCCTCATGGACTGAATGAAAAGCTCTCTTTCTCCCCATTCATATGAATCTGATTCTGAGTCATGTTTTTAATATTGTTCTTATGTATTTAACCTGAGATATATTTGGTAATGGTTGGGTGTCTCTATTGCTCTCTTAGTGCTTGTTACATTAGTGTGCGTTATCATGGATTAGGGCTGTATTGCGAGGTGTCATTTCATGACAGCTGTGCGGGCATAGGATGGTTTTTTTTTTTTTTTGGGTCCCCCCTCGTTATTTCCAATTTCTCTGATATGGGAAGCCATCTCTAGATCTGTGTATTGGATGAGATCTATCCTCCACATTACATGTGTGTATTTAACCCAGTTCGAAATCTAATAGGGATACATCTACGCGTACGGTATACTTACCGGCACATTGAACCATGCAGTAGTTATATGGTTTGTCATTAATTCTATTTATCTCCTTGTACTACCAATCGGTTCTATGCCGTTTGGGTCATTGTATAATATTGTATATATTTTTCAGTGGCAGCATATCACCATCCGGTGATACGTCCTAATTTGCACATCACTTTTTCTTGCTTTGCACATATTACACTGAGATACTTCTCCTTTTTTTTACAGCACATTGCACTTTTTCGTATCGTCCGATTGATGTATGTTCAATCAATGTATGTCTTGTGGCACATATGCACTCATTTATAGTCAAACTTCATTGAATTATATAGCTTATATACCTTGCACATGCACTAGCACTTTAATAATAACACTATATGCACATGCACTTTCTATAGCCTTCACAGGTACGATTTGGCCTGCATATATTTGCACACTCTTTTTATTTTTATTCTCATTTATTCCCACGTACTTACACTTTTCATTGTATCAGCACCATCACTCATTAATTGTTATACTTAACTTATTTATTTATTTATTAAAGCATACTTTAATGTAGTACACCGATTTTCACTGTCCATTTAACAATGACCCAGTGTTATTAATATTGTTTTTCATGTATCAATGTCTAACATATTCATTTATTCCAGTTAGTTGAAGAATGGTGTTTACCAATAGGGTATTGGGGTATTTGATCCGTCAAACTGGTTACACTCAGTAAAATAATATAAGTACAACTTCAGATCTATTTCCCTTACCTTTGCCCTGATCCAAGATGGCGGCGGGATGCGCATCACTTTGGCGCATGCGCGGGTCTCGATGACGGCGCCGCACTTCCGGTCCACGATGACGCGCAGGATATGCGCGTTGTGCGTCTTCCGGAGTGTGGCCCCGCCTCCTGACGCGGGTATGGAGACCACGGTGATGCGCTACTTCGCACACCTGCTGATCATCCTGGTACGATGCACACCGCACTTTCTGATTGGCCCTAAGGTACCACTCATTTGGGGTTGAGGGATATATATATGGGACACTGACCATTCCACAGCACACCCCCTAGAGGAAGCGACGGCGAAACGCGCGTCGGGGTGCTGTGGCGGTGGTCAGAGTTACTACTTCATACAATCTGTTGAGGCTACACACTACACCCTGGTGGGTAATGGAACTTGTTACAGCCTAATTGTATTTACTGATGTTGGTCGGATACGTAAAGGGTACTTATGATGTATTGTGTTATTTTTGACCACCGCCACACCTTTGTGGTTTTTATGTGTAGTTTTTAATTGTTTCTTGTGGTGACCGATTAAATAAAGACATATATTATTCATTGTAAATTGAGTATTTAACTTTTTTGTAAATTCATGTATTCATTTGGGTTTCCTATTTACTTCCATTGGTATTGCTTGCATCTATATGAAGATCCTCCATTGTTGCTTCCCTCATACTATCCGGGTCTTCTCCACCTGATGAGACTCTTTATAGCTGAGATGTTTTATGGTTCCCTCTCTCAGTCCCGGGAGGATTCGCCCTCATTCTCTTTTCGGGGGGATGGGTCGCTTGTTTGGCGGGAGAGGAGGGGGGCGGGGGGGACCGTGTTCGGGTGGGTGCATCTTCCGATGGGGGAGTTGCGGAGGGCGGGAGCTTTTTCGGGCGGGGGGCGGCGGGAGTACGAGCGGGGTTGCTTGTTCGGCCTGGGGGGGAGGGGGGCGTTGTTCAGCCGGGTGCTTTTTCTGGCGGGGGGCGGGGGGGAGTTGCGGAGGGCGGGTGCTTTTTCGGGGCTGCTTGTTGGGGCAGGGGGTTGGAGCCTCGGCCATGCGGGGTGTGGGCGGGCATGGAGGCGGTCCACTTCGCCGGGGGCCGTGTGACTCGGCCTTGCAGGGGAATAGGTGGAGGGCGGGCGCAGTGTGGTAGGCTTGACCATCCAAGCGGATGGGCGTGTGGGGAGGCTGTGACTTGTGCCGTGGGGGCGTTCAGGGAGATGTCGGCTCAGGAAGGGAGGCGCGGGGGGTGCCATCTGGTGGAGGCCCCCTGGGGGGGGCAAGATGGTGGGGGCCCCGGGGCTCTAGCCCCGGGAGCCCCGCCTATAATCCGGCCCTGTGCGCCGCTGCTGACGTCATGCTAGGCGCCGCCCGGGAGAAAAACAATGGCGGCGCCGAGCAGAAGAAGGAAGACAGGCACAGAAGCCTGAAGACGAGTCGCGCGGACATCGGGGGAGCAGCGCTGCGCATCGGGGCCACCGAAGGGTGAGTAACACAGCTATACACAGCCGCCTGCAATACCGTTAGTAGACATCCTCTTCTTGGGGGCGCTCTTGCGCATGTGTTCTGTAGATATGCAGTAGGCAGTCATCCCAGAATCCGATGCATGTATAGCGCTCTCACGATACTGAGTCACGTGACCCGCCGGCCGCGATATGGCGGTTCCGCATCCTCCTTTGGATGCTCATTGGTCCATTCCCCTGTTATATACTGACCCTAGATTGGGAAGACGCCACCCCCAAACGAAGGCTCATTCCGAGCCGAAACGACGCCGGGGACGCGGTCTCTCCCGGACAGTGGATTTTCCAACAGCTACAACGATTTGGTAAGAACTGGCTTCCATCTTTCAAATAGCCATTGGTTATGCAGCTCATACATAGGGTAGCGCTGTTACTATTTATAACAGGTACTACAAAGGCTACCGCTGCTATTATTTTGATGGGAACCATAAACTTATGGTTCAACAGCAGGCTTTAGGCCCATGTTTGTCCAGCTTCTTGCTAATTAACTTTCTCACTTACCTGTTACCCCACGTTGTCCAGGTTGGGCCGCTTCTTTTTCTGTATTCCACCACTTGTGATTTTATTGTACTTCATTGATATTCACAGGACGGCGGCATCTCATGTTGGCACCGTTCATGTCATTGTGGTTATGTGTTACTAATAAAGATATATTTCTTATATGCACCTTTCTAGCCTGTCCTTCTTTCCCCTTTGGTTGAGGGGTATGTTTGTTTTCAATTTGGTTATTGTGGACTAATAAGACTAGGTGCGTTACCGCATGGGGTTGACCGAATAGTGGGCTACTCATTTGGCCTCGGTATACATTTAGGGATGATCCCAATCTTCCCCAAAACCATTTTACCTGTATCCAGTTTTTTGTTTAAGCAGCCATGTTATAGCAGAACATGTCAAGTACATGTGGAGCTGATGTCTGTGTCTCTCACATGTGTATGGGAGGACAGCATTTCAGCAGGTAAAGCAAAGACACTGGCAATGCTTTACTATACATTACACACAGACATGAGCGGGGGGGGGATACCATGGGTGACATCACTGTCTTTGACCATATGACCAGCCTCATTTACATAATAAAGAAAAGTTGATTTTATAACGATTAATGTATGAATTGACTAGATAAAGGCTGGGATGGAATCCTTGTGAGCTGCTCCAACAGGTAGTGGTGACAGAATTAGTTACTGAGACCTGACGACAGGTGTCTTTTAAGGACTGTGTGAAAAGCCTCAAGAAAAATGCAAAAATTAGACAATACCACATTAAAAGGGACATGTTAGAAAATTAATTTTTCCCTTATTAGAGGGGTCAACCACTCTTTTACATAAGTTGCCCATGTGCCTTTACTTCTTTAATAATAACCCCTGAATGTTCATCAAGTGATTCAGCATTCCTGGTGTCTTTGGAAAGTTTACTTGCCATGCTCTGTACAGGGAAGGGGAGAAAATAAGCAGTTACAGCATCTAAGGCTGGTAGTGGATATAGTGATGGTGTTTTCTATAGAAGTGCTATCTTCTATTATAGTCCTGTCTGTGATACAACAATAGTCCAGTTATATTTTTTAAAAGAGGTTACTGTGCAGGAGGGCAAGTAGATAAGCTGTGACGTCAGTACTGGATGTAATAGAGGGTTTATATTCTATTGTAATCCTTTCTGTGATGTAATGGCATGACTGCTGTATAAATCCCTAAAACAAAATGTCCAATAAACCTGAGATACTGGATTGATTGAGAGTGATACTAGTGACAGTTGTAGATGTGAGGGATATTTCTTGTGTAAGCCAGGATGATCTGCTTGCTTCCACCTCCTCCCTTTTCTATCACACCATGCCTGTAATGCTTAACCAGCAGATGTGGAATTATGTAACTCAAATAAGAAAGAATCAGGGCTATTTCATAACTGGGATCAAGCTGACGTCAAATGCCTCTTCTGCAGACAAACAAGCTTTTACTGTGTGCCATGTGGCCACTATATAAAGTACAAGACACAAGATCACTTTTAGAGGCCATAAATGGCTTGTGGTAATGCAAAAGAGGTACAGTAAGAAAGAAGATAAACAATAAGTTTTTCAGGTATACAGGAAATTGAAAAATCACATACCTAGTGCACGCAGAATATTACTTTATAAATAAGCACCTCTGGGGTTTTACTATTTCATCTGCATTATCTAGTGACCTAACTTCTAGCATATCTACGAGACTTAAGTAGTCTCATATTGGATATTCAAGACTACACCTAGAAATAGGAACATTTCTTTCACACCTTAAATGTGTCCTCATTATATTCAAGCATAGCCAACAATCCAGACATAGAAACAACAGAATGGCACTTACCCCAACACCCAATTACCATCTGAGCAGACTGAGTTCCTAAACCAAAAACACAAAAGATAGAAGCTTATCACCAAAAAACTGTATAATAAAAAATTTTATTATCTCAATTAATGCAAAAAAGTTGTGATAAAAATCTAATACATGGAAACAGTACAGCACTGAATGGCACTTTGTAAATATAAAATGTCGGCATAAGTACGTATTAATGTAAGTAACTATGCTAAAGACATATGATTACAAGGACAAGGTATGCAAAAAAAACTATTTGTACAATTGTACAGGGTTATCCTAACAAACATGTCAGATAAGAGTATTAGTAATAGCCCTCGCATTTTGGGTCCTGTGCATTCAAACAACGGTTAATGGAATAATATACTCTGGAGATTGGTGCAATCATACCTTTGTGTTTGGTGTTAGTAGCAGCAGGACAGCAATTATATTCCATGGTTACAGTTGGATTCAGAGTTCTCTGGTGCACTAGTGTGTGAGATCTCTTCACTGACAACTGTAGTGGATGATCACAGAAGTCTTTCTGAAAAACCCTATCATAAGAACAAACCAAGTGAAGAACACAGAAAGTGCGGACCTTTAAAGGGGTTGTCCGGTAGTTAAAATAAATCTAGGAAGTGGGCTGGGGAGGGCTTGTTAAAAAAGTAAACTAATACTTACCTCGTCCAGTGCTCCCATTCTGGGGCAGCAGGGTACAACTACCCATCACCATTTCCCAGTGCCTGATACAGCTCTGGAATAGGGGACGGATTACTGTGCAGACGAGCACACCTTCAAGTGCAAGGGGCCTAAATCAAGGAATGGCTTCCAATGGTACTGGGTTGCTAGTGTTTACTTGATGATGTCACTAAAGACAGGAGCAACTGTATGAATTCTGAAGTGTATTCTCTGCTTTAACAAACGCATCAAGGTTGATTAGACAGCACTTCACAGTAGAGATACACAATGACCAAAAACATACCGCAAAAGCATATAAATAAGCATTTTAAATAAAGAAGTCCAATATTTAGCAATGTGCAAGTCAAACATCATTCATCTGCCTAATTGTACATAAAGTTCAATTAATTAAGCCAAACTTCAGTAAGAAAGACCCAAAAACGAGCAACAGCTAAAGACAGCTACAGTAAAAGTCTGGCAATGCATTACTATGGAGGAAAATGAGAATTTGGTGATGTCCATGGGTTCCAGACTTCAGGTAGTCATTGCTAGCAAATAATTCTCCTCAAAGTATTAAAAACTTACATTTTATTTATGGTCAAATTAATATGCCTGATTATTTTTGTGCCCCTGAAATGAGGAGACTTTGTTGAAATGTTTGGATGCATTGCATGATTTTAATAGATGTCTCAGCCAGAATCACCTGAATCACCATTTCGAAGCAGTGTCCCCATCTCTCCAGGGTCATTTGCATGCCAAGATCTTGTTTCCAAACAGAAGTTTAGGTGGATGGTTGAAAGTTGAATAAAAAAAGGTTAATAATTCTTCGAGACATAGCATTGTTTTTACAGATGAATTCGTAGGGGGTCATGTTTGTGAGTACCAGATGTGGACATAGTCCTCACAAAATGTAATATCTGACGTAAGGCACAGTGTTCAGATTGAGGCAAATCATACTTACCAATGAAACTAGCGAATATAATTACCTTATCCAGAAAATGCTGCATTCAGGTCAATCCTCTAGTTTTCATCAAAGGAATGAACGTCAGGGAACCAAGGGTATAAATTACAGCCTTGCAGTGCTGGGGACCTGGGTTCAAGTCCCGGGTCAACATCTGCAAATAGTTTGTATGTTCTCTCCGTGTTTGCTTGGGTTTCCTCAAGGTCCTCCCACACTCCAAAACATACTGGTAGCTTGATTAGATTGTGAGCCCCATTGGGGACAGGGACCCATTTGGCAAGCTCTGTGCAGCGCTGCGTAATCAGCGCTGTATACATAAAGGAATTCTTCTTATTATTAAAGTCCTTATGTCAGATAATTGGTAGGAACCAAGAGGGGGAATTGGCAAGTGAGTAGGTGGAGTGAAGTTGGTGCCAAAATTTCAAAGAATAAAAAATATATAGTGCGGAGGCACGTATGTCGGGGGACAAGGGGACCATATCCCAGAATGCAGAAAGTAGTGTAGAGGGTCTAAGGAGGTCAGATTGCAAGGTAACCTATAGAGGAGGCAGTGTTCAAGGTGATGGTTAGGGACTGACATGCCACACACGCTTTTATGGTAATACATGACACTGGTTTTAATCCTAGGATGATTACTTACCCATAGAAAGCGGAATACAATTCTCTGAAATACGTGAAGATCTTTCGTGACCAAAGGGATTGGGAGTAAAGATGGGCTTGATGCTCGTCTGAGGATTAGCGTACTCGTAGTGGCTCGTTGCTCGGACGAGTATTTCCCCTGCTCGAGATCGAGCATTTAATTAAGAAAAGACAGTGAAGAACAGTGAACAATACAATGAAAACAGTGAACACAGTGAACACAGGATCTTTCAGTGAAAAATGCTCAAGTCTTCCATTGACTTCAATGGGGATCGTTATTCGAGACGAGCACTCGAGTATCGGGAAATGTTTGTCTCGAATAACGAGCACTCGAGCATTTTAGTGCTCACTCATCTCTAATTGGGAGGCATCTAAAAAGATAGAGAATTTTTGGAAGCATGTTCATTTTCACTGAATGCATCCTACTATCCTGTGGGAGCTTGGTGGCGAGTGTGCATTGATCCTAAGTGTGTGCAGTGTCCAAAGTGGGACTTAGGTTTAAGGTACTTAATTTTGAGGGACTTTAGCAGCTAACTGTTGTATTTTGTGTTACTTTTACTGTGAATTCTTCTTTTCTTCCGTATTTCTCTTGTAATCCCCATTAGAACAATGGACTTCATAAGTGGCATTGCTACACAGTGTACATCCTGTGCCATGTATGCTTTCCTTGAACAGCCGTTGGAGGGGGAATACTGCTGTGTGGCAGTGGCGTAACAACCACCGTAGCAGCCGTAGCGGTTGCTACGGGGCCCGTGAGGTTAAGGGGCCCGGGGATGCACGGACTCCGTGTGTCCCTGTAGTGTCGTTGTCTGCCATATTGTGCCCCCGGGCCCCTACCTCTCTGTCCACTCGTAAACCCACCCCCTCCCTCTGTGAGCCGCACGCCCGCCCCATGGTACAGGTGACCGCCCCCCGGCAGAGGCGACCTCCCGCCCATCCCCCTGCATGCTGGAGCCGGCCGCTGACAGAGCGGACGGATGCCCCACCTCCCCACTCTACAGCCCACTATACAACCAACCCCCGCGGCAAAACATGCAGTCGTCCCACTAACCAAACCCCCCACCCCGGTGCCTGAACAAGTGCCCGCCCGAAACTGTGGGGAGGAGAGGGAGTTGAGGTAACCTGTCACACAAAGGCAAGGAATATGGGTGGGTTCTATGCGATTCTGCACTACTATACTATGTTGTGGCTAAAAAACTGTTAATTGGAATCTACCATCAAATTCAACATGGGTAACCAGGCACCTTCCTAACAGATCCTGACACCTGACTGTGGGTAATCTTCTATATTTTTATCCTCTAAAATCTTTAAAAAGTATGCTTAAGAGTCTGAAGCTCCATGCTACGCTTCATAGACGCCTCACCCTCCCCCGTGGCTCCCTGTGCCTGGTATAATCTCACAGCAGGAGAGGAGTTTCAGCACACCATGGAGGGTATTGTGGAAATCTCCTTTCACAAAGCAAACTATGTACGGGAGCTCTGTTATTACTCCCATAACCCTTCAGGCCTCATTAGCATACATTTTTAAGTTTATTTTAGGAGCTAGTGATCCCTGTCCTTTTGGTGTCCTGGGGGAGCAAGGAAGACCTTCATCCTCTTAAGGCCTACCATCATTAAAGAAGCCTTGGCCTGGAGTAGAGGAGGACTTGAGGCCTATCCTCACCTGGTGCCTGTCTCCACTGTCAAAGGGCCCTTTGGAACCTCAAATGCCACTTGGAGAATTCTTTTAACGTGTGACGTTGAACCGTGGCCAGGGAACCGGATTTGAGCTACTACTGCAGGCTGCGGTTTTGTGGCCACTGCTTCTCCCCCCCCCCCTCTAGCCCCCTAAAGAGCTGCCCCCTGATACGCCATTCAACGGTTGGTGTGGTCACCGCCAGGGCATTCACACACCCTGGGAGGCCTCCCTCCTGTCCTGCTAGGCCAAACATCCCAGGAGTCTGGGACCTGATTGGATTGCTGCTGTAATCTGCCTTCACCCTGACTCTCTTCCACTCCCTCCGCACCCCGCTGATACGCATCCACCGGTCAGCGGGGTTTGTTGCAGGTTTACAGCATGTGACCCTTGAAGACTTCGGGACTCTGTTATCACTGTGCCTCCTTGCAGATAATTACCTGCTATGCGGTCACCCTTTCACCCTTCTGGCGTGAACTAACTTCTGTTGGCTGCTGGGGGGCAGTGACTTTTGATGACCACAGGGGCATTTTTTGATTTTCTCAGTGACCGGCGCATACGTGCCAGGGATGATAGATCTGTCCCCTTAGGCTACAGTTGAGCACCTGCTACGCATGTTTGGCTATTACTCTCGAAGTCTGAATGTCTGAGAAGCAGGGCAAATCCACTAAAAAGGCAGATACGTCTCCAAGGGGTCAGGTTACTGACTTGTTCGCCTTAATCTCTTTGTTGCCACACGTTGAACAGAATGACGCTTGAATGACCACATCCATAGGGCCCTCACAAAGCATCAAACCCCTCTCTTCCTCTGTTTACAGATCCCCTTGGCCGCTTCTTACGGGTGAATTATTTTGTTAATGTAGCTCTGATCAACTCCTACCTGCAATGGAGACCCTGTATGACGTTTGAACTTATTATCAGATGTTGGCTAGCTTGACTGTTGACAGTGTATCTGCATGGAGATTACATTTTAGCATGTCCCGGCACTAGACTGGTCAAGTTCATGGTGTGCGCAGAGGGTACCCCTATTCTTGTGAGCGCATGGCTCATATTCATGCATAGATCTACTTTTAGCCTTGGCTCCCATTACCCTAACCTAATCCAGACAAGATTTTATCTCATGTGCCCGACCATGATAACTTTCTTACTCAATTTCTCCCTAAATCCCTGGGGGTTGAATGAAGCATTATTTAGGACCCTATCCTGTGACCCAAAAATTCCCCTCGTCCCTTTCCAGATACTATGATGCCCTAAAAATACATGGCTATACATTTCATTAAAGGGGTATTCCCCACAAGACAAGTTTCTTAAAATACTCGGATAACAAAATAACACCTTCTCTAATTCACTTTTATAAAAAAAAAAACTACAGCATTCACAGATACTGTATAATTACAACCTGTCTCTATCAGTCCGGTGCATACAATTTCATTTGCTTTGGATCCACCCTAAATCAGAAGTCTAAGGTCGACAGGGCAAATTGTTCTCCTGTCTGATGCTGCACGGAGCTCCTCTCTATTGGCCACCACCCTTACATTCCAAGATGAGCTTCTACACACAGATTATTCCTAAGGGGGCCCACACTCTCTGTTTTTAGTTTCTTATCATTTATATACTGAAAAATAATTTGGGATTATTTTTGCTCTCCCTGGCAATATTTCTCTCAGTCTCTATTTTTGGCGGCCTTTATCTGCTTTTTACGGATTTATTTTTCTCTCTATATATCCTGTAATGCCTCACGCTACCTTCACGTTTAGCACCTTAAACGCCTTATCTTTCTCGCTATTGCTTTCCTTACAAGACTAGTTAGCCACATTGGCTTTTTTGTGTTCCTCTTATGCTTTTTCTCATAAGGTATGTGTTTCTCACAGGACTTTTTAGAATATATGATAAAGTCCCATTTTTGGGGGGGGCTTTTGTCTTTGAGAACATTGTCCCAGTCTATGTCTTTAAGGTCTTCCCTTAGTTGCTAAAAATTTGCCTTCTGAAGTTTAAAGTGTTGGTTGCCCCTTCCTAACACTCTTAGTAAAGCATAATACAAAATCATAATATATTATGATCCCTATTCCCAGGTTCCCCCCAACCTGTAGTTTTGATACTCTATCAGGTCTGTTGTTAAGGATAAGGTCCAGCAGTGCCCCCCCTCTTGTTGGCTCCAGGACTAGTTGCGACAGGTAATTGCTTTTGTTGTAGACAAGAACCTGCTGCCCCCCAGTCAATATCTGTAATTGAAGTCCCCCATTTAAGTACTTCACCATGCTTTAAAGCCGCATCCATTTCTCTTATCAGCATTTCCTCTGCTGCCTCCATTATATTTGGAGCCTATAACATACCCCTAGTATATTTTATTATTCTTTTTTCCTCTTCTTATCTTATTTGCATTTGCGTCAGCGATGTCATCTCGCAGGACGGGCTTGAGGCAAGAATTCACATATAAACAAACTCCCCAACTAGCTGCCCTCACTCTGCACCTCCATACTTCCCTCCCCACACCCATCTTCCCCAGAGAGTGTGTGCCCAGGAGCAGCAACTGCGCTCCATATTGTCAATTGCCCGCAGCCTTGAAACTTGCTCATTTAGAATCCAGATGTGGGCTTCCAATGAGCATTTTCACACATCCCACACAGCAGGGGCGTAACTAGGAGAGGCTGGGCCCATAGCAGATTTCTACATGGGGCCCCCTGTTCCCCCAAAAAAATATACATATTTAGGCAGCATTCACATAAACGTGTGCCCCCAGGCTTTAGCGTGGCAGGCACATGTCTGGCGCGCTGGAGAGGAAGAGAGGTGATCGTGGCTCACCCCTCCCCTCTCCATAGAGAATAGAGCCGCATGGCCATTCTTACAGCCATAGATACGCTCTCTTCCTTTTGCAGCCACGGCTCGAAACAGTGAGTACTCATTGTACTCACCGTACCAGCCCAGGCGCTATAGACGCCTATGAGGGAAGTATATCCGGCAGCAAATTTGCAGCCAGATATACGTCCCTCACACGTTCTTGTGAATGTACTCTTATACAGACATGTTATACAATTACACACATTATACACTGATATATACATACATTTGTATACTTATATACAAACACAAAATTCTACACTCATACTTGCACCTATAACATAAAGTATACACTTATACAAGCACATTTATGCACTCTGTTACACTGTATATACAATCTAAAATATATACCCCATACTGTATATAAACATCACACATACTGCTTACACATTATATACTATATTATCAACACACTACAGTATACACTGACTATATATACACATACATGTAGTATAAAAACGCCATATACACACATGCTGCATACATATAGAATATACACACATACAGCAAACACCATTCAGTATATACAGCATATACATACATACCATATCACAGCATATGCAAAAACACACATACATCATATATGCGCATATATATATGTTTATATAAATAGTTGAGTGTAGAAATAAAGTAGATGCATATATACACAGTATATACTCCAGGAAAATACAAACAGCACACACAATATTAATCACGTATACAACAGCACTCCAAGACGTCCAGCATTGGGTGAAAAAAATGTTCTCTTATTCCATACTTGAAAAAGGCTCCTAACGAGCCAAAATGTCGCTGTACTTTGTTGTACTTTTAAACATGGAATAAAGAAGAACATTTATTCACCTAAGGCTGGACGTCTTGGAGTGCTGTCTGTATAAGTGATTTTAACAGTATATACACATATATACAGATACACAGTTATACATATATACACATATACACAGTATATAACATATATACACTATACACAGTATATACAATATATATATACACATATACACAGTATACACATATATACAGATACACAGTTTATACACATAACACAGTATATACATATATACAGATACACAGTATAACATTCATTATACCAGTTTATACATATATACATACAGTATATATCAATTATATACACATATACACAGTTAACATATATACAGTACACAGTATATCCATATACACACATATACCAGATATACATATATACACGTCTACACATATATCACATATACACAGTAAATACACAGATTATACATATATACACATATACACAGTCATACACAAGATTAATATATACAATATACAACATATCACATATATACAGATACACGTTATACAATATCACACATATACACTAATATACATATATACACAGTATACATATATACAGATACACAGCTATTAAATATCTACATATACACAGTATTACATATATACAGATACACAGTATATACATATATACTATATACCCAGTATATACATATATACAGATACACAGTATATACATATATACTCATATACACAGTATACACAGATTCCATTATACACATATACACAGTACTAACATATATACAGATACACAAGTAATATACATCTATACACATATACACATATATACATATATCAAGTATAGACATATATACAGATACACATATATCACATAATACACATATACACATTATACATATATACAGATACACAGTATATACACTATATCTCATATACACGTATAAACATATATACAGATACACAGTATATACATATATTACCCATATACACAGATAACATATATACACAGATCCACAATATAACAGATATACATATATACACACATAAATACATATGTATATACTTACCTATGTTTTAGGGCTGTATGGGTGACCACCCGCCGAGCTTCATTTGTTGTTCTGGGGGTAGGTTGGTGATCGGATGGGTGCTTGTTCGCCCACGGGGTGGGTTTGGGGATTGGAATACACTCTGGGGTAGTCAGGCGGGTGCATGTTCTGCCGCGCAGGCGGCCTTTGCTTGCTGGGCCGCAGGGGGGGGGATTGGCGGGGTATGTCGGGCGGCAGCTTGTTCGGACCCGCGCGCGCGGGGGGGGGGGGGGGGGGGCCCGCCCCCAGCCCCCCCCCCCCGCGCGGCCCAGCAAGCAAAGGCCGCCCGCGCGGCAGAACATGCACCCGCCTGACTACCCCAGAGTGTATCCCAATCCCCCAAACCCACCTCCCGTGGGCGAACAAGCACCCATCCGATCACCAACCTACCCGCCAGAACAACCAACTGAAGCCTCGGCCGGGTGGTCACCCATACAGCCCCAAAACATAGGTAAGTATATACATATGTATTTATATGTGTGTATATATGTATATCTGTTTATATATTGTGTATCTGTGTATATATGTATATACTGTGTATATGAGTATATATGTATATACTGTGTATCTGTATATATGTATATACTGTGTATATGTGTATATATGTATATACTGT